>CM038623.1:33355986-33765986 GCA_021554675.1 Leuciscus idus | reverse complement strand
CAGATATTTTGGTTTGAATGTGGATTTCTTTGCAAAATCAGCCTCTGAATTTTTACCCAGTCCTGCTAAGTGGTTTATTTTATTCACACCAAACTTTTTCAACATGATGAAAATACATTAAAGATGCTAAATTGTGAACGGATATTGAATATCTCAAACGGTTTTGATATGGCGAGGGATTAAAGTAATGTCAAAAAAGGAATCAGAAAACATCTCATATCTTCTACAAATGTAATTATACACCGTTTATTTTTATATAAAATTATACAAATATTAGAACTAAACCCATTTTATTCTGTTTTTGCAATTCAAGAAGTATAAAAAAAGTTAAAAACAGGCTATTTAGTGCTATTTGGTTCAACAAAAAAGCAAACATAGGGCTATTCTGCCCTCTTGTGTCCAAAAGGATATACAAATAGTATATTAAACTTTTTACTGGGTAGGCCTATATTGTATTTAAATATAAATGTATTAGGTATATGACTGTGAGGATATTTTCCCATCGGTTAATCGACGTGTGACACGAGCGGGTGCTTTTAAATCGCTAATATAAAAGTGAAAGTAAAATTCGGACGTCCGCACGGACATTGATAATGGTGCACACACGTTGGAAAGAATGATACTTTTAAACATAACACTAAACCGCCATTAGGTGTCGCCAGGCGACCGTCTTAATGAGCGAGTCATTGATTCATTCGTTCAAACGATTCGTTCGAATGACTGAGTCATTCATGATTGAGACAGATGTTTATGGATTGATCATTGAATCTTTGAGTCAACCGATTCGTTCAAAATGCTGAATCATTCAGTAATGAGAAAACAAGTTGCCGTGAGATGCGCGCACATATATATATATATATATATATATATATATATATATATATATATATAAATATAGCTGCGAGCAGCGATGGAGGGCCAAAGCCGGCGGCACCGCCACCCCGGTGCCTTTAGGTAACTAAAGGCACCGGGGTTGCGGTGCCACCGGCTTGGGCCCGCAATCGCTGCTCGCAGCTATATTTTTATATATATATTTATTCTTATTCTTATTTTTCTGTCAACCTTTCGGGCACTTTTGAGACCCTTAACGTGCTCGAAAACTCTTGAAACTTTGCACACGGGTCAGAACCCGCGGCCATCAGGGCCGGGCTGAAGCTGGTACCCGGGCGTGGCAGGGGGGCTCGACAGCGCCCCCTTGAACGGGGTCCGAAAACTTGGTCCATAAATCAGACACGCTTGCATGTAATAATATGAAACTCGGTACACATATAGATCTCATCGGGCCGAACAACTTTCGTACTTTTACTTTTTACGCCAGCCCAACAGGAAGTCGGCTATTATGGGTTGTTTGGAAACGCATGCTGTGGAATTTAATGTACTCCTCCTAGGGAATTCATCCATTCGCCTCCAAACTCAGTCAGCATGAAGTCAAGACATTGAGGATGCTAAATTGCGAACAGATTTTTGATATCTCGAACGGTTTGGCCGTGGCGAGGACACGAATTGATGGCGAATAATGGAAACAGGAAGTGTGTTATAACTTCTGCATACATTAACTGATCTTGATTAAACTTCAGCAGTGTGTTCGTTGTAAGAGGCCGATCACATGGATGTGACTATTGTGAGTCAAAGTTATAGCGCCACCAACTGGCAGCAGGAAGTGTGTCCCTTTCAAAATGCTTTGAAATCACCCTCTTATTTTTACCCGATTTGCTTCAAAGTTTATGTGTATAATGTAAACACACGGCAGATGTAGACCTGTGAAAGGATTTTTGATATCTTTAATACTGTTGCCATGGCAACGCTTCAAACTTTAATATTCTTTTTTGATGCTTTTGAGACTCTTAACATACTTGAAATTGGATGAAACTCGACAGACACATCACATTTATTAGCCCGTAGACATGTGCAAAGTTTCAGAAACGGGCGTGGTGAGGGGCTCAGTAGCGCCACCTTTAGTCATAAGTGGGGGGGTTAGTTTTATCAACAACAACAAAACTTGGTATGTGTTTTGTTCTCATCAAGACGGACAACTTTCTAATTTACATTAACGATCTCCGACCAACAGGAAGAGAGATATTTTGGTTTGAATGTGGATTTTCTGAAGAATTTTCTCTCCCTCTCTCTGTGTCTCTGTGTGTGTGAGGGGAGAGGGGATTTGACTATTGCTTTTATATTGTTAATCAAGGTTTCAGGGGCTTTTGGGGTCCTTAACGTGCTCAAAAACTCTTGAAACTTTACATACAAGTCGGAACCCCCTGCCATCAGGGACGGGTTGAAGCTGGTACCCGGGCGTGGCAGGGGGGCTCAACAGCGCCCCCTTGAACGGGGTCCCAAAACTTGGTCCATAGATCAAACACGCTTGCATGAATTAATTTGAAACTCAGTACACATATAGATATCATCGGGCCGAACAACTTTCGTGCTCTAAGTTTTACGCCAGCCCAACAGGAAGTCGGCTATTATGGGTTGTTTGGAAAACGCTTGCTGTGGAATGCGAAGTACTCCTCCTAGAGAATTCATCCAATCCCCACCAAACTCGGTGTGCATGAAGTCAAGACATTGAGGATTCTAAATTGCGGACGGATTTTTGATATCTCGAACGGTTTGGCCGTGGCGAGGAAACGAATTTATGGCGAGAAAAGAGAAACACGAAGTGGAATAACTTCTGCATACATTAACTGATCTTGATGAAACTTCAGCAGTGTGTTCGTGGTAAGAGGCCGATCAGATGGATGTAACTATTGTGAGTCAAAGTTATAGCGCCACCAACTGGCAACAGGAAGTGTGTCACTTTCAACATGCTTTTGACAAAAGTGGGCGGGTTAGTTTTAACTACAGTAAAAAAAAAATAGTTTGTATATTGTACTCATCAAGCCGGACAACTTTCTAATTTACATTCATTAGCTCCGGCCATCAGGAAGTCAGATATTTTGGTTTGAATGTGGATTTCTTTGCAAAATCAGCCTCTGAATTTTTACCCAGTCCTGCTAAGTGGTTTATTTTATTCACACCAAACTTTTTCAACATGATGAAAATACATTAAAGATGCTAAATTGTGAACGGATATTGAATATCTCAAACGGTTTTGATATGGCGAGGGATTAAAGTAATGTCAAAAAAGGAATCAGAAAACATCTCATATCTTCTACAAATGTAATTATACACCGTTTATTTTTATATAAAATTATACAAATATTAGAACTAAACCCATTTTATTCTGTTTTTGCAATTCAAGAAGTATAAAAAAAGTTAAAAACAGGCTATTTAGTGCTATTTGGTTCAACAAAAAAGCAAACATAGGGCTATTCTGCCCTCTTGTGTCCAAAAGGATATACAAATAGTATATTAAACTTTTTACTGGGTAGGCCTATATTGTATTTAAATATAAATGTATTAGGTATATGACTGTGAGGATATTTTCCCATCGGTTAATCGACGTGTGACACGAGCGGGTGCTTTTAAATCGCTAATATAAAAGTGAAAGTAAAATTCGGACGTCCGCACGGACATTGATAATGGTGCACACACGTTGGAAAGAATGATACTTTTAAACATAACACTAAACCGCCATTAGGTGTCGCCAGGCGACCGTCTTAATGAGCGAGTCATTGATTCATTCGTTCAAACGATTCGTTCGAATGACTGAGTCATTCATGATTGAGACAGATGTTTATGGATTGATCATTGAATCTTTGAGTCAACCGATTCGTTCAAAATGCTGAATCATTCAGTAATGAGAAAACAAGTTGCCGTGAGATGCGCGCACATATATATATATATATATAATATATATATATATATATATATATATATATATATATATATATATATATATATATATATATATAAATATAGCTGCGAGCAGCGATGGAGGGCCAAAGCCGGCGGCACCGCCACCCCGGTGCCTTTAGGTAACTAAAGGCACCGGGGTTGCGGTGCCACCGGCTTGGGCCCGCAATCGCTGCTCGCAGCTATATTTTTATATATATATTTATTCTTATTCTTATTTTTCTGTCAACCTTTCGGGCACTTTTGAGACCCTTAACGTGCTCGAAAACTCTTGAAACTTTGCACACGGGTCAGAACCCGCGGCCATCAGGGCCGGGCTGAAGCTGGTACCCGGGCGTGGCAGGGGGGCTCGACAGCGCCCCCTTGAACGGGGTCCGAAAACTTGGTCCATAAATCAGACACGCTTGCATGTAATAATATGAAACTCGGTACACATATAGATCTCATCGGGCCGAACAACTTTCGTACTTTTACTTTTTACGCCAGCCCAACAGGAAGTCGGCTATTATGGGTTGTTTGGAAACGCATGCTGTGGAATTTAATGTACTCCTCCTAGGGAATTCATCCATTCGCCTCCAAACTCAGTCAGCATGAAGTCAAGACATTGAGGATGCTAAATTGCGAACAGATTTTTGATATCTCGAACGGTTTGGCCGTGGCGAGGACACGAATTGATGGCGAATAATGGAAACAGGAAGTGTGTTATAACTTCTGCATACATTAACTGATCTTGATTAAACTTCAGCAGTGTGTTCGTTGTAAGAGGCCGATCACATGGATGTGACTATTGTGAGTCAAAGTTATAGCGCCACCAACTGGCAGCAGGAAGTGTGTCCCTTTCAAAATGCTTTGAAATCACCCTCTTATTTTTACCCGATTTGCTTCAAAGTTTATGTGTATAATGTAAACACACGGCAGATGTAGACCTGTGAAAGGATTTTTGATATCTTTAATACTGTTGCCATGGCAACGCTTCAAACTTTAATATTCTTTTTTGATGCTTTTGAGACTCTTAACATACTTGAAATTGGATGAAACTCGACAGACACATCACATTTATTAGCCCGTAGACATGTGCAAAGTTTCAGAAACGGGCGTGGTGAGGGGCTCAGTAGCGCCACCTTTAGTCATAAGTGGGGGGGTTAGTTTTATCAACAACAACAAAACTTGGTATGTGTTTTGTTCTCATCAAGACGGACAACTTTCTAATTTACATTAACGATCTCCGACCAACAGGAAGAGAGATATTTTGGTTTGAATGTGGATTTTCTGAAGAATTTTCTCTCCCTCTCTCTGTGTCTCTGTGTGTGTGAGGGGAGAGGGGATTTGACTATTGCTTTTATATTGTTAATCAAGGTTTCAGGGGCTTTTGGGGTCCTTAACGTGCTCAAAAACTCTTGAAACTTTACATACAAGTCGGAACCCCCTGCCATCAGGGACGGGTTGAAGCTGGTACCCGGGCGTGGCAGGGGGGCTCAACAGCGCCCCCTTGAACGGGGTCCCAAAACTTGGTCCATAGATCAAACACGCTTGCATGAATTAATTTGAAACTCAGTACACATATAGATATCATCGGGCCGAACAACTTTCGTGCTCTAAGTTTTACGCCAGCCCAACAGGAAGTCGGCTATTATGGGTTGTTTGGAAAACGCTTGCTGTGGAATGCGAAGTACTCCTCCTAGAGAATTCATCCAATCCCCACCAAACTCGGTGTGCATGAAGTCAAGACATTGAGGATTCTAAATTGCGGACGGATTTTTGATATCTCGAACGGTTTGGCCGTGGCGAGGAAACGAATTTATGGCGAGAAAAGAGAAACACGAAGTGGAATAACTTCTGCATACATTAACTGATCTTGATGAAACTTCAGCAGTGTGTTCGTGGTAAGAGGCCGATCAGATGGATGTAACTATTGTGAGTCAAAGTTATAGCGCCACCAACTGGCAACAGGAAGTGTGTCACTTTCAACATGCTTTTGACAAAAGTGGGCGGGTTAGTTTTAACTACAGTAAAAAAAAAATAGTTTGTATATTGTACTCATCAAGCCGGACAACTTTCTAATTTACATTCATTAGCTCCGGCCATCAGGAAGTCAGATATTTTGGTTTGAATGTGGATTTCTTTGCAAAATCAGCCTCTGAATTTTTACCCAGTCCTGCTAAGTGGTTTATTTTATTCACACCAAACTTTTTCAACATGATGAAAATACATTAAAGATGCTAAATTGTGAACGGATATTGAATATCTCAAACGGTTTTGATATGGCGAGGGATTAAAGTAATGTCAAAAAAGGAATCAGAAAACATCTCATATCTTCTACAAATGTAATTATACACCGTTTATTTTTATATAAAATTATACAAATATTAGAACTAAACCCATTTTATTCTGTTTTTGCAATTCAAGAAGTATAAAAAAAGTTAAAAACAGGCTATTTAGTGCTATTTGGTTCAACAAAAAAGCAAACATAGGGCTATTCTGCCCTCTTGTGTCCAAAAGGATATACAAATAGTATATTAAACTTTTTACTGGGTAGGCCTATATTGTATTTAAATATAAATGTATTAGGTATATGACTGTGAGGATATTTTCCCATCGGTTAATCGACGTGTGACACGAGCGGGTGCTTTTAAATCGCTAATATAAAAGTGAAAGTAAAATTCGGACGTCCGCACGGACATTGATAATGGTGCACACACGTTGGAAAGAATGATACTTTTAAACATAACACTAAACCGCCATTAGGTGTCGCCAGGCGACCGTCTTAATGAGCGAGTCATTGATTCATTCGTTCAAACGATTCGTTCGAATGACTGAGTCATTCATGATTGAGACAGATGTTTATGGATTGATCATTGAATCTTTGAGTCAACCGATTCGTTCAAAATGCTGAATCATTCAGTAATGAGAAAACAAGTTGCCGTGAGATGCGCGCACATATATATATATATATATATATATATATATATATATATATATATATATATATATATATATATATATATATATATATATATATATATATATATATAAATATAGCTGCGAGCAGCGATGGAGGGCCAAAGCCGGCGGCACCGCCACCCCCGGTGCCTTTAGGTAACTAAAGGCACCGGGGTTGCGGTGCCACCGGCTTGGGCCCGCAATCGCTGCTCGCAGCTATATTTTTATATATATATTTATTCTTATTCTTATTTTTCTGTCAACCTTTCGGGCACTTTTGAGACCCTTAACGTGCTCGAAAACTCTTGAAACTTTGCACACGGGTCAGAACCCGCGGCCATCAGGGCCGGGCTGAAGCTGGTACCCGGGCGTGGCAGGGGGGCTCGACAGCGCCCCCTTGAACGGGGTCCGAAAACTTGGTCCATAAATCAGACACGCTTGCATGTAATAATATGAAACTCGGTACACATATAGATCTCATCGGGCCGAACAACTTTCGTACTTTTACTTTTTACGCCAGCCCAACAGGAAGTCGGCTATTATGGGTTGTTTGGAAACGCATGCTGTGGAATTTAATGTACTCCTCCTAGGGAATTCATCCATTCGCCTCCAAACTCAGTCAGCATGAAGTCAAGACATTGAGGATGCTAAATTGCGAACAGATTTTTGATATCTCGAACGGTTTGGCCGTGGCGAGGACACGAATTGATGGCGAATAATGGAAACAGGAAGTGTGTTATAACTTCTGCATACATTAACTGATCTTGATTAAACTTCAGCAGTGTGTTCGTTGTAAGAGGCCGATCACATGGATGTGACTATTGTGAGTCAAAGTTATAGCGCCACCAACTGGCAGCAGGAAGTGTGTCCCTTTCAAAATGCTTTGAAATCACCCTCTTATTTTTACCCGATTTGCTTCAAAGTTTATGTGTATAATGTAAACACACGGCAGATGTAGACCTGTGAAAGGATTTTTGATATCTTTAATACTGTTGCCATGGCAACGCTTCAAACTTTAATATTCTTTTTTGATGCTTTTGAGACTCTTAACATACTTGAAATTGGATGAAACTCGACAGACACATCACATTTATTAGCCCGTAGACATGTGCAAAGTTTCAGAAACGGGCGTGGTGAGGGGCTCAGTAGCGCCACCTTTAGTCATAAGTGGGGGGGTTAGTTTTATCAACAACAACAAAACTTGGTATGTGTTTTGTTCTCATCAAGACGGACAACTTTCTAATTTACATTAACGATCTCCGACCAACAGGAAGAGAGATATTTTGGTTTGAATGTGGATTTTCTGAAGAATTTTCTCTCCCTCTCTCTGTGTCTCTGTGTGTGTGAGGGGAGAGGGGATTTGACTATTGCTTTTATATTGTTAATCAAGGTTTCAGGGGCTTTTGGGGTCCTTAACGTGCTCAAAAACTCTTGAAACTTTACATACAAGTCGGAACCCCCTGCCATCAGGGACGGGTTGAAGCTGGTACCCGGGCGTGGCAGGGGGGCTCAACAGCGCCCCCTTGAACGGGGTCCCAAAACTTGGTCCATAGATCAAACACGCTTGCATGAATTAATTTGAAACTCAGTACACATATAGATATCATCGGGCCGAACAACTTTCGTGCTCTAAGTTTTACGCCAGCCCAACAGGAAGTCGGCTATTATGGGTTGTTTGGAAAACGCTTGCTGTGGAATGCGAAGTACTCCTCCTAGAGAATTCATCCAATCCCCACCAAACTCGGTGTGCATGAAGTCAAGACATTGAGGATTCTAAATTGCGGACGGATTTTTGATATCTCGAACGGTTTGGCCGTGGCGAGGAAACGAATTTATGGCGAGAAAAGAGAAACACGAAGTGGAATAACTTCTGCATACATTAACTGATCTTGATGAAACTTCAGCAGTGTGTTCGTGGTAAGAGGCCGATCAGATGGATGTAACTATTGTGAGTCAAAGTTATAGCGCCACCAACTGGCAACAGGAAGTGTGTCACTTTCAACATGCTTTTGACAAAAGTGGGCGGGTTAGTTTTAACTACAGTAAAAAAAAAATAGTTTGTATATTGTACTCATCAAGCCGGACAACTTTCTAATTTACATTCATTAGCTCCGGCCATCAGGAAGTCAGATATTTTGGTTTGAATGTGGATTTCTTTGCAAAATCAGCCTCTGAATTTTTACCCAGTCCTGCTAAGTGGTTTATTTTATTCACACCAAACTTTTTCAACATGATGAAAATACATTAAAGATGCTAAATTGTGAACGGATATTGAATATCTCAAACGGTTTTGATATGGCGAGGGATTAAAGTAATGTCAAAAAAGGAATCAGAAAACATCTCATATCTTCTACAAATGTAATTATACACCGTTTATTTTTATATAAAATTATACAAATATTAGAACTAAACCCATTTTATTCTGTTTTTGCAATTCAAGAAGTATAAAAAAAGTTAAAAACAGGCTATTTAGTGCTATTTGGTTCAACAAAAAAGCAAACATAGGGCTATTCTGCCCTCTTGTGTCCAAAAGGATATACAAATAGTATATTAAACTTTTTACTGGGTAGGCCTATATTGTATTTAAATATAAATGTATTAGGTATATGACTGTGAGGATATTTTCCCATCGGTTAATCGACGTGTGACACGAGCGGGTGCTTTTAAATCGCTAATATAAAAGTGAAAGTAAAATTCGGACGTCCGCACGGACATTGATAATGGTGCACACACGTTGGAAAGAATGATACTTTTAAACATAACACTAAACCGCCATTAGGTGTCGCCAGGCGACCGTCTTAATGAGCGAGTCATTGATTCATTCGTTCAAACGATTCGTTCGAATGACTGAGTCATTCATGATTGAGACAGATGTTTATGGATTGATCATTGAATCTTTGAGTCAACCGATTCGTTCAAAATGCTGAATCATTCAGTAATGAGAAAACAAGTTGCCGTGAGATGCGCGCACATATATATATATATATATATATATATATATATATATATATATATATATATATATATATATATATATATATAAATATAGCTGCGAGCAGCGATGGAGGGCCAAAGCCGGCGGCACCGCCACCCCCGGTGCCTTTAGGTAACTAAAGGCACCGGGGTTGCGGTGCCACCGGCTTGGGCCCGCAATCGCTGCTCGCAGCTATATTTTTATATATATATTTATTCTTATTCTTATTTTTCTGTCAACCTTTCGGGCACTTTTGAGACCCTTAACGTGCTCGAAAACTCTTGAAACTTTGCACACGGGTCAGAACCCGCGGCCATCAGGGCCGGGCTGAAGCTGGTACCCGGGCGTGGCAGGGGGGCTCGACAGCGCCCCCTTGAACGGGGTCCGAAAACTTGGTCCATAAATCAGACACGCTTGCATGTAATAATATGAAACTCGGTACACATATAGATCTCATCGGGCCGAACAACTTTCGTACTTTTACTTTTTACGCCAGCCCAACAGGAAGTCGGCTATTATGGGTTGTTTGGAAACGCATGCTGTGGAATTTAATGTACTCCTCCTAGGGAATTCATCCATTCGCCTCCAAACTCAGTCAGCATGAAGTCAAGACATTGAGGATGCTAAATTGCGAACAGATTTTTGATATCTCGAACGGTTTGGCCGTGGCGAGGACACGAATTGATGGCGAATAATGGAAACAGGAAGTGTGTTATAACTTCTGCATACATTAACTGATCTTGATTAAACTTCAGCAGTGTGTTCGTTGTAAGAGGCCGATCACATGGATGTGACTATTGTGAGTCAAAGTTATAGCGCCACCAACTGGCAGCAGGAAGTGTGTCCCTTTCAAAATGCTTTGAAATCACCCTCTTATTTTTACCCGATTTGCTTCAAAGTTTATGTGTATAATGTAAACACACGGCAGATGTAGACCTGTGAAAGGATTTTTGATATCTTTAATACTGTTGCCATGGCAACGCTTCAAACTTTAATATTCTTTTTTGATGCTTTTGAGACTCTTAACATACTTGAAATTGGATGAAACTCGACAGACACATCACATTTATTAGCCCGTAGACATGTGCAAAGTTTCAGAAACGGGCGTGGTGAGGGGCTCAGTAGCGCCACCTTTAGTCATAAGTGGGGGGGTTAGTTTTATCAACAACAACAAAACTTGGTATGTGTTTTGTTCTCATCAAGACGGACAACTTTCTAATTTACATTAACGATCTCCGACCAACAGGAAGAGAGATATTTTGGTTTGAATGTGGATTTTCTGAAGAATTTTCTCTCCCTCTCTCTGTGTCTCTGTGTGTGTGAGGGGAGAGGGGATTTGACTATTGCTTTTATATTGTTAATCAAGGTTTCAGGGGCTTTTGGGGTCCTTAACGTGCTCAAAAACTCTTGAAACTTTACATACAAGTCGGAACCCCCTGCCATCAGGGACGGGTTGAAGCTGGTACCCGGGCGTGGCAGGGGGGCTCAACAGCGCCCCCTTGAACGGGGTCCCAAAACTTGGTCCATAGATCAAACACGCTTGCATGAATTAATTTGAAACTCAGTACACATATAGATATCATCGGGCCGAACAACTTTCGTGCTCTAAGTTTTACGCCAGCCCAACAGGAAGTCGGCTATTATGGGTTGTTTGGAAAACGCTTGCTGTGGAATGCGAAGTACTCCTCCTAGAGAATTCATCCAATCCCCACCAAACTCGGTGTGCATGAAGTCAAGACATTGAGGATTCTAAATTGCGGACGGATTTTTGATATCTCGAACGGTTTGGCCGTGGCGAGGAAACGAATTTATGGCGAGAAAAGAGAAACACGAAGTGGAATAACTTCTGCATACATTAACTGATCTTGATGAAACTTCAGCAGTGTGTTCGTGGTAAGAGGCCGATCAGATGGATGTAACTATTGTGAGTCAAAGTTATAGCGCCACCAACTGGCAACAGGAAGTGTGTCACTTTCAACATGCTTTTGACAAAAGTGGGCGGGTTAGTTTTAACTACAGTAAAAAAAAAATAGTTTGTATATTGTACTCATCAAGCCGGACAACTTTCTAATTTACATTCATTAGCTCCGGCCATCAGGAAGTCAGATATTTTGGTTTGAATGTGGATTTCTTTGCAAAATCAGCCTCTGAATTTTTACCCAGTCCTGCTAAGTGGTTTATTTTATTCACACCAAACTTTTTCAACATGATGAAAATACATTAAAGATGCTAAATTGTGAACGGATATTGAATATCTCAAACGGTTTTGATATGGCGAGGGATTAAAGTAATGTCAAAAAAGGAATCAGAAAACATCTCATATCTTCTACAAATGTAATTATACACCGTTTATTTTTATATAAAATTATACAAATATTAGAACTAAACCCATTTTATTCTGTTTTTGCAATTCAAGAAGTATAAAAAAAGTTAAAAACAGGCTATTTAGTGCTATTTGGTTCAACAAAAAAGCAAACATAGGGCTATTCTGCCCTCTTGTGTCCAAAAGGATATACAAATAGTATATTAAACTTTTTACTGGGTAGGCCTATATTGTATTTAAATATAAATGTATTAGGTATATGACTGTGAGGATATTTTCCCATCGGTTAATCGACGTGTGACACGAGCGGGTGCTTTTAAATCGCTAATATAAAAGTGAAAGTAAAATTCGGACGTCCGCACGGACATTGATAATGGTGCACACACGTTGGAAAGAATGATACTTTTAAACATAACACTAAACCGCCATTAGGTGTCGCCAGGCGACCGTCTTAATGAGCGAGTCATTGATTCATTCGTTCAAACGATTCGTTCGAATGACTGAGTCATTCATGATTGAGACAGATGTTTATGGATTGATCATTGAATCTTTGAGTCAACCGATTCGTTCAAAATGCTGAATCATTCAGTAATGAGAAAACAAGTTGCCGTGAGATGCGCGCACATATATATATATATATATATATATATATATATATATATATATATATAAATATAGCTGCGAGCAGCGATGGAGGGCCAAAGCCGGCGGCACCGCCACCCCCGGTGCCTTTAGGTAACTAAAGGCACCGGGGTTGCGGTGCCACCGGCTTGGGCCCGCAATCGCTGCTCGCAGCTATATTTTTATATATATATTTATTCTTATTCTTATTTTTCTGTCAACCTTTCGGGCACTTTTGAGACCCTTAACGTGCTCGAAAACTCTTGAAACTTTGCACACGGGTCAGAACCCGCGGCCATCAGGGCCGGGCTGAAGCTGGTACCCGGGCGTGGCAGGGGGGCTCGACAGCGCCCCCTTGAACGGGGTCCGAAAACTTGGTCCATAAATCAGACACGCTTGCATGTAATAATATGAAACTCGGTACACATATAGATCTCATCGGGCCGAACAACTTTCGTACTTTTACTTTTTACGCCAGCCCAACAGGAAGTCGGCTATTATGGGTTGTTTGGAAACGCATGCTGTGGAATTTAATGTACTCCTCCTAGGGAATTCATCCATTCGCCTCCAAACTCAGTCAGCATGAAGTCAAGACATTGAGGATGCTAAATTGCGAACAGATTTTTGATATCTCGAACGGTTTGGCCGTGGCGAGGACACGAATTGATGGCGAATAATGGAAACAGGAAGTGTGTTATAACTTCTGCATACATTAACTGATCTTGATTAAACTTCAGCAGTGTGTTCGTTGTAAGAGGCCGATCACATGGATGTGACTATTGTGAGTCAAAGTTATAGCGCCACCAACTGGCAGCAGGAAGTGTGTCCCTTTCAAAATGCTTTGAAATCACCCTCTTATTTTTACCCGATTTGCTTCAAAGTTTATGTGTATAATGTAAACACACGGCAGATGTAGACCTGTGAAAGGATTTTTGATATCTTTAATACTGTTGCCATGGCAACGCTTCAAACTTTAATATTCTTTTTTGATGCTTTTGAGACTCTTAACATACTTGAAATTGGATGAAACTCGACAGACACATCACATTTATTAGCCCGTAGACATGTGCAAAGTTTCAGAAACGGGCGTGGTGAGGGGCTCAGTAGCGCCACCTTTAGTCATAAGTGGGGGGGTTAGTTTTATCAACAACAACAAAACTTGGTATGTGTTTTGTTCTCATCAAGACGGACAACTTTCTAATTTACATTAACGATCTCCGACCAACAGGAAGAGAGATATTTTGGTTTGAATGTGGATTTTCTGAAGAATTTTCTCTCCCTCTCTCTGTGTCTCTGTGTGTGTGAGGGGAGAGGGGATTTGACTATTGCTTTTATATTGTTAATCAAGGTTTCAGGGGCTTTTGGGGTCCTTAACGTGCTCAAAAACTCTTGAAACTTTACATACAAGTCGGAACCCCCTGCCATCAGGGACGGGTTGAAGCTGGTACCCGGGCGTGGCAGGGGGGCTCAACAGCGCCCCCTTGAACGGGGTCCCAAAACTTGGTCCATAGATCAAACACGCTTGCATGAATTAATTTGAAACTCAGTACACATATAGATATCATCGGGCCGAACAACTTTCGTGCTCTAAGTTTTACGCCAGCCCAACAGGAAGTCGGCTATTATGGGTTGTTTGGAAAACGCTTGCTGTGGAATGCGAAGTACTCCTCCTAGAGAATTCATCCAATCCCCACCAAACTCGGTGTGCATGAAGTCAAGACATTGAGGATTCTAAATTGCGGACGGATTTTTGATATCTCGAACGGTTTGGCCGTGGCGAGGAAACGAATTTATGGCGAGAAAAGAGAAACACGAAGTGGAATAACTTCTGCATACATTAACTGATCTTGATGAAACTTCAGCAGTGTGTTCGTGGTAAGAGGCCGATCAGATGGATGTAACTATTGTGAGTCAAAGTTATAGCGCCACCAACTGGCAACAGGAAGTGTGTCACTTTCAACATGCTTTTGACAAAAGTGGGCGGGTTAGTTTTAACTACAGTAAAAAAAAAATAGTTTGTATATTGTACTCATCAAGCCGGACAACTTTCTAATTTACATTCATTAGCCGCAACCAACAGAAAGTCAGATATTTTGGTCTGAATATGGATTTTTTTGCAAAATCAGCCTCTGAGTTTTTAGTTACTCCTCCTAAAAGGTTTATTTTATTCCTACCAAACTTTTTCAACATGATAAAAATATATTAATGATGCTAAATTGTAAACGGATATTGAATATCTCAAACAGTTTTGCTATGGCGAGGGATTCAATTAATGTCAAAAAGGAAGCAGGAAACATCTCATAACTTCTAAAAATGTAATTATACACCATTTATTTTTATATACAATTATACAAATATTAGAACTAAACCCATTTTATTCTGTTTTTGCAATTCAAGGAGTATGAAAAAGTTAAAAACAGGCTATTTAGTGCTATTTGGTTCAACAAAAAAAGCAAACATAGGGCTATACTGCCCTCTTGTGTCCAAAAGGATATCAAAATAGTATATAAAACCTTTTACTAGGTAGGCCTATTGTATTTAAATATAAATGTATTAGGTATATGACTGTGAGGATATTTTCCCATCGGTTAATCGACGTGTGACACGAGCGGGTGCTTTTAAATCGCTAATATAAAAGTGAAAGTAAAAAACGGACGTCCGCACGGACATTGATAATGGTGCACGTTGGAAAGAATGATACTTTTAAACATAACACTAAACCGCCATTAGGTGTCGCCAGGCGACCATCTTAATGAGCGAGTCATTGATTCATTCGTTCAAACGATTCGTTCGAATGACTGAGTCATTCATGATTGAGACAGATGTTTATGGATTGATCATTGAATCTTTGAGTCAACCGATTCGTTCTAAATGCTGAATCATTCAGTAATGAGAAAACAAGTTGCTGTGAGATGCGCGACGGTTCTGCTGTGATCTTTAACTATTTTGCTGCTGAAACAGAACAAAAACAGTCAATATTGCATCTAAAATGTAAGTGACTTAATTGTAACTGTTTATTAACCTGTTGTATGAAATCAATGTCACAGTTTCAATCGTGATTGTATTCAGGAAATAGTAGCCTACTCGTCAAGTGAGGTTGCTTAACTCTATGTTATAAAATATATAAAAACTCCATATTTGTAATTTTTATAGTCAGTATGTTGTTAAAGTAACAACATGTAACTTTTCAACCTTCATAATATATTTCCAAGACCCTTGTGATAGTACATCGACTTACAATAGGTTGAATGAGACGTCTGCCAGAGCCTGACGGGGTCTGTATCGCTTTTACTGGCACTATGTAACTTCGGGGTGCGGGTAGTAACCAGCGCTCAAAAAGAACTACAAAATTCGACTGCTTTACGGCATACGTCACTTCGCCCACCACTTACTCAAATGTGGCCAACCAGCGCGTTTGTTTTCGTACGTCTGTTTTCGTCATGGCTGAAGCAGCAGCGAAACGTAAGAAGCCAAAGGTTTTGTCGGAGTAGAGTCGGAAGAGGAAAAGGGAGAGTGATAAACTGAAAGGCAGGACGAGGATCAATATTGGTCGAGCGTTTGCTCGCTGGCGTGAGCTTATGGAGGAGGAGAGTTACCAGACCGATGCTGACTTGGCCGTCATGCTGTTGAACTAGTAAGTAACTGTAAATTGCTTGCATACTATCTATAGTTTTTCTAATCTGTTGTCTGCCTGGCTACGTTACGGAAACTATCTGGTCCTCCATTTATTTATCTTCATGAATCAGCTAGTAGATGAGCGAATTATCAATCTGGTAGCTAGTAAACACTAACATGGTAGTTTTAGATGGTTAGGATGCTATCGCTATCATTCTCGTTCAGATTTGAGCATTGCAATCGACATGCAAATCGCAAATGTTTGAGTTAAAATGTTTAGTCTAATAAACATGTATAAATTATGAAAGGGGGAAGATTAATATTATCATTGCCCATATGAAAAAAACCTGCATGCTTCATATACAGTAACCGTAAATCATTTTACGACAGCGGTAATGGACAATTCCGCTTCCAACCTGTAGGGCGACCGCAGAGGAAAAGTTCCATGTTGTTGCTTTAACTGGGTTGCTTTTTTGTGTGCTGCGCTCATTTGTTTACAATTCTCCTGGAGAAGCTGCATGAGCCTCAGCAGGGCAACCTTGTTACCATTGATCAGTAATACATTTATTATTAACTGCTGATTGCAACTTAAAAATGAATGTAATGAAATTAGAATAATCTCTCGTTTTAGTGATTCCCAAGTTATTTTTTTTTTGTTATTGACGTTCTAATCAGGCTATACTCTGGTCGGGCAAGTAAAATTCTCTTTCAGGTAGGCCTATTGTATTTATATATAAATATATTAGGGATGTGACTGTGATACAATTTTCCCACCGGTTAATCGACGTGTGACACCGCTGAGGGCTTTTAAATCGCTAACTTAAAAGCGAAAGTAAAATACAGACGTCCGCACAGACATTGATAATGGTGCGGAGTAGAGCGAGCATTTTCAATGTATTCCTATGGAAGTAGGAATAAACTAATATATTTTATTTATGTTTTTATGTGTCCACTGTTCAACCGCAACAGCGTCACACACACACACACACACACATTCCAGAATTGCAATCTTGACATCGCAGCCTTTTCATTATAGCCCTAATACAATATAATAATAAAAATAGTCAACATAAGATATACGAATTACACTGCTCTGTTTAAATAGTCAGTAGTACAATTTGTACCATTCACAGTAAGCAGAGCTCCGCTGTGGTGTTTCCAAGCACATTTTTGCGCGTGTGAAGAGGATGATTTTTTCCATCGATATTGGAACACGAGTGAAGTACAAAGCCTATAATAAAGAATAGTTTAGCATCCAAATACATCGCAAATATTGAAACATTTTGATTCTACTGAGAGGGTTACGTGAGACCAACACGGCTTACTTTCGTTTTTATTTTTACATTAAATTTAAAGGATTTGTTGTGGAATATTTTGAGTGTATAATAAAATCAGAGACAAGTAATATTTTCTGTCTTATATATATATATATATATATATATATATATGTGTGTGTGTGTGTGTGTGTATATATATATATATATATATATATATATATATATATATATATAGGGCCAAAGCCGGCGGCACCGCCACCCCCGGTGCCTTTAGGTAACTAAAGGCACCGGGGTTGCGGTGCCACCGGCTTGGGCCCGCAATCGCTGCTCGCAGCTATATTTATATATATATATTTTACATTGTAAGTGGTGACAAGTGATGTATTGCATTTGTCGTTCAATCAGTCATTCAAGAGATTTGTTCCAAAATTCTGATTCATCCAGTAATGAATCAAGTGAAGTCTTTGAGTGAGTTATTGATTCAAACGCAGCAACTAACATTTTATCAGAACCTCTACTAGTAAATTATATCATTTTGTATAGTTGTCTATTCAGAATTGTGGCAGAATCGTGAACTCTATTTTAAACAAAAAATGGTGATTTTCAATTTATCCAGAATCATGCAGCTTTAAAAGTGATTACTGGACCATTTAAATAAGCAGCCGATCAATCGGGCATTCCAAATCAGGCTCAACTTACCTTTGCTTGACTTGCATTTACTGTAATTTTGTTTAATAGTGACATCACTTATGTTAAATGATGTCACTATTAAACAAAATTACAGTAAATGTGTAATTACAGCAAATGTTTTTACTAGACAAACATGCACAGAGACTGATGGAGCTGTCCACCCTGTATTGTGTTGGTTCAAGAGGAAGTGAATGAGAGCAATCCCTGTTGTATTACTGTTTCTGCAGTAATTGTGTGGTTTGACCTACATTTTGTGGTATTATCTGGGTTATTTAGGAGCAAATTATTGTCTGTGCTTCAGTTTACCGCCTTCAGGTGGAGCTGTTGTGTTAGGGTGAAGAGTTCTATGTCTTACTTATGACTCACTGGCTGTGTTCTGTAAAAGTGTTCTGTTAGATTCTCTTCTTCAGAGTGATATCTACCAGAGGTGCAGACATGGACCTTTAAACAGCATTTTAGATCCACATTGTTTTCAACCATGCTGATGCTGTGCCCATTAAAGCATTTGAATGATAAATAAATTGATGTACAGAATGTTGTCAGCCTGTCTGTTGCATGGTAAGTTTGAAGAACTGTTCAATTAATGTTGTGAAAGCCTGTCAAAATGTTGCATTTACCATATGGTTTCAGGATTATGTGGGTGAAACACCCATTCACAAAGCAGCACGGGCCGGTAACATGGAGTGTATTAATGCCTTGTTGGTCCAGGGAGCCAAACCGGAGTAAGTCACTGTCTTATTGTTTTTTTATTTTGTTTTTGAATGCTTTATCATGTGACTTCATGAGGTGCTTTTTGTTACATCACAGTGTGAAAGGGAATCTCCATAAATAAAAAAAACTCTGCCATACAGCATGCATTTTGATTTTGACCATGTCATGAAACCAGATGAAATGCAATTAGAAAGCCTTGATACAAAATACAAGAAAGCTTTAAAATCCTTAGAAACTTCTATTAATTTAGTCCTGGAAAATCATTTGACTTTATGCCACAATCAGAAGAATGTAAATGCAAATATTATTGCAAGAATTATTTTGCATACAATTAGTAATTGACACCCAAAATGTCATAATTTACTCACCCTCATGTCGTTCCAAACCCATAAGACTTCTTTTCATGTTCGGAACACAGATGAAGGTATTATTAATATTCTTTAATAATTTTTGTCCAACCATTGAAAGTCTACGCAACCAAATCTTTACAATATCTTTTTGTACTTCTTGATATGTCAAAGTAGTCCATGTAATGGAGAGGTTTAATTAGGGGCCAAGCACTAAAGGTGCGGAGGCACCTATTGTAATCGTTGGTATTATTATTATTATTATTATTATTATTATTACTTCCGCTCTGGCAGTCCATAGAACCGCTTGCGGGAAGTTAAGAAATTTGGCACACTGATAGAGGACAGTCTGAACTGTCACCATAGCAAATTTGGGCTAGTAACAAAATTATAGTTTTTTTCCCTCTGATTCCTTGGCCCAAGACGATTCGATTGCACTCTGACGCAATTTTCCGTAATGAAAATTTCCCCGCCATTTAGAATTTTCCTCGTTCTAGATGGTTGCTCTGATTTTCACGAATATTTAACCAGATCATCTTCAAACCATGGCGACAAAAAGTCCTGGAATTCAAGTTGATTCGTCAAACCGTTCTTGAATACCACACGAACAAATTTTACATAGCGCTTGCGAAAACAGACTTAAAGGGATGGTTCGGAGTAATTTCAACCTAGGGTCCTTTGCACCATGACCTCGAGCCAAACACCCCCCTTGGAAGCTTTTTTTTTCCCTTACTCGAACATTATTAAAGTTGGAGCTTATTTAGAGATATCAGCCGATTGGCTTAGTGCAGGCGCTAATGGATCCAAGGATGTATCTCGAAAATTACCCCACTAATAATGCCCAGAAGGGTACCAAACTTCTACAGTAGTACAAATAGGTTCTGTACTCATAAAACGAGGCATTGGAAAGTTAAGTACATCAGGAGTTTATTTAAATAACACTTGCCTGATGGCTTATGCTACCGCTAACCTGGACGTCGAGGTCACTTACGTGATTTGGGAAAAGCCCGTAAAAGTCCTGGCAGAAAGCGATGCATAAGGATAGTGTAACAACTAACAGTTGTAGTGTAGTGTAACAGTTTGCAACAATTATTAATTAACACTAAGTTGTCAACACTTTGTAAAAAAAAAAAAAAAAGGATATATCAAAAAACCTTTTCAGCAACACCGACTGATCACCAACACCGTGCTTTTTAAAAAAAAATTTTTTTAAGTGTTGACAACTTAGTGTTATATATTATGTTAATATATTTCTTGGGTTATGCCGAAAACTTGGATACCAATTTTGCCATAGTCAGTCAAACTTCCTGTCCGCCATCTTTATTTTCTTTTAAAACCTACTTTTTCGAACTTCTTCTAGACTGTCCGATTTTCACCAAAATCGAATCGTATCATCTCCAGACCGTGCCGACAAAATGTTTTTGTACTGCAGCAGCAAAGTTGAAGCATGACGCCAAAATGACTATTCAGGCTTTATCACTGCAATGTTTTGACATATTGACACCAAACTTTGTATGTGTCATTGTCACTTCACTTTGACCAAAGCATTGGTCAAAAGTAACAAACCATTAAATCATATTATTAGTGACTGTATATGATTATTTTTTTTCACCCATTTTGCCTAAAATCATCTTAATGTCTTTAATTGCTCATTGTTGCAGTTGGTCTGACACTCCCAGACATGTTGGCATGGTTTGTTGTCTTTGCGCTTGGCCCCGATAATGGCTGCTTGCAGATATATTTTGGGGTTATATTCACATAAAAAAAAATACATTGAGCACATTCACTATTTCTATTTGACAAACCTCATTAGTTCTCATGGAAGCTTGAACGTGCTTGTGTGACACTTAAGAACAAGCCTTGTTAGTTTTCGTGCTTCTAGCGAGCACTGTTGAGCATCTATTTTCTTTAATGTTTAAATGTTAATAAAAGCATAAATCATATCTGTTGATCATATTAATGATTGTCTCTTCAGAAGACTTGAATTAAATTGGTTGATTCATAAGGATATTTTTTTGTACTTCTTGATGAGTCAAAGTTTTGGTTGCGATGGATGGACAAAAATTATGAGAATATAAAAGTATCTTCATTTGTGTTCTGAAGATGGGCGGCAGTCTTATAGGTTTGGAATGACATGAATGGGTGACATGGGTGAATTAATCCTTTAAATGTACTGCTCTGTTTTATTGGATGCAACTACAGTCAACTACAATTTGAGGTTAAGATGAAAATCACACAAAACAAATGCACATTTCCTCATCCCCCCCCCCCCCAGATCAGGTATTTGACTAATCTTGACATAGAATGTGAACTGCAATTTGGAAATATTCAATATGAGAAATAAATTATCATTATTTTTTTTTTCTTTCAAAGGTATTACTCTTAGCCAATAAAGTTACACTGACATGCAGGTATGCAGATTCTCATATTGGCTGTGTTGGATTACTAGAGACTTCTTAAAATGCTATTACATTTTGCTTTAAATCCAGTAAGTGAATGAAGGTTCTTAAAGTAAGTACTGGTCTAAACAAATATATAATAATAATCATAAAGGATAGTTTTTTTGAGAATGTTGGTACTCGTATGTGAGGGCTGAAAGATGGGTGGATGTTTGAGTAATTGTGCATTTGTTTTGTTTTTAAAGTACGTCTGTAGGTAACCTTAGAAGCATGTTGCCTTGTTTTTGTGTGTTTAATGACATAAAATGTTTATTATATTGTCTTAAATGACTTCTCTTTCCAGATTAGCTTAACAAAAATTTTATTGTTCTCTTTAAACCATACAAAAATGTATTATTAGTTAATGGCACGCTCAAACCGCTACTGTTCATAGATGCATCAGTCAGTGTATACCAGCACATGCTTGCATTAAAGCCGTGTGTCCACCAAAGCTTTTTCCTGCGACTAGCGTATTTTTCCAATTGTTTTCAATGGGAGCGCCACGTTTTTAAAACTCCAGGAGTGTAACAAGGCGCTGAGCGTCTATTTCACGCTGAGCGCTCTGTTTTTTACCGATAAAACTTACCATAAAACTTTGGGTAAAACGCAGCGCTCATCATTGTCACTTTTTACCCAACCGTCCAATCACAGTGGAGGAGGGGCGGGAAAAATACAACACCGACCAACCACCACACTCTGCTTGTACAACCAACTTCAACAGATGATGAAAAGCATAATAATGGATCCAAATAATTTAAAACAAGATACTCCATTGTATCGACATTTTTATATAGAAACAAAACAGAAACAAACTATCTGTGAAATGAGATACTAGTAACACTTCCACGGATATTACGTATCATTGCAAGCAAAGCGTCTCAACTGAAAAAACTGCTACGCTGCCAAAACGCTCTCAAGCGCCCACAGCTTAGCGTTTTCTGCAGAGTGCCTCGAGTTTTTAGATGGCTAAAAACGCTTTGGTGGACACGCGGCCTAACAATTTGGCAAACATTAGTAATAAACAGACAAATATCTCTCTCTCTTGTGAAATAAGTTCTTATGTTCTCTAGTTTGCCTATTTTTTCCATTGAAATCATTTTCTCTCTCGAAAAACTTTTTTTTGCAGTGGTTTAAGTCTGTTATACTGTATTTAGCATCAAGGACCTTCTGTAGACCAGACTGAGTAAATTTATCCGGGTTAGATATCCTTGGCAAGTTGGTGTGAACTGGTTTGGCACGTGTTGGAAATTTTTCTCATTTTTCAAATGAGACCACAACCCCAAAATTATACAGTTGTGTAGTTTGTGGCAAAATTGAAGCACTGCTTTTAGTATAAGTATACAAATAACAATCTCTAATAACAATCTCAGAATTTAACATGTGATAAATCTACTTGGAAAGCTGACTTATAAAATGATTCACAGGTTATTCATCAAGTTTTTTTTTTTTTTTTTTTTTTTTTTTACATCTGTATGTAACATCATGTTTATACATGTTTTTGAAAAACTTAAAATCCCGAAAAATCTTAATTCTTAAAATATCTATCAATGTGTAGACCTGTTTACTAACATACTAAAAAGCATTATTTTTTGAAAACAGCATTGTCTTTAATTTATTTCTTTGTTTGCTTGTATATTTTAATTGGCGAAGTTCTTCAAAACTTAGTTTCAATCGAAACACTAATTGATACATCGTGATAATTGTCATTTATAACCGTAAATAATAATTGTCCTTAGAATTGTCTATACTATCAATATGTAGCATAGCAGTGCTTCGTTTTGTTGTAATTGAAGCTTTAACACTTTCTTACTATACAGAGCCCAAGTGAGTGACACCATTTACCAAAGAAAAAAGTTTAAGCTGTTACATCAAAATATGTAATCACTAAGGCTGTCAATGTATTGAAAGATTAAGTCTAATTTGTTAAACGCCATTAAATTGTATTTGGCAAAATTTGATATTAAAATGGTTTCATTCTGTTCTGCTTGACTTCTACAGTTGGAGTCTATGTATTTTTTTCAAAAATCACTGTTGCAGATTTTAATACTAAAACATCAAAAGTCCATAGTTGGGATCATGCTTATTAGAAAATGGTTTATTAGTAAATTCAGAGACTCAACAGTAAATTAATTTATGAATTAAATCCAAACTTGGAACAAAAGTAAATTAATTTGCTGCCACTGCAAGGTGTGATACAGTTGTTTAGTTCAGTAAGCCAGAAAGATGAACTGAATGCATTAACTTAATCTTTGACAGCCTTAGTTGTGTCCCATCTGACTTTTATAGGCCTTGACTTTTTTTTTTTATGTTTGTCCATCTTTCTAATGAGCTTATAATAAAAATGCAAATAGGAAGTGGAACTTACTTTCAGTCAGATCTGCACAAAATCTGTCCTTAAGAAAGATGGTCTAGGGTATACAGTAGCTAGTGCAGCAGAACAAATAATTAAATAATTAAAAGCAAGGATGTGTCAACACTTTATATAGATAAGTTTCATGAATGTCTGCTTGTTTTTATGCCTCTTAGATGTGTACTATATGTTACCTTTCTGATTAAAGTAGCATGTTTGCAAAAAAATATTGAAGATCCATTGTGAACCGTTACAGAGAAGGAAAATCCCTACACATCTCAATGTTTTGCAGCGGTTGAATTTGAACATGACTTGATTTTCTCAAGTAAAGCCCAGAAAAGGGGGGAAGCATTCCAAAAACTGCTGCCACACGTTCTTCAGCGAACACCCTTACATTGAGTGTTCACACTATCGCTCCCTTCAGTATCTACACACTGGCAATCTGTCGAGGTATTTCTTGTGGTGATTGGTTTTAATTCTAGGAGAACAGTCATGATAGCATTTAGACCTGCATGCTTTGCCTAGACAGCAATGTCTTGTTACCTATTCTGCAAGATTTGTTTACTTCTTTACTTATTTGTTCTCAACTAACAAGAATACGGGGAGGCTCAATAATACATGTTAATCATACAGTAATAAGCTTGAATTTAGCTTGAATAGGAGTACACTTGTAAGCAAAAGTAGAAAGCTATGTTAAGATTACAATTAAAGCAAATAATGTTTTAAAACATTAAATGCTTCCTTGTGCAAAATTATACTTATATGTAGGACCTCTACATTTTCAGTGCCAGACAATTACTTGTGGCAATACGTCTTTCATGCCAAACCAGTTTTTATTTTATACTTTATTATATGTGCAGACCACCTTCTTATTGACCAATTGAGGGTTTAGCATAAAATCCTGTCATCATTTTTGCAAGTAAATGCATGAATTTAACCCCTTAAAGGTATTTTACACTTAAAGCCCTGTTTTCAGATCGTTTCTGATGAAATAGAACGGTTAAGATTGAAATTTGGACACATGCTGCTGGCCCGAGAATTTTCGGTTTCTGTGGTAGCACCCCCCCACCTCCACAATGGCTGCATAGGTGCACTGGAATAATCCTTCCTAAAATGCATTTAACTTTCGTTTACAAAGACGTGAAACTCACCGAGTGGTCAGGGGTGTTCACTGATATGCTCACACAAAAATCGCTGCAAAAGATGCTTTCCAACAGGTGTTTTACCATTCGTTGTAAAACTGTGGACGCCTCACACCTGTACATTCTTCCGTTGAGAGCTTGAATAATAGACACTCCAGCCCGGCGGCGGAGTAATGCTGTACCTCACAGCACATCCAATACAAGTCAATGGAGTTGGACAAAAACTACGATAAAACCTGTTGGAAAGCATCTTTTACAGCGATTTTTGTGTGAGCATATCAGTGAACACCCCTGACCACTCGGTGAGTTTCACGTCTTTGTAAACGAAAGTTTAATGCGTTTTAGGAAGGATTGTTCCAGTGCACCTATGCAACCATTGTGGAGGTGGGGGTGTGCTACCACAGAAACCGAAAATTCTCGGGCCAGCAGCATGTGTCCAAATTTCAATCTTAACCGTTCTATTTCATCAGAAACTATCTGAAAACAGGGCTTTAAGTGTAAAATACCGAACTTGTCCTTTAACTGTCACCCCCCTTTTTGAGAGTACTGTAGATGTGGAAATGCACTATCCAAATTTAAATGGGTCTATATTACAAAGCATTCTTGAATTACAACCAAGTTCGGCCTTGTTTTAAAGACACTAAGCACATTATTGCAGAAGTGAAAGCTCTTCAAAAAAAAAAAAAGTATGAAAGAGTTATGGAAGTTTAGGTTTTCTGTAAATCAAATGTACTGTACTCAATTTTTATTTTATATAAAATATATATTTTTAATTACTGTAAAATCAAAGCCAAATGTCTAACCAAGTTGTGTGCCAAATTTGAAGTTGATATCACAAAAACTGAAGTTCCTATGAGATTGTTTAGGTGCTGTACCAAAAAATAGCCACCGGTTGTCATCCACATTCCACTGAATTTTATTTGTATTTACATTTTTTTTTAATGCATTCTCCTGTAACAAATTAATACATTTGTCAAAATATCACTTCTATCTCAAAATATGGAACCTTCAGCCCTTTACGACAATATTCTTTTTGTCAAGATTAGAAAAGGTTTTGATCATAAAGTAGTTAAAATAAATGTTGTAATATGAAACCTGACACCGCCCACTAGGGTAGGAGCCCAAAAGAATTAAGAGTACCTTTTCCGTGGAAACGCAACATCCAATTTCAAAACAGTTCTTAAGCTTTCGAATGATACCTAATTTATGATTTGACAACTTTAGGATTACATTGTGATCTTTATCTAAAGATTTAGATCAATGATTTAACAAATACTGATGATGATAATAAAATGTTATGTAAGGGTGTTAATGTTAAGGGTAACGATTAAAAGCAAACCATATTAAATTGTTTTAGAAACAATAGAGAGAAAAAAAATTCACGATCAAGTTGTCACAATTCCAACATTTTAGTATAATAGCAAATATTCAATAGCAAAAGCTCATTTCTATTGAACACTCCTTTTAAGTGTTTATTTTTATTTAACATGTAATTTTTACATTTATTATAATTGTAAAAAAGTGCATTAAAACAATGCCATGTAGCCTTTGACTACTATTTTTATTAAGGATTGCTTAAAAAAAAAGAAAAAAAAGTAAACAGTCAGTAATACATTGAATATCAGACATGGATGCTCATCTGAGAGAACATGCACAAATATATGCATGTAAGCATTTTAAAGAAGCCCTCTGTCAGCCTAGTGTACAACATTAAGACTGTACTACTGCAGAAAGTCTGGTATTGTTACATGTTTTGTATTTTGGTACTGAAGAACCAGTACTTTTGACATTTTTACTTGGGCATATAAATGGTCATTCTTAACTCCAGTTCAGTGAATTCCTAGGCTTAAGAATTGTCTGGCATTGTCTGATGTTTTGATTGAATGTTTCTGGAAGATTAAAAGATTCAATCTGACATGCTTGGAAGCATTTAATATTTTATTTGACAGTAAAGGGATGTTTAAGCAGGAATGTGTGAATGCAAACCAATCATATAACTTTTTTGAAAAACTGTCTTGTCTTCCTTTATATTCTGAGGCATTTTTTTAAACTTGTTTTTAATGTAAAACCCATTTAAAATACAAAGGGAGAGACAGATAGGTAAAACCGAATTCATAAATGAACCAACTGCTGACCCAAATGTTATTCCTTCTCATTACTTTGTGCAGACATTGCAAAAAACTAAAATTGTCACAAGTGTTAGATTTGGGTGTGGTTTTCCAAATGCAAATTAAATGTTCAAGACAAAAAGTAATTAAAAGGATCATTTTTAACAAGGCACCATTAAAAGGCCAGGATCAATCTGTATCTTATATATCAATGTCACACAGACTGGGCTTAAAGGAATAGTTCACTTAAAAATGAAAATGATGTCATCATTTAAGCCCCTTTCACACAGAGATTCCGGAAAATACACGGATAAAGTGACCCGGGATTTGAACCGGGTTCGTTTGATTTTGGTTCATTCACACTGCCAGTGATTTTCCGGAATCTGAGAGTGCGTTCACACACAACCCGTAAAAATCCCGTAAAGACACGTGACATCGATGTGACTTGTAATCTCAGTTTGCTTATGAGCTGCGATCTCTCTCTCTCGAGAAACCACGCTTGTGCATTTTTTTTTCTCTGATTCGATCATAAAATTGCGCTTTACGTACCGTTTCACAGCTGGCGAACGATCCCGCGCTTCAGCGTCATCACATACGACACGGCATTATTGCGGCTTTTGTTCACACAGCGCGCGTTCCGGGACTGAACACGGCAATGTTACTAGGTCCCGACCCGGCATCGATCCCGGCATAAATCCCGGGTCGAGTTTGCGTTCACACAGAAGGCGCTCTGGCAATTTGCCGGCAATTTCCCGGGTTCAAAGCGCTGTGTGAAAGGGGCTAAACTCACCCTCAAGTTGTTTCAAAACAAAATATCATCTTTTGTGTTCAGCAGAAGAAAGAAATTCATACAGGTTTAAAACAATTTGATGGTGAGTAAATTATGACAGAATTTTCATTTTTAAGTGAACTTTAATCTTATGTCCATTTTTTTTAGCAAAATGGCAAACATTTATTTTTAAACCATGTAGAATGTAATCTGATTAAAATTACGGTCTAAACATCTTTTATTAATTTAACATGTTGGTTCATGTCTGAATTCTCATTTAAGTGCACACACTGCATTTGGAGATAAACATGTTTTGAACGTTTCTGTAACTTTCTAATGAACTAAGGTCAGTTTGTTCTGGTTTTAGCTACCTCTTGAAACAAGGATTGACTGCCTTCGGTACTTTTAAAATTACAATTCTCCAAATCATCATGTTGGTATTAAACTTGTATCAGATTGTTATATTTTGATCACAAAAATTATGATGTTAGAGAGAAAGTATGTTGGCATATATTTTAAGACAAAAAAAAATTTGGTTTCAGAACAATATTATTTCCCGCTGCAGTGTGTGAATAAATAACATTTTGGGCCTTTCCAAAAACTAGCTTATAGAATAAAAGGGAAAGTCTTTGCAGCCTTAAATTTGAAATGGTAGCATAACATTAGCATAACCGTTCTAATCAGACAATTCCAGATCCGACTAATCATCTTTTTTTACTCACTGTGCAGCTTGAGGAATGCAAATGGTTTGACAGCAGCCGACCTGGCCCATGCTCAAGGCTTCCATGATTGTGCTCAGCTCCTCTCTAACGCACACAACCAGCTAAATCAGCTAAATGGATTTGCTCATAATGGGACTGACCACACGCACATCCAGGGCCGCAGTCTTCTGAATGGGACAGCCAATAGGAAAAGATTTCTCGATTGCACAGAGCCAAACTATGTGAAAAAAGCAAGAACTGAGAGTATGTAAATAGTCTGTGCAAAACATCAATTCTAAACCAAGGAAAAACATATTTTTCTGACTATATTGTATGTTTTCCATTTAGGCATGAATTTCTCTGTGAAGACAAACAATGGAATTGAAGAGGAGCTTGAGAGTATGAATGTGGAATCAACTGCTGAAAACCAATCAGGTGGGACTGGAGCTTCTCCACCAATGTCTATTGACCTTGAACATCATGAAGACAGTGTTTCTTTGAGGAACTCCTCTCCCACCCTAAAAATGTTGGAGCCCACATCCATGACTTCTGTTCCTGGCCCCTGGCTATGGACAAACTCTTATGCTTATTTATGAAGGCCAGCTTATCAACAAGTTTTCCCAGTCTAATCAACAAGCTGTCAGATCGAAAGACTGGGATAATATTCTTCAATATATCTGCAATATAATATTATTTGGGATGAAATGTCAATTTTTCCTAATCTAAAAGCGTTTAATTTAAGTATGCGCACACACAGGGAATTTGACTTTTAAGACAAAACAGCTAGTATAATACAGAAAGACGCGTACAGAAGAGTTGCTAGTTTTCTTGGTTTTATTTCCATGAACTTTTGCCATATATTCTGCATATTTTAATTCTAAATCAATTTAGTAAAAGTATATTACCTTACTGTTATCTTAAATACAGGCTTGTATTTAATATAACTTCCAGCTATATATTTCAAAATGAAAGCATTTACTGATTTTTAGGATATTTCATGTAGATGATGTGTCTTGTTTACAAATGAATAAATACATAGGGTAATTTTTTACTACGTTAAAGATTTCAAATGTAATCTGCTTGAATTCTATGTTGAAATGTTAAAGGGATAGTTCACTTTGAAATAAAATTTTGGTATGTTTTAGCTTACCTCAAGGGCATCCAAGATGTAGGTGTCTTTTTTTTCCGCAGTAGTTTCAATTTTTATATTTTTAGGTCAAACCGTTCTTGTCTGTCAGTCATATAATGCAGGTCTATGGTCACTGTCTCAAAGAGCATGCACAGAGTCCAAATAAAAACAATTCCCCATCGTAAGTACACATTGATGGCCCAAGACACGAAACGAGCGGTTTGTGTGAGAAAACGAACAGTATTTATATCGTTTTTACCTCTTGTACACAGCCACGTCCAAGTGATCTGAGAGCGCGGGCGGGTATAGATATATACAATAGAAGTCGCCTTGGCTACTGCAGTTCATTGGAACGAAACCGTAGCCAATGCGACATCTAGTGTATATATCGACATCTATGTATATAAAATTGAAACTACTGCGGAAAAAAAGACACATCTTGGATGCCCTTGAGGTAAGCTAAAACATACCAAAATCTGAGATGAACTATCCCTTTAAGGCACATTTTATGTTTATATATATATATATATATATATATAATATAGTGGTTATGCTTTCTTAAAGTAAAAGAAAAAACATTCTAGATTTTCTCACTGCTGACTTTTGCAGTTTGGTGTTCCAGTGCACTCCACAAAAAAAAAGCTACCCCATTTCCCCTTGTGCCCATTTGGAAGAGAACAGTCTGTTTGATGACTTGTCATCTTGTTAAAACCTGTCTTACAGCTGACTTAAAATAAAGGATCAGGCTTAGAATAGCCGATGCCGATCCTTGAGATCGGCTCAGGACATCCCTAATTATTATAAACTGTACACTTGAAATATGAGCAAAAAAGTGATCCTACTGAAAATGAAACTACAATGTATTAGTAAAATGTTTTTGTTTCTCTGTTCTGACTCAAGTTCATAATTATGTAATCAAGGCCATTTGTTCATCAACACTTTCTGACGCATGTCTTGTTTTAAATGACAGATGAAGCCATAGCCACAGGTTTGAGGAATGGTCATGGGCAGCAGAACAGTTTCACTGTCAACAGCTTCGCCACAAACGGGCAATGCTATCAGTCCCCTTTCATTCCAGCTGAATCGAGAAACGACATGTGTGGCTCACTGCACCTCAATGGTAGCCCAAGCAGCTGCGTATCTCACCGGCCTGCATGGGGTGCTTTTCTGCCTGATTCCGGTGAACATCTCCACTATGGACACTACCATGGTTTTGGAGATACGGCAGAAGACCTGGAAGATGCAAGCAGCTGTCATGAGCACACTACAACCGTGAAAGTAGAGCAGCACTATGACCAAGAGGTTCTCAGTGCTGTGCAGCTGTTCCATGGATCATAAAAGTGAAAATGATATCCGTCCATTTAATTAGAAGTGGTCACGTTGGTGGCAGCACTATCCGCCTTAAACTAATTAAACCTTGCACCTTAATGCAGGCTATAATAAAAGTTGTTTGTTTGTTTTTGATAAAGGGGAAAATCTTTCAACCAAAGGGGAGACATTGTACTGCATTTTGTATCTGACCTAAGAAATTTATTTTATTATATGTATGTGTTTGAACTCAACTAGCTATCTGGGTGCATTTCTTTTTTCCCTTTAATGCAAGTTTAGAATGTACAAGGAGTTGATTTTGTTTTATGTGGATTAATTGTTAGTTTGTAACGTTAGTTTTGTGCCAATGAAAACCAGCTTTTTGGAAAAGGAGAATTTTGTATATAATTGTTGTATGCTTGTCAGTTTTTTTTCTCTGAGAAGCAAAGCTGACATGCTGACTGTAAAACAGTGTTGTTTTTTGAAAAAGAAAGCTGAAAGATGTATGACATTCCTTTGTTTCTACCCTGTGTTCTGATAAAAAAAAAACAATGTACAACACAAAAGAAGCCCCTTTCATTGCCACGTGAACACAGTTTCTTCTATTAAATTGCAGAAAATTTATTTTATTTTAAGGTCGGCCATAGAAGAGAAGCTCACCTTGCTTTCTTGTAAGAGAAAAGTTTCCGACATTTTCTTGTATCTACTTCAATGCGCTCTGGCCTTAACCCTCGTTTTATTTCTGACATGCATTTTGTACATAATGCACTCAGAAAAGCAGGAATCACTTTGTAAGTGAAAAGTTTTCTATGTGAAAACCAATTAAGTTCATTAAAAAAGTTCTATAAATCCACTATCAAAATAAAATGGAACCTTATTCCTTAAGTAAACATTAACACTGCATATATTTAAAATGTTTTGTTTTTAAATACATCGTGCCGTATCTGAAATAAAGACTGCTCGTGGTGAATAACAAAAGGTGAAATTTGATTAGCAAACTGTTCCCATGGGAAGCTGATACACCCACCTCGGTTTCCTGCCTCACGTGTTTGGACACACGGGTGTCACCTGTCTTTTGCGTCGACCTTTACTGCGATACCTACAACGTCATTAGCGCTCCGCCATCAACAGATGGATCTTCGATTTTATTCTTTGTAAAAGGGGGAATTTGTAATAGATGTGACTGGTCTTATATATTGAATATAACAGCGTACATATGGCATATTAAATTGCAAATATTAAATTTGTACATTATTTAAATGGTACAGGTTAACTATACAATCTCTACATTATTAACGAAGTTATATAGACTGTTAATAATGAACCACTCCCCCACAGGAAAGTGGTATCGTCTGTAATTCCGTGTTGAAACCCTCCAAGCTGAAGCGAAAAGCGAATTCGAGTCGATGACCTTTCAAGTGGAGAAAAGGCACATATTATTGGAAGAATTATATCACAAAAATTGTTATCTGACAATTGTACGGTTTAAGGAATGTCTACTCCAGCACGAAGGCGACTTATGAGGGATTTTAAAAGGTGAATAATAAAAGAAAACTATAAGAGGAGCTGTTGTTTACTGCTCCCGGATGTACCGGGGAATGAGGAGAAATATTTAGACGGGGACATTTTTTAAATTATTTATTTATTTTTAAAGAAAAGTTATTTTTCGTATCCGACATTCATATTCAAATAGAAATGAAGATCTGTTAAATGCCGTCTTTAAAAAAAGAAAGTAATTTGTTTTGTTTATTTTGACCTTAGTTTCCTAAAACTGACCTGACTCCCTTGTTTGTTTTGCCACAAACCCAACAGACTTCAAGAGGATCCTCCAGCAGGTGTTAGCGGTGCACCGTCAGAAAACAATATCATGGTATGGAATGCAGTAATATTTGGGTAAGTACTTGTGAAAAGATTTGTGCTGTGCGGACTAAACCAAGTTTATTATGTCAGATTCACGTTTCTGAAACCCGAGCATGTTTATGTCGTTCGTGAACACCTGCGAGCTGCATAGGCTAAACCAAGACCGTCCTTTTATAAAGTTCACAAATTTGGTGTTTGTCACTTGAACATTTGTTATACACCTGTGCCTGTTTTCACATACTGAAACTGAAAGCAAATGATGACGTGGTGGCATTATTGTGGTTATCCAAATGTTACCAATTTGAAATGTTTCATTTTTATTTTATTTTATTTTTCACAGACCAGAAGGAACTCCATTTGAAGATGGTAAATATAAACATGCAGTTCTTGAAATGCATCATTTCTTGTCATTCAAGGCATGTATATAATGCTATGTATTTTGTATTCATGCTTTTTGTTGTTTTAGGTACATTCAAATTGACAGTAGAATTCACAGAAGAATATCCAAACAAACCACCCACAGTTAGATTCATCTCAAAAATGTTTCATCCTAATGGTAAGATATATATTTTTTTTCATTCAGAATCACAAATATAGTATGAAAGCTTGTTTCCACCACAAAAAAAAAAAAAAAAACAGAACAATAATTGCAACTTATCTTACAGTTCTTACTTTTTTTGAAGTATATATCTTCCAATTTGGATTTCACAATTACGAGTTGATATCGTGCATGTCTGACTTTTTTTCCTCAGAATTGTGAGATATGATTTTTTTTTTTCTAAGTTGCAATTACCTTTCTTTATTTTTTATTCTGTGGCAGCAACAAGCTTCCATAATATGGCTTTTAAATTCCACTGCCCTACGAAGGCTACTGCCTATTTGATGTGTTTTAACCACCGCTTTCTCTTTCAATGATGCCTTAGTATATGCAGATGGAAGTATATGTCTTGACATCCTACAAAACCGTTGGAGTCCAACTTACGACGTGTCATCAATTCTTACCTCAATCCAGGTAAACCATTGTATTGGTGATGGTTTTTACCATTATGAGTATCAATGCAAATCAGAATGCAGCTTGATCAGCTTTTTTCCCTCTTTTGATTATCCTCAGTCTTTGCTTGATGAACCAAATCCAAACAGTCCAGCTAACAGCCAAGCAGCTCAACTTTACCAGGAAAACAAACGGGAGTATGAGAAGCGTGTGTCAGCTATTGTCGAGCAGAGCTGGAGGGATAGCTGACCTTACACTGCAGAACAGAACTTTGTGTGGTTAGAGTTTAGTTGAGTGAACTGTGAGGAAGTTTCTTTTTTCTTTCTTTCTTTTTCCTCTCTCTGTCTCTCACACAAATCTCATACTGTTATGATGCACTTCACCCAAAATCCATCCCCTTTTCCCCTTGGAGAAGTTGTGCTCAGCCAATATCACTTGGTCATTTTCTAACCAAAAAGTGACTATACATTGTGTTAGCCTGGACTATATGAGGATATATGCAGGGGCCCTTTTTTCAAGAAGAGGAACCAAACTCCTCTGAATGGACACGGTGCCGGCCTGCCATCATTGAATTGGTCTTGACTCAATGTGAACTGACCTTCAAGTGATCTTGCTATGCTATTTTTGTGTGTTCTGTTACATGCCTGAAAGTGTGTGTTTTTTTAAATTTTTATTCCACATGTTATTGAATGCCTCTTGCGTTCTATATTATAATAATACACTTTGAATTTTGTGTACAGGATCAGTGTCTGTATTCATTAATTTGCTTGTTTTTTTATTTTAATATGGTAAAAAGAAAAACGAATCAACACAAAATATTAGTATAAACACATTAGTATAAAGAGTAAGGGACAATAAGGGATTTTTTCAATGTCTAAAGACAGGAAATAGTAAATTATTCAAACACGTTTATTGTATGTGAAAGCTTTTTATAACTAGCCACATGCTAGCACGCGACTAATAAAGAATGGGTTTACACAAAAACAATACAACCTAAAACATGATTAAAGATTCATATAGTTTTCAAATGAAATATTCATATTTCAAATAAATGCTTTTTGAAAAAAGTATTTCTTCCTCTGAGAGAGGAGATTTCAACCACTTGGATGATACTTCTTAAGTGATTATCTGATACCTGTCTCCAGATGAAACAGAAAATAAAGCAATAAATCCATACGAGCACTTCTGATGAGATCAGCCGATTAGGTTACCTATTATATGTCCTCTCCTTTTTTGCTTTTTCCAAGGCTTTGTCCATGGTTTTCTCTGTGTCTCCCCTACATTTTGGACAATACCACTTTCCTTTGGGTTTGTGATTAAGCCCAACACATGAAAAATGGAACCATTCAATTGGACATTCATCATTATCACAACCAATCATCTCTCCAAATGACACCTGGTCACACAAGCAGTAAGTAGGCTCATTCGGATCAATAGGTAGATCTGTAGTTGAAGGCTCTCTGTCAGCTTTGGATCTCTTTTTCTTTTTTGAGGTTTTGTTCCGCTTTTCCCTGGCAGTGCCAACGCTGATCCCTTCATCATGGTGAACAATGGCGATGTTCTCAAGAGTGTCATTATTATTATTTTTCTGACGTCTGGAGCATTTGTTAGCTCCAGAAAGCCCATCTATAGAACCAAGGGATTCCTCTCTCTGTTTATCCTCCTCCCTTCTCTTACTGGGAATAATAGAAGATGTGGTAGTAGCTGTCACACTTTCATGGGGTTCATGTCGGGCTTCCAGAAGCTCAGCAAGATTGTCAACTTGCCGGCTATGATTCTCCAGTATCTCCACCATCTGACTAGCGAGTTGGATCTTCTCATCGCCCAGTTCCTGACTTTGGATAAGGGCTCTTTGGATAAAGTGCAGCAAATGCCTTCGCTGTATGGGGTCCTCTTCCTGTCCGTGTTTCTCATAGGCCTCATCTAACTCTTTGAGGAATTCTGAAATTATACAAAATATTTATTGTGAATGCATTATGTGGTCACATAAGTGAAATTTCAAAGGCAAAAATGGTCTACTGTCTAGTGTAATGATGTATGAAGCACAGCTCACATAAAAGTCACTTTCAAACAAAGCCGCTTTCTGTTGGTCAGTGTAAAAAACGTCTTATGGGGGTAAGTAAATGGCGACAGAAAATTCATTTTTGGGTGAACTATCCCTTCAATGCAGTTTTGGACGGGTTCAAAAGTACTTGACAAAGTAAACTTCAAATGCATTTCACATAGACGTTGAACATTAAATATGAAATTTGGCTATACTTGGCAGGTAAACACCAATCCCTACTTGATGAAAACGGCCAATCAAAGCTAATCAACAAAAACAGAGAGCCGCCCATGCAATATTCAAAAACCAATCACACTCAATGAACTCGCCCAAAAATACGACCAAAATGGGGGGATTCAATATGAACTGACAGTTTTTTCCGCCAACTGCAGCGCTTTCAAGAGCGAAATATGTTGCTTTAAATCAAACACGTTTTGCTTAAATCCAATCCAAAGCAAAGGAGGTGGAGCATGTGCTACTGTAACAAAAGTACATTAAACGCACAATTCTTCCCAACCAAATCCAGTAAACTAAGCACTTTATCTGACAACAACCAGATGAACACATGAAATGCATCTCAGCGAGTATGAAAGTACCCAGTATTATAATGATGACTGGCACTATTTTTACCCTAGCGAAATTTGTTTTAAAACAAAAATCATACTGCAACCAACGTGTGGTTATGCCAGGCAATAGGAAGCAAAAAAAAAAAAAAAAATTAAAATGTTTTGTTAATGAGTTTTGTTTTACATGCCTTTAACATCCCTTTATTTTTTTAAATCGCACTGTGAATTTAACTGTGGAGACGAACGTTTTTACCGTTAGTATAAATATGACGACACATAGCTGCGAATATGCAGCAACATTATCAGGATCTGACCAACCAAAACCAGGGGCGGACTCAAAAAGACCGTCAACAAAGTAAAAAATAAAATAATAATAAAAAATACTAAGAGGCTCTATTTCGGTGACGTTATATCATTTCCGAGATTGTTGTGATTGGTCTTGAAATCAAATTTAACATACTCCCAATAATCTAATTCGCCCCGCATTTTATATCTAAACCGAACATAATTTCCACAATTTGCAACAACACACGCGTAGAATGAAAACAAACTGGTGTATTGTATATTTTTTAAAAGTAATAAAAAAAAAAAGCGCAACGTTACCTTGGTATTTGGAGTCCATTTCTCTCATAAGAGATACGTTTCTTTGTAGGTCGAAAGGCAGAGACTCAACCAAGTCCAAGTATTCTCCTACATAGTTAGCGATGTGTATTGGGTCCCAGCTGGCAGTATTCAGCATTTTAACTACGAAGTACTTTAGATTTGTGGGGGGAAATCCTTCAATGGCCAAAAACAAAGCACATCTGATCCTTGGCAAACCCTTAAACTCCGTTAAACAAAATCAACGTGCACAATCGAGGCAAATTATGCATAGCATACTGTTGTCCATTTCATCATATGGTAATACAAATATTAGCCTACAGTGTCGCATACTCCAACGTGAAGATCCTCCGGTTAGTTTCAAACACTTGAAGAGTAAATCATATGCGCATGCGTCAATGATTTTAATTTGACCTATGAATTTGACCATTGAAAAAGACTGAAAAGACAAATAATAACATATATTCTGGTTGTAAACACAAACAGCTCGAAACGCAAACATAAGATAACTGAAACTTGTCTTTGCCCTTTTATTAGATCTATGCCTTGTGAATGGAAACGTGGAGCTGGTGGTGGAGCTGCTGGACCAGGTCAAGCTGCTCATGACGTCCAGAGAGGGGGAGTTGAACATTATTTGGCTCTGCAGTGAGCAAGCTTTGAACGGAATGACAGACACATTGCTGGGTGGGAAGTGTTTTTTTTTTTTTTTTTTGCGTCACATACGGACTCCTCCCACTTAAAAATACAGTTCCATCCCTCAAATACATTTATAAGGAGAACGTTGCTAAATTTGTTATTTGGATATAGAAATATTTTACAAAGAAGTGCGGGAAGATTTTTCTTTTTTTGTTTTCTTTTTTAAAGAATACAGGGCTTTTAAAAATAATTTAATTTTATAGAAAAAATGTAAATCGTGTTATACACTCCAGTCCAGCGGTGGCGGTAATGCAACAAATAGTTGTCAACCGCCATTAAAAAAATAGAAGAAGAAGAAGAAGATTTGTTATTTGGATTGGTAGACCCATAGACATGTCTATGGGCAGACCATAATCGAGAGCATTTCCGTAACTGCACTGTCTTTAATGTCCTTTGCCCGATTTGGATTGGTAGACCATAATCGAGAGCATTTCCGTAACTGCATAGTTTTTGTCCGTAACTGCACTGTCTTTAATGTCCTTTGCCCCGGTATGGTTTTCAGTGCGCGGCCATCTTGAACCCACTGCAAAACAGCCGAAAGAGAGAGAGATGCGTGTGTCGGTGTGACTGATGAATGATTCTTACCAGTTGTGGACCGACGAAGCTGAACTTTCAATGTGATGACTCTGAAAAGATACTGATCGAGGAATTGGGAAACCATGTCATCAATCCATTTGGGAAAATGCGCTTAAATGTCTAGAGATAGATTATATTTCATCGCATTGTCGCAATCTTTTAACTAAGTTACCTCCTGGGCTTTGTTCAAATGTTTTGTGTCATATTTATGTAGGAGAATGAAAATGAGGCTGCCTTTAGCATTCATTACAAATGCAAAACTGCTTAATTCTGGCTGTAGAATCAGGCATGGGATTCTTAATGGAATTACAAAAACACCATTGCTGTCCAGTTGTAATATTTGCTGCAGGGCGGAGAGAAATTGGATAAAACCAGTGGGCTATGACACCGGTGTAATGACTTACAACAGTCTTACCAAGCAGAAAGAACCTCTGGTTTTGGCTCAAGAAAGAATTGCTTCCTGGTAAGGTACACAGTGGTCCATTACGGTAATTGAGATTTTCTTGCATGTTATATAAGTGTTTTTTTTTTTTTCTATAACATCTTCTTTTGTCAATTCCAGGTATAGCTGTGGTCCCACTGTTTATGACCATGCCCATCTCGGCCATGCGTGGTACGTTTCTCTGCTTGCTAACTAGTTAGTTACAGAGTAGTTGCAGTTACGTTGAAACTAGGTTGCTAGGTTATTTTAATATCATTGATATACTATTATAGTTTTTATTAACATTTTCCATTTACTTATACATTTGAGTAAATCTTAGTTTTAGCAATTTTGTTGTTCCCTTTCGAGAGGTCTCTCAAATTGCGTAAGTAGCTTACGCTATGGGAAAAACTCATTTTCTCGAGAATATTGAAACCAAATTTTCAAAACACAGCTAGAGTAGACAGCTAGCTGAGCGTCTAGCGCGGTCATTGGCTGTGCTGCAGCAACCGCACGAACCTATGGTGAGGCAGTTCATGCGCGCGAACCAATCAGGCCGATTCCCGCCCATGCGTGTCAGAGCCTGCTGGAATGGGCGTGGCTTATAGCTATATAAGCCCCCATTTACGCCATAGATTCAGATTTAATCTTCTTCAGCAAGTTTCCACTTCGCTGTCCTCCGGATTAAAGAAGCCGCCTTCGCCGCCGTCGAAAAGCCTTCAGCGGAACAAGCCACCTGCTAAACAGCTCTGAGGACACCGGCTTCCTGGTTTCACTGTGGACGCCGCCTTCAGTCCGCTGTACAAAAAGCTAGTATATTCGCCACTGCGACTCATTTTCTAAAAGAGCAATTTCACAGGCGTTGTTTCAAATGCCTCGGGTGACCTGCGCCTCGTGCAGAGGCCCTCTCTTCGGCAGAGATCGTCACATCCTCTGCGCTTCCTGTCTGGGCTGTGACCACACGGAAGCTGCAGTCTCTAAGGAGTCTGTGATGAAATGGCGCGCTCTACACTGAGGGCTCGACTGGCCAGCTGTATGCATTCCCTCCGGTCACGATGCTTCCTCAGGTCATTGACGGATCAGGGAGAGCAAGTGTGCAGTGCTCTTGATAGCTCCTCTCTGGAAGAACCAGCTATGGTTCTCCAAGTTGACTCAGCTGCTGAAAACAGCCCCATGGCCGATTCCGCTGAGAGACCTTCTCACGCAGGCGAACGGAACGATCTGGCACCCCCGTCCCGACTTGTGGGCCCTCCATGTATGGCCCTTCAACGGGTATCTGGGGACCTCCCAGAAAGGGTGCTGAAATCCATCACTGAAGCGAGAGCGCCCTCGACCAGGCGTCTTTACGCTCTAAAATGGTCAGTGTTCTCCAGACCCCTGGACTCCTACTCATGCCGAGTGCCAAAGGTGCTCTCCTTTTTACAAGAGCTTTTTGGACGTGGGGCACACCCCCTCCACGCTCAAAGTATATGTAGCAGCCATAGCAGCATTTCATGCTCATGTGGCCGGGCAATCACTGGAAAGAAACGACCTGGTCAAGCGCTTCCTGCCTTGAATTCGGGCCCAACGACTCCAGAGTCGCCCTTAAGCCGAGGCACGGGTATGTTCCTAAAGTGCTCTCCACTCCAGTCAGAGTGCAGGTCATTTCGCTATCAGCTCTTCCCTCGCTAGAGGACGAAAGAGACGCGAATCTACTCTGCCCTGTCAGGGCTCTCAGAGTCTATTTAGAGCGTTCTGCCCTGTTCAGGCAGTCAGAACAGCTCTTCGTATGCTTTGGCGGCCGCACCAAAGGGCTATCAGTCACAAAGCAAAGATTATCACGCCGGATAGTGGACGCTATCTCGCTGGCTTATGCGTCTAAGGGCCTCCGTTGTCTCATAGGCATCAGAGCTTATTCCACGAGAGGCATGGCCTCTTCATGGGCATGGTCGAGTGAAATACCAATTAAAGATATCTGTGCGGCGGCCGGCTGGTCCTCGCCGTCCTCATTTATAAGATTTTATCCTGGAAGTTCCCCCTTTACAAGCAAAGGTTCTTTCAATATAATAAGTGTTAAGCACAATTCACCATACTATAAGGCCCAATGTATATCCGGTCCTGGTTCAACCTGAACTACGGTTCTTATACATTATAAATAAGGGGCTTGGCCCTTCTTATACATTATAAATTAGCGGCCTGATTGGTTTGCGCACATGAGCCGCCTCGCCATAGGTTCGTGCAGTTGCTGCACCACAGCCAATGACCGCGCTAGACGCTCAGCTAGCTGTCTACTGTGCAGAAAAGGAGTTTTTCCCATAGCGTAAGCTACTTACGCAATATTCATTCCCTTCTCTCAGGGAACTGAGGTTACGTTAGTAACCGAGACGTTTTTATTTGTATTATTTTGATACATTAAGTAAAACAAATGAAAGTGTGAAATGTTGCCTCGACAGCTAGCTGAAATTAAATAATTGTTAGTTATTTTATATTTTATTTCAGTTAACATTTATTTTATTTCAAATATCAAAAATGCTATTATAAATGCTATTTACAGTTTTAGTTTACTATAATAACCCTGGGTTGGTGTTTGTTAAGCAGTAAATGCATTTCTCTGCCAGCTTCCTTTATTTTCTTCTTTTTCTTCCTTGTATGCAGCTCATATGTCCGATTTGACATTCTGCAAAGGATCTTATCCAGACTTTTTGGAATCAATGTCATCCATGTTATGGTCATCACTGACATTGATGATAAAATCATACAAAAAAGCCTTGAGGTAAGTATCAACTTAAACTCTTTCACCCATGTTTCAGTATACAAGATTAGATACAAGATTTATGTGGAAGGATGTTTACACTTGTCAATTCTAAGACTTATCTAAGATTTATTTTGCAGGAGAACGTCTCACCCACCGTCCTTACAAGAATGTATGAGGAAGATTTTAAGAGGGACATGCAAGCACTGCGGGTAAATAAATATATTTTTTTTGAAGTGATTTGACTAAATGACTAAATGTGTATTTGTCTGGTCTTTGTTCATTTGTCCAGGTTCTTCCTCCAGCTGTTTACATGAGGGTGACAGACAACATTCCCCAGATTGTAGCTTTCATAGAGCGCATTATCAGAAATGGACATGCCTATGTCACAAATCAAGGTGCCTCTCTCTCTTTCTTGTTGACAATGGGCTTTATGCACAGCTGCACTACTTCCTGAACTTCAGCCAGCTCTTTGTTTCCTGTCTGTCATTATTGGACAAACTGATTAATCCAGGTGTGCCTGACCTCAGTAACAATAATCAGACACACCTGGATTAATCAGTTTGTCCAATAATGGCAGACAGGAAACAAAGGAGCTGGCTGAAGTTCAGGAAGTAGTGCAGCTGTGCATAAAGCCCATTTAAAGTCAAGTCTTCCAAGTTTTTTTTCCCCCTAAATATGAAGAGAAGATGAAACTGAATATATAGTATGATTTGTTGACCCAGGAAACGTCTACTTCAACACTCAGTCCATTGGTAGCCGTTATGGCAAACTTGTGAATCTCGGAGGCATTGTTGGGGAGCAAGGTATGTTTATGACATCTGTTTTTTTGTCTTCTATAATAGTAAACGTGGGTATCCTCAATCTTTAATCACACATGATTTGTCATTGCACATTTATTATAATCTTTTTCTGTGTTATTGAGCTAACTTGCTTGACAAAACTACTGGTAATAGTTAGAAATATTACTGATCATATATGTAATGTCTGTAGATAAGTAATTTTTGGGGGGGATAATTAATATGCTCTAGAAACCATGACCTAAATCCAATAGAGTATTTTACAATTTCTTTTATTTTAGGGGTTCAGGATAAAAGGGATCCAAGGGACTTTGCTCTGTGGAAAACATCGAAACCACATGAACCTCACTGGGTTTCATCTTGGGGACAAGGGAGACCTGGGTGGCACATTGAATGTTCTACAATTGCAAGGTAAATGCTCTGCCTTAAGGCTGGCCCACACTAAAAGATTTAAAAAATCTTAACAGATTTTCAAAATGTGAGAGACCACAAACTTGACGGAAAGAAAAATCATACATTTTTGTTCCTATCGTGTATGGAGTGCCATGATGTGACTAATGGCTCGTTTCCACTGAGCAGTACAGTACGGTACGGTACAGTACGGTACGGTTCGGGTCTGTTAACCATGATCTGGCTAGCGTTTCCACTGCCAACAGTACCCTTACTTGATAGGCGTGGTGTTTCGATCGACGTCATTTTCGCGCGAAGAAGAACATAGTAAACTACAATGGATGACATATACAGCAGATCTTGTTCTTGCTCCTCGACATGTTTGTCACAAGAAGACAAGCGCCGACATTAGGCTTTTCTCAATATTAAGTACGCAAAGTTTGTACTTGCCATGTGCGACTCCTACATGCAAATGGTACAGCGCGTTCTTAAAAGCGTCACTCAGCTCGCTCTGCTACTCCGGTTATCTCTGTTACTCTGTATGTACATTTTAAGCAACAATAAAACGAAATATGTTATAAAACACTACTCTGCCTCTTTTCGTTTTCATTTAAATAAATTAAACATTATAGGGACACAAATGTGGTTCATGCACAACGCATATTGATTATTCACTGCACGTTATACGTTATTCTATTTAACGTTATAACAAAACGAAATTTAAAACACAACCCTAACGTTACCTCTTTTCGTTTAAATAATAAAAAAAATTACACATATTACAGGCAATATATGCATTTGTACAAATGTTGCAATAAACATCAGTGATAATCTTGTAATAAGAAAATGACAAGAAACCATATTTCTTTTTGTAAAATTTCAGTTTTATCAATAATAGCCAATATAAAAGTTTAAGTAAAAGGTACAAGAAGCTATACAATAAGAAATAAAGCAAACAATTCAGTCAAATGTCCAAATGCTGCGCTCTAGTCTAACATTACAACAGTAAAGTTAAATACAAATAGCCTATAATATGAAACTAAACTTAGCCCTCGGCCAAAACGATTGACAGGGAACGAATTATATATTCACGAGACCAAAGATCGCCCGTTAGGTCTGCACAAGACGAATTATATCTCATGTTTAACCACTACCGTCGGAGTCATCGGCGAACGTCAGAAGAACTAACTTAGCCGAGGAAAGGCTCATCCAGCCGGGAAACATGAGCGCCGAGCGCCCGCTGATCGCATGGATCTCACAACCGGGGAAAAACAAATCATCTTTATAAATAAACCACAGATTTGAGCTTTAAACAACTACATTCTCGCCTGAAAAACTCTTAAAATTACATTTCGTGACACAGTAACAGTAGTATTATATTAAACTGTATATTAAAAAATGGCGCTTCTTATGTTGTCATTCCCCTCGTAGCACGCGCAAGTGACGATTCTCTGTCAACCAATCAACGTCCTGCAGTGAGTCTAGCTCCACCTTTTAGTACCGTACCACTGTGCTAGGTACCCCAACGGAAGGGTACCCAAAAAGTGGTACGGTACGGTTCGGCTTTTTGGTACCATTCTCAACTTTTGGCAGTGGAAACGCAAATAAAAGGGTACCGACCCGTACCGTACCGTACTGTACCGCTCGGTGGAAACGCGCCATAAGACAGCACACCACACACTAACAGATTTCATTCACAAACAACCAGAGTCCTGACTGTGAACACAGGAAATCTTGCAAAAAAAATCTCTCGCAGTTAAACGTGACTTTAGAGGAAACAAACGGACGACGGGCAAGAAGAAATGGCGATAATAATAGTGTTTTGAATACTTTTTACAGTAAATTTATCAATCACTTTTAACACACATCACATCATGGGAAAATCTGATAATATAATCTATAGAACCATCAATATAAACGGGACTTAACTAGGACTGTAGGAAGGGGAGAATTGGGCTCCAAATTTGCCCCGATTATCTTGTAGTGTGTGGGTGCCTTAACCAATTGACTTCTTATACCAAACGTGATATTGATATTTCTTTTGCACTGATTTGATGTGTCTGATTACGAATGGATGCCAATTTTACATTTAGTCTTTGGTAGTAGCTTGAGAATATGTATCTATTGTTCACAATGTAAGGGAGGTTTAAGTTCAGTCAGTTCAGTAGGTCTCTGATGGCAGAGAGGAAGAATATAAGTCATAGACTGTTGTGGAAGTCAGGCATTTTGGTACATTATCCTATGCCAATTTTGAAAGATGTGATCCATACTACAACCATAGGTCAGGAAAGATGCCACTGCCTATAGGGGGTCGCACACCGGCCGCGTCGCGTCTAGGACAACTCGAGGTGTCGCACACCGGACGCGCACTTTCTCAGTTTATGGCCAGCAATATTGTTATGTTTAAGGACATTATGGAATTAAGATAATGTCTGTTCTATGTTATGATTGTACTGTACAATTAAACACAATCGTTGCTAAGTCTGCAGTCTGAACACTTTACCTCAGAGCGATCGTTAACTGAATGAATTGAGAATATCACCTGAAAATCCGATAACATCAGCAGTTTTCATCCACGCAGCTGATTTCTGTAAATTAATGTAAAACTAAATGTATATTGCAGCACAGGGTGAAGTCAGTATATACATTAACGACGATTTGAGACAAATAAATGTACATTTAATATAAAACTATGTAAATGGCGCTCTGTGGCGCTGCAGGATTTTGAACAAGGTCCTGAGCCATAGCTGGGCGCCGCGGATAGACGCCGAATGGCGCCGCCGGTGTGTGTACACTCATAGAGAATAATGTGTTCGAATTTTAAAGACGTGGCGCTGCGCTTCTCGTCCGGTGTGCGACCCCCTTATGACTACACTGACAAGCAGGGATGCTCCAAAAATGATGACTAAATAGGTCAAAATCAAGTTACGTCTGGAAAGTGTGAGCTACACTGAAAAAGAAGAGTCTTGTTGATTTTCACTTGTGCTACAATCATTGATTTGGAATTCCAAGAAAGAAACAATGTTTTTAATGCTTTTTGAAACACCAAGACATGGTTTCACTACTTTCCAAGCAGCGTCAAGTAAATTTTGTGTCAAGTCGAATTTGTGTCAAGTTTTTCACATGCGAGTTCAAAATGAAATATAGTAGCACAAGATGAAATGAAATGTTAATAAAAATGTTTTTTAATGTGTTTTTTTTTTTTAAACAACAAGACCTTTTCACTACTTTTCAGATAGTGAAAATGCATTTGAATGTGTGTAAAGTTTCAGACAATTTGAAATTTTTTGTAAAAAATTATTTACCCTAATAGGACAAAGTTGGTTATAAATGACACCCTAAAAAAAGGTCAAAGGTCAGATGTAGAAAACTAAATTTGGAAAATGATTTGTCATCATTTTATTTTCTAGCTGTGATTTCACAATTAGTTCCATAGAGGGCTAAATTAATTTTAAATATATATATTTTTTTCCTTTTCGACAATCTGTTACATCCAGATACAGTTGTAATCGAAATTATTCAACCCCCATTGTAAATCAGGTTTATTGGCTTAATCTACAGACTTTCAGCTGTTTGCAATGAACAAATCGAACAAAAGTAATTGAAACAGCTCAACACAACAAATGTTCAAGTGGTTTCCTCAAATTCAACTGAAAATGCAACTTTTAATGACTTCTGCAGTCTCAAAATTATTCAACCCCCTGAATAGAATCACTCACGACAACACAAATCTGAAAAACAAGTGTTGTCTCAACCACACCTGATGCAACTAATTGAGGGCTTCATTGAGCTTACACATGAACTATCTGAACTGGCTAGGTTTTTTGAGTGTCACGTTTGAACTGCATGTTAGAAATATGGCTAAGTCAAAAGAATGGTCCAAAAAGTTAAGAGAAGATATCATCACCCTTCACAAACAAGGAACACGATACAAAAAGATAGCGAAGGCAGTAAATGTTCAGCTTGCGCAGTAAGGAGCGTACTAAACGCATGCCAGAACTCCAAGACGTACACCACTACTGACCCAAAAGCACAAGAAAAGTCGGCTCCAATTTGCTCAAAATCATATAAATACGCCATAGATGTTTTGGGATTCTGTTCTGTGGAGCGATGAAACAAGACTGGATCTTTTCGGCCCTATGGATCAGTGATATGTCTGGAGGAAGAAGAATGAAGCATATGCTAAAAAGAACACTCTGCCTACAATTAAGTCAAGTAACATTTATTTATATAGTGCTTTTTACAATACAGATTGTTTCAAAGCAGTTTTACAGAGATAACAGGAAAATACTGCAACAAAGTTTGTTTCCAGAAGAAAATAGCGTCACAGTCCAGCTTAAGTAAGTTTAGTTATGTTTCATTTTTGTTGTAAAAAAGTTATATATATATATATATATATATATATATATATATATATATATATATATATATATATATATATATATATATATATATATATATATATATATATATATATATAGCCGGTCTGGAGAAAACCGTGATGTCACCGTCCAGCTCAGTTCAGTTCTCATATAATGGTGTCAATGCTGGCAGATCAATATTATTGTTGAATATTAAATTAAATGTTACATTTAATGTCCCCAACTAAGCAAGCCAAAAGCCAATGGCCAAAAGTTAAGCATGGTGGTGGCTCGTGATGATCTGCGGCTGTTTTGCATCCTCTGGCACAGGAAACCTGCAGTGTGTGGAAGGCAAGATGGATTCATTGAAGCATCAGGAAATCCTAGGAGAAAACGTCATGCCGTCAGTGAGGAAGCTGAAGCTTGGGCGTCATTGGACCTTCCAACAGGACAATGATCCCAACCATACCTCAAATTCTACCAAGGCTTGGTTGCAGAAGAATTCCTGAAAGATTCTACAGTGGCATCACAATCACCTGACTTGAACCCCATCAAAAAATCTCTGGTGGGATTTGAAGAAGATGGTTGCAGCACGCAAACCTAAGAATATTACTGAACTGGAGGCCATTATCATGAGGAATGGGCTAAGATTCTTCAGAAACACTGCCAGAAGCTGGTGTCTGGTCATACATCTTGTTTGCAGCAGGTCATAACAGCAAACGGGGGTTCTACTAAGTACTAAAGATGCTTGCCATGAAGGGGTTGAATAATTTTGAGTCATTGAAAGTTGCATTTTCAGTTGAATTTGGGGAAACCACTTGAAACGTTTGTTGTGTTGAGCTATTTCAATGACTTTTGTTTGATTTTTTTTTTTTTTTATTACAAACAGCTGAAAGTCTGTACATTTTGCCAATAAACCTGATTTACAATGGGGGTTGAATAATTTTGGTGAATAACTGTATACATCACAATAGATAAGAAAAGATCTGTCATTACTTCCATTTCATTTGTACTTTAAGAGAATTGAGGTTTTCAGTTGAGGAGTAGTTAGAATTTTAGAATAATATAACGCAAGTATAACAAAAAAAAAAAAAAGTGACAAGCCTCTTTCTGAATGGTTGATTCTCTGGGAATGGATGGAGTTTTTAGCAGAATTACAAAATCATATTTTCACATGACTCCTATAAAACATTTTTTGTTTTTGTTTGCTTTTTTTGTCTGTAGCTCAGTGTTTGGAAGTCAGTTGGACATCCACTCCGGAGGGATTGACCTTGCCTTCCCACATCATGAGAATGAGATTGCCCAGTCTGAGGCGTATCATCAGTGTGAACAATGGGGAAACTACTTCCTGCACTCCGGTAATGCCCTCAGTCTCCTGGTTAAGAAGTAGTAATGGGTAGTAATATTTTAATGAGCATTGTTTATTTTGTAGCATAGGATCTGTGAATATTTAGCTTTACGGCTCGTAAAGCTCTATTTAATGAAAACTTTGTTTTTAAGGACACCTTCATTTGAAAGGAAGTGTAGAGAAGATGTCAAAATCCTTGAAAAATTATATAACTATAAAGGTAACAAATTATAATAATTCTTTTTTGTAAAAGTATTAGTTCTGCACGTTTAATAGACAATAGCGTTTTTTTAAAATCTAACTCTCTTTATAATCTAGGATTTTCTGGCATCTTACACTGCTAATGAGTTTCGACTTTTTTGCCTTCTGACCAAATACAGATCAGGTATGTTACATGCTGAAAGGGACTCCTGAAAGATATATATGGAGTTAATATTGTGCCATAATTAAACAAACAAATCCAGCATTTTGCAAACAAACTCAATCTGCTTTGCAAAGGAAAACTCGACTCGTAAACAAACAGAAAGCAATTTGCAAGTACAAAGGTCAATTTGAGCGAAAATGCAGTGGAGTAACAAATATGTTTTGTTTTACAAATATAAATAAATGAGCCTAGATAATATTTCACAAATAAATACAAACATCCTACAAATTGCATGTAACCTTTGAACAAATACCAAATCTAGTGTCTAATATCTGTCTGTTATGATTGTGAGACACTTGGCTTTTTATGAGATCTCTCGGCTCGATTTTCTCACAAATGTGTCCAGGCAGATTTTCTCACAAATGCAGATGAGCAACTTCCTCTTCTAAAACAGTAGATGGCGCTAAAATAGGGGATTAATTTAGCGCTAGTCTCCCGGGAGAAGCACTGATTTGAAACTTGCCTAATGCCTACACCTGAGGAAAATGACCGGTGAACACAACAGGCGTCTTACTTTATCTATAATTAACCTTTTTAAGGTTTTCTTTTGTAAAATGTTTATTGCATATCTAGACAGAAATCCACATTAGCACTTAGTAACAATTCACTCTCTCTAGGATAGGGGAATCTATAAGCTGAAAGCTCTGCCATCATATGTTGCTTTTTAAAAAGAATTCTACATCTGACGCATGCGAAATGACTAAATTAGTGATTATGTCTACACTGAACGAATCTTCTTTCGTTCTCCATAAATTTCATTTAATTGAAAGGAGGGTTTCATTTGTCTGTCCAAAATAATAATTTGGGCACTGCATACGTCACAGGCAAGTTAAAGGAGAACTCCGGTCAATTTTAACATTGAGCTCATTTTTTTGTAAATTTGGAGTGCTGTCAGTACAGAGAACAACGACAAAAATCGGTGTTGCCTACACCGTGTTATCCTCCTTAAAATTTGCACCCTGTTGACTTCAATGGGGCAAGTTTTAAACCTGCTTTTAGCCTCTTAAGATCCTTGATGTGTCATTACAAGTGCCCAGCCATGTGAGTGATTCCTTTAGAGTTAACATGGGTGAATCTGACTGCAGTAGATGTGAAAGATATGAATAAAAATGAAGTTAATTCAGCCAGCGCACATACCTGTATTTTCTTCCTGTTTTCGGTCGAAGTCCACAGTAGTCGATTGTCGAGTTCACGCGCGTGATCATAGATACTAAACCTATGCGCGGTGAATCTGATTGCAGTAGATGTGAAAGATATGAATAAAAATGAAGTTAATTCAGCCAGCGCACATACCTGTATTTTCTTCCTGTTTTCGGTCGAAGTCCACAGTAGTCGATTGTCGAGTTCACGCGCGTGATCATAGATACTAAACCTATGCGCGGTGAATCTGATTGCAGTAGATGTGAAAGATATGAATAAAAATGAAGTTCATAGATACTAAACCTATGCGCGTGAACTCGACAATCGACTACCGTGGACTTCGACCGAAAACAGGAAGAAAATACAGGTATGTGCGCTGGCTGAATTAACTTCATTTTTATTCATATCTTTCACATCTACTGCAGTCAGATTCACCCGTGTTAACTCTAAAGGAATCACTCACATGGCTGGGCACTTGTAATGACACATCAAGGATGTTAAGAGGCTAAAAGCAGGTTTAAAACTTGCCCCATTGAAGTCAACAGGGTGCAAATTTTAAGGAGGATAACACGGTGTAGGCAACACCGATTTTTGTCGTTGTTCTCTGTACTGACAGCACTCCAAATGTACAAAAAAATTAGCTCAATTTTAAAATTGACTGGAGTTCTCCTTTAAGAAACAATTGTATATTGTTTGTTTTGTTCATTAATTATTTGATTACATTAAAGGTGCTGTAAGCGATGCCACGTGTTTTTTAGGCCCAAACATTTTTTGTCACATACAGCAAACATCTCCTCACTATCCGCTAGCTGCCTGTCTCCTGAACACACTGTAAAAAAACGCGGTCTCTGTAGACACCACAGGCTCCACAAACGGCAACAAAAACAAACTGGGCTCACCCGCACCATGAAACACAACAAACAGTGCTCCAGCCAATCACCGACAATAAGTATTTGAGGGGTGTGGTTTGGGGGTTAGTGCGCGTGCACATGAAGGGGGTGTGGAGGAGAGAGAAGCATGAAGAGGGAAGTTTGAATTATGGCCGACACACGACCAAAGAGACGACGTTCCGATGAACAAATTGCAAAGAAGAGGGACAAGGATAAGGGACGAGGATAAGGAACGCGCGAAATACCGAATTTACATCGGAAAAAACTTCGAAAGGTGGCGAGAACTCCGCCGGCAGAAGGGCTTCCAATCCACATTCAGTTGCTCTGTTTTTGCAGAACAGGTAAATCCATATTTCTTTCTAAACTGACGTTCATGTTCGCCAAACCAACACAAGGATGTAATTAGCTAGAACTATGCAGTCAGCGTTAACTTTGGTGAATACAACATATAACGTTATGTTTCTAGCAGCTAGCGATCAATCTCTATTGTAAATGATCAAGCAAATTCACAGTAGGGCGACAATTTGTGTGAATGATTGTTTTCATCCACTCTTTGTTATGAATTTGAATGTTCATTTATAGGCTGTTGACAACTTTGACTAAATTTGTTTACGACGCCGCCGTTGTTTATGCTCACTGGGAAACGCGAAGCTACGTTATCTTGCTATTATTGCGTCCTTGTATGGGAGCTATAGTTATAGCTTCAGGTGGCGAAACGATTTTAAAATAATGTTTTTCTTTTTCTGCATTCTGTTCTGCAATATATAAAACCCTTTATCTAACTTGGCGACATTACACATTGAATGAAGTATTCAATGTAAACTTGTAAACAATGTAAACTCAGTAAAACTTAACTTTGTTTGTAGTGACTAGACTTTCCTTTATGCCGGAGGGGAGGAGGGAGGAGACGGGATGAGGAGGAGGGAGGGTCTAGCTAGCCTCCGTTTTGTTTGACAACAATTCGAATGTCAACAAGAAGTTACGACTCCCAGCATCGCTTACAGCACCTTTAACTGTTAAAGCTGACTGAATTCCAACTAAATAAATAAATAAGTGGGACCCTCCTTTCAATTAAATAAAATGTTCTCATTAATTTATGGAGAACGAAAGAAATAGACTCGTTCAGTAAATGTAACGTTTTTACAAAAATGTAAAAAAGCAACATATAATGGCAGAGCTTTCAGTTTATAGATTACCCTATCCTAGAGAGAGTGAATTGCAAATATGTGCTAATATGTCTAGATATGTAATAAACATTTTGCAAAAGAAAACCTTAAAAAGGTTAATTGTAGATAAAGACAGAAACGCGCCTGTTCACCGGTCATTTTCCTCAGCTGTAGGCAAAGGCAAGTTTCAAATCAGTGCTTCTCCCGGGAGACTAGCGCTAAATGAATCCCCTATTTTAGCGCCATCTACTGTTTTAGAAGAGGAAGTTGCTCATCTGTATTTGTGAGAAAATCTGCCTGGACACATTTGTGAGAAAATCGAGCTGAGAGATCTCATAAAAAGCCAAGTGTCTCACAATCATAACAGACAGATATGCATTTGTATGCACTAGATTTGGTATTTGTTCAAAGGTTACATGCAATTTGTAGGATGGTTTGTATTTGTTTGTGAAATATTATCTAGGCTCATTTATTTATGTTTGTAAAACACAAAACATATTTGTTACTCCACTGCATTTTCGCTCAAATTGACCTTTGTACTTGCAAATTGCTTTCTGTTTGTTTACGAGTCGAGTTTTCCTTTGCAAAGCAGATTGCGTTCGTTTGCAAAATGCTGGATTTGTTTGTTTAATTATGGCACAATATTAACTCTATAGATATACTCCTACAAAGAGACAGATATTCTACATTTACTATACATTTTCTGTGGGTCTTTTAACCTTTCCAGCAATTGACTATAGTGATGCTAGCATGAATGAAGCCCGATCTACCTTGTCCTCCATCTCTGCCTTCTGCCACAACGCACAGGCCTACATGCAGGGCCATTTACAGTGCCAGCCTATAGAGGAGGGACTTCTCTGGGAGAGGTAAAGACAGACTCTGATATACATTTTGAACAGTAGAATGACACGAATAAGGCCAAGTTCATGCACTTCTCCTGTGTTTTCTGTCTTTTCATGTGTGAATATATGGGCTCTGTGTCATGAAAAGTTATATATTCAGTCACTGCTCCCATCAGTTTTGTGTTTTGGATGTGATCCAAATCCTTGTGTTAATGGACGTCACCATCTATGATAGTTACTTCAGATGCTGTCACTATGGTTGCAAGTGTTAAGGACCACTCACACCAAGGACGATAACTATAACGACAGAGATATAGTTCTAAAAATCATTATCTGTGTTTCAGAACAATTTTTTCCAGTTGATGAATGATAAAATTGACTAGGTGAAAAAGCTGATCATGAAAAAACCTTTGTCTCAAACTCCTTTTTGTCTTCACTGTCTTTGTTTGGTCAAGGTTGTCTGCTACACAGACCAGTGTTGGGAAAGTACTCGCTGATGATTTTGACACCCCAAAAGCAATGGATGCCATTATGAGCCTCATTCACCATGGCAACTGTCAGCTTCAGCCTGTTTCTAAGGTAACATCATAGGGTAGGTCAATGAGGCCTCACATTCTTTATATCCTCATTACAAAATATTATATTTTAAACCTTAATTTATATTTATTAGTCAAAGACTATTTGTACTGTCTTTTTTTGTGTTTGGAAGGTTCATGGGCCTAGGAGTCCTGTTGTATTTGGAGCCATGCTGTCCTATGTCAGGGAAATCATGGGTGTTTTTGGAGTTGATCTTCTGGATGAAAAGGTGAGAGATCAAACTTTTTTTTTGTTCTTTTTTTTTTTGTTACATTTCAAAATAAAATGAGTTAATTTTTCATGAATAGGAGAAATCGTGTTATAAAAGAAATTGGCACCCTGCTCCCTACAAAGACAGCACCCTTCAAATAAATAATTCAGTCACCCGTGTACACCGTTTAACAGTTATGACTTCATACAAGAAGCGTTAGTTAAATAAACATAGCCAGTTACACAAGAGCTAAGATATCACACAGCAACACGTCTGAAGCAGGAGAGGGAAACTTGAAGAATGGAGATCCGCTTCTATCTAGTGCAGCGGCAGCCGCCGACTCCGAGCCTCGACGATCTGCCCATATAATCAGCCAGCCTGTCAAACACTGATGAGCACAGAGAACAGGAAAGGAAACAAACATACCTGCACACTCATATACACTCCCACACAATAATGTGGACATATTATACTTAGAAACAAAGATAACATCCAAGGACGTAACACCTAGTGTTTGGTTTCTTTTGTGCTCTAGTAGATGCCTCATATTTCTTTGATAACTTTTCATCTCAGTCAAGATATACACATAAATTATTTTTTTCCTTGTAGACATTGACGTCCTTTTTCTTTATACATTTTTTTATTTTTGCAACACATGATGTTTTATTAACAAAATTCGGGAGGACCACTTTCAGATAATTAACTAAATTCACGACATAAGAGGTATATACAGTATACAGCAGACTTGCCTCTGTTCCATGACAGTTTTCCAGCATTCATCCACCACCCCATCTCCTCATTTTTGACTATTCCTATCCCAACTTAGGATGAGGAAGTATTCTGGGTGTAGGCCAAATTCCGGGCTCGGAGCCCTCCCCTCGGACAGCACGCCAAATATGCATAACCTTTACACTGTTTAATTATACTGTATGTAAGTGTGAACTCGTAAATTTCAATGCTTTTACACTGTGTCCCTTAGGACGTCCATGATTCCTCCGGAGTTTTGAATAATGTGGTGGAGGAGTTGGTGCATTTTCGGAGTGAGGTTCGTAAATTTGCACTTTCTGTGCAAGACCAAGCTCCAAAAGACCCCAAGCCTGGCAGTGAAATTCAGAAAAGTCATCCACAGCCAGACAGAATACCCTTGCTGAGGGCCTGTGATGCCTTAAGGAATAATCTAGCACCCCTTGGAGTCCACATTAAGGTAAGACTTCAAGACATCCTGTTAGACTAAGGCTGTTTCTCAATTCCAAGAATGCAAAGAACGGACTTGCGTTCTCGATGAGACTTTTTACTTGCCATGTGTTTATGGTTCGTCAATGTTAGATTCTTTTTAATATGCCAAAAAAATACTGCCGCTTTCTTAAGGTCTTTATCACTTTATTAAAATTAAGCAAAAGAGACAGACAAATGTTTACTTTCACGAGCTGTCACGCATTTCAAACTTGCAGCGGGAATCTTTTAAGTGAGAACGAGAAGTTTAAAGCTTACAGGCTTCCGTACGTCGACCACTCACTCTGGGATGTTTAACGGTTCAATTCTCTCATGTCTGCATTCTATGCATCCTCAATATAAAAAACACATCCGGGCACTTTCATGTGTCCTCTGTACTTGCGTTCTTGAGTATTGGAATTGAATTTTGACGTTTGATGATGACGTAGTACAAGGACGCAAGATTGCAGAAGAACGCGTATTGAGAAACAGCCAAAGTGCAGCAGAGCCTTCAAAGCCTCCAACACCTTCTGTCAAAGCACATTGCAAGGCTTGTTGTGGTTAACGGTGGTAATATTTTGATTTTGGTTTCAGGATAGAAGCACAATCTCCACTTGGGAAATTACAAGAGGTGAGACGAGGAAGAATTAACCACTTACTGAATTGGACCAAACCTTTATCTATTAGAACTTGGACATGCTGTTTGAAGCATCTCATCGGTTGACTGTTCAGTTTTTCTTCAAAGAAATTACAGTTCAACTGAAGACACTTGCAAAAATGTTTAGTTATTACCTCTATTGTGCAACTAAAGTTGGAAAAAACTGTAATCATAACCACATATTGAATCTGTAAATGTAAATAAAACAACTGTTCATAGTTTATCCTCAAATAGAGCTTGACCCTTTCTTAGCCATTCTTATACAGAAATAACTAAAGCAAAGGATCCTTATCGAACTCCACTGGCTGAAGGTCAGATTTTTTTTCCCCCGTGATTTTTTTACTTTTTTTTTTTTTACGAAATTAATCGTTTTTATTTAATAGACAGTTTTTCCCTTAATATGGATTTAGACTCCTCACTCAAGGTGCTATATTCCATTTGTCTACCCTTTTTGGACTCTGTAGCCCCACTTCATGTCAAAAAGTGCAAATCCAGACCTGAGCCCTTGCTGAATGATGTGACTTGTGGGTTGAGGATAACCTGTAGAAAATTTGACCGAAAATGGATAAAAGACAAGTTACAGGTATCTTTTCAAATGTTACGGGATAGTTGAGACAACTATCAGAATACCGTAAAGATGGCTAAGAGAAATTATTTTGTAGAAGCAATTACAAAAAATAGTAGTAAGCCGCAAGTTTTTTTATATTAAATTCTGTATTTAAACCAACAACTGATGTGTTTTCTCTTCATCACTTGTGAGGCTTTTTTGGATTATTTTGTCCAAAAGATCTCTGAAATCAAATCCATGATCGAACCTAGTTTGTTTGATCCTTCAGTTGTCCGGCCACCATTTGTTAGTTTTGACCATTTTGAAATGATCTCCTTGCAGTCACTAGCCGAGGTAATCAAGCAGTCAAAACCAACTGACTGTTTATTAGATGATATTCCAGCGAGATTAGTAAAGAAAGCATTTGATGTTCTTGGCCCTAGTATCCTATCTATTATAAATAATAGTATTTTAACAGGAGTAGTCCCTAATCAGTTTAAACATGCTCTTGTCCAGCCTCTTTTGAAAAAAACACATTTGGACCCTGCTGTTGTATCAAATTATTGGCCAATTTCAAAGTTACCTTTTTTATCCAAGGTTTTGGAGAAGGTGGTTTTGAATCAAATAAACACTTTTTTGCTTCAAAGCGATATTTATGAAAATTTTCAGTCAGGTTTTAGGGCTTACCATAGTACTGAGTTGGCTTTGATCAGGGTTTTAAATGATTTATTGACTGCAGTTGACTCAGGGTCTTCAGCAGTTCTTGTTTTACTGGACCCTTAGCGCTGCATTTGACACCATTGACCATGAGATTTTACTCTCACGCCTAGAAAAGGTTGAGGGGAATTCACGGTATAACGCTTGCATGGTTTAAGTCTTTTCTTTTAAACTGAACTTTTTCTGTAAATATTGGTCAAGATTATTCACAACCTGCCTCTTTGCTTTGTGGGGTTCCACAGGGGTCCATTCTCGGCCCAATTTTGTTTTCTTTGAATTTGTTACCCCTTGGGTAAATTTTTAGCAAGCATGGAATCCCCTTTCACTTTTATGCAGATGATATGCATGCAAGTCTATCTTCCTCTGAAATCATGGTTATCTTTAAACATTTTAAAACTAAATGAAGGTAAAACTGAAGTTGTGTGGTTTGGAGTTCCAAATAATTTTGTTGATCTGGGTGGTTTAGCCCCCTTCCTTAAGCCATTAGTGCAATTTTTTTTCTTTTTCTCAAGTTTGAGAAACAGATTTATTCTGTGGTTAAGTCTTGTTTTTATCACTTGAGATTAATAGCGAAGGTGCAACCATTTTTGTCCACGCTTGATCTCGAAAAATTCATTCATGCTTTTGTATTTACAAAGCTAGATTACTGCAACTCACTATATGTCTGCATAAATAAATCATTGCTTAACCGCTTACAACTGGTCCAAAATGTTGCGAGGCTTTTGACAGGTACTTGTAAGAGAGATCATATTACTCCAGTTTTGAGTTTTTTTACAATGAATACCGATTGATTACAGAATAAAGTTTAAAATGTTGTTTTTTGTTTATAAATCATTGCATGGAATGGCTCCATTGTATTTGGTGAATTTGATTGAGAAATATGAACCAAAACGGTCTTTAAGGTCAGCTGACCAGCTGGTTTTAACGACTCCTAGAACTAAACGGAGGAGTGAAGATCGAGCTTTTGTAGCGATAGCTCCAAAACTCTGGAATGATCTACCCCTTTCTCTCAGATTGGCACCCACATTAAGAGTTTTTAAACACAAGCTTAAGGAATACCTCCTCGCATTAGCATTTAATGGGGTATAGTAGTAGTTCTTGTATTAAAACAGAGGTTTATTTCGCTGTTATTTTAAGTGTGGTTTTAGTGTTGTTTTTATGGTTGTCTTTGTGTTTTAGATATTGTACAGCACTTTGTTCAATGGTCAGTTGTGTAAAAGTGCTTAATAAAAAAAAGGAAACAAAACGAAACGAGAATGGTATAGCCTATACTAATCATATTTTTTTTTTTACAAGTTAGGACAAAGTTATTTACATTTACTTGATGTTTAATTGGTGGAAGACTATTTGTGTGCAGTATCTATTTTCTCATAATTTCACATCTTATGTTTTTCTTCTGGAAAGAAATTATCATTTGATATTAGAGCATATTCTGTAGTGGTTCTCTGAAGACCTCTGTACATTCAAAAGAATTATACCACTGTTTTATCAAGACAGACATTTTTGAATGTGAACTATCATAATGTCTGAAAATGATACAATACTATTTAGAAACAACAACAATGTTTTATAATGCTCGTTTGTCACCATGTAAGCATAGGCTAGCCTATAACATTTTAAACTGGTTATGGAAAATCAAAATGGACCACTGTCATAAGTTTCCTCCTTAAATGGGGAAGAATAAGAGTAAAATATGTTATATATATAAAAAAGAGACTATCTAAATACTTAATAATAAACTCAAATTAAAGGCCTGGGAAGCAGACATTACTCTGATGTCATAGGCTACACCTAAATAGACAAATAACTTGGGGAAAATTGGAGTAGATTAATTTATAAATAAAGTAAAAAATAAAATAAAAATCTGTCTTTTGACAAGATTCAAAAGACAGATGTGACGACATTTGCAGTTTAAATCGGGAGTCAGGACTTTTTTGCATTGTGCCATTGGTCTTGAGTTTCCTGTTGCGTCATTGCTAGAAGTGAACTTTTAAGTGCTTTTGACATGGACCGTGTTTTTAAGCACGAACAAGACCATTTCAAAACATTTAAATATCTCGGAAGACCTGGAGAGAATCTGCTCCTTAAGGTTTTTTTACGATACAAGCCAAAACTGATAACCAGCACCAGACAGTAAGAGAAAACCGAGGAAACTTGGACGGCGCATTTGTTATGGAAGGCGAAATTGGAAGTCTAATATAATTTTGAGTGTTCTCTCAGTTAAAATCATGCCTTCATCTGGGAAAATGAGAAAGCCCGATATTAAAATGGTTGTCATAGGAGACATGAATGTAGGGAAAACGTCCCTGCTGCATAGGTATATAGAAAGAAACTTTAAGGACACTTTGAGCACAATTGGTGGAGCATTTTTTCTGAAACAGTGGGGTCCATACAACATCTCCATCTGGGATACAGCGGGTAAGGTTGATATCCAAATGTTGTACCTTAATTTTTATCCTGACCATAGATTACACAAAATCTCATCTCAGGACTTTTGATGAATGGCTGCGCTATTTTTAATTAAATTAATTAAAAACAATAATTTTTTTATTAATCTTAATAATCAACATTTGTGAGATTTAGTCAGTCAAAACAGGCTTGAGTTTTATTGATTACTAATTTTGTGTTTCTGGAAAATAGTGATCTATGACGTATTATGTTGAATATCAAAGTTCTTTTGTGTCTATTTGTTAATGAGGGATTTGTGGAGTCAAAGTTCTATTATTTTGAAATAAAAAGATCAAATTAGACCCTTGGGGTAAGATGACCCACACCCCAGAATTGGCACGGGGGCCCAAGTGGCATGTTGTTACTAGTGTTGTTATTTTTAAATTGAACAATTATTGTAATTAATGGGGACATTTTCAGTATTTCCATGAATTAGATGTACATTTCAGACATCTTTGATTTCATTAAAACCTATAGGTTAGTTGAGTGAAATCATTACATTTGCGTTCATGGTGTTGCTATTATGACATATCAATTAAAATATGCTGGCAATTAAATGTAAATATTCAACTTGTGTGTGTAAATTCCCCTTTAGCCCTATTTTAAAACATTAGTCATACATATTTTAGAATTTTACAGCTCTAGTTGACGTTGTATTCTTTTAAATGTCAGATTGTGGTTTAGATTTAGAGATGGTTGATCCACATGTGATTGTGATGAAATCAAGTGACAAACCTTATCGTCTTGTGTTAGTTCCGGAATGTCCCTGATCCATCCTATGCCACGATCCTGAGATGTCGATTCCGTTCATCAATCTAAATAAATCTGATTGAGTAATTATATATGATCTGCCAAAATTAACTGTTGTATGAGGGGAAAAAAATTATTTGTCTATTTAAAAAAAAAATCTTTTTCTAGTTTCTAAAAGAGTGACAAAAAAGCATGTTGCCATATTGCATCAATGACTGCAGTTATCTCGTGTTCTTTGCAGGATTTTGCAATCTTGGTAGTTTCAGCAATGATTTTGGATTTTTTTCCCCCCACATAATTTTAGTAGTCATTGATAGCCTATATCAATGTGCAAATTTGCTGAGTGGAAGCAACAGATCAATGCTTTTTGTTCAATTAAGACATTTAGAATGGGTTTAAAAAACAAAACAAAATAAACATTTGAAAGATTAAGGCAAAAATATTATTTGACCGTTTTCAATGAGGGTTACGTTTCTTGATTTTTGAGATTGTTTTCACATATTGCACATATAGCACATCTCATTTTAACCTATGGGGGAAACCAATCAAAGAAAAATTCTTTACAAAATGTTGATTTTTGAAAACAATGAGGAAATGAGAATGAAGTATTTAAAATTAGTATTTTAACCACTTAAAATTAAATAATGTACTGTACATTTTTAACTCCTTTGTGCCAACTCATTTTTACTAATGCATTGTAAAAATATAAATTACATCAGTAATGCACTTACAATGGCAGTCTAAGAGGAAAGGCTTTTAAAGGCAGAAATGTGACACTTCTGTTTTTGCTGAAGTGCTTATAGTAAAGAGGTAGTTTGCCCAAAAATGAAAGTTCTGTCATATTTACTCAACCTCATGTCTTCCAAACCCAAATCCTTTTCTTTATTCTGTGAAACAGAAATTAGACAATGACACTAGGCGAAATGTTCATACTCTATTCTATACAATGGAAGCGAAAGGTCTTCTGAAGTCATAGCTGAAGCGGCAGCTTTGAATGAGGAACAGAAATTTCACAGCTGAATCTGCACTCTGTCAAAAAAAGAAAATTTCCACTGTCTGACCCCATAAATGATCAGAAAAAAATCTTGAGAACTTGACCTTGAGATGGGGTTGAAAAAGGAACATTATTTGATTTAATTGTTAGTAGAATGGTTAAAAGAACTGACCACGATGTACTTACCTCATTGATGAAGGAAGGAGGGATAGTACCAAAACATGAACATTTTGCATTATTATTAATTATTACTTTTTTTAAAAATTTTAATGTCACACAAATGCAAATTTTAAAGAGTCACAAATTGGACTGACAGCTTATAGATGTAGCTATTCTGTCTCAACAGTTCTCAAGGTGACAGTTCATTGGAGGGCAAGATTACTGAATAACTTATCTTATATACATGTGTGTGTGTGTGTGTGTTTATTTTTTTTTATATAGAAATTATGCTACTCTGACACTGCAGCCAGTTTTTTAATATATGTGATCTATTCATCTCTGTATTTCTGTGTTTCTGATTTCATCAGGTCGTGAACAGTTCCATGGTCTGGGCTCCATGTATTGTCGTGGCGCTGCAGCCATCATTCTCACGTATGATGTCACAAACTGGCAGAGCTTTGTAGAGCTTGAAGATCGCTTCCTCTCTCTCACTGACTCTGCCAATAGTGACAGCATATTTGCCATCGTGGGCAACAAAGCAGACCTTACTGACCCCCAAGCCCAAGTTATGACCCCAGAGGAAGTCAGGGCAGAAGAAGGTAGTGTACTTCCCCTTCCATCCTGCCCCACACCCCCAGACTTTCCCTTGCACAAACAGGTGAATCAGGATGATGCCATAGCACTTTACAACCGCATAATACGCTGTAAGGCACTAGAGGGCATCAGTCCACCAGCAGAGAAGATGTGCTTCGAGACAAGTGCTAAGACTGGATTTAATGTGGATGTTATGTTCGAAACACTCTTTGATCTGGTGTTGCCATCCATCATTCAAAAACGCTCCCAAAGTGAGTCACCCACATTGTGTTTGGAGGACTATACTGAAAAGGGGAGGAAGAGTAAAGGGGGCTGTTGCACATGAGAATATTTGCTGAAGAGTGTTTGGAGTCATGCATGAACATCCATTACTTGATGTTCACTTGATGGACACTGTTACTTGATCTGTTACAGAACTGTTTACTCTCACATCAAATCTTGTACGTTGTCACAATTAACAAGTACTCTGCTTTGGCTCATTAGTGCGTGTGTGTGTGCGTGTGTGCGTGTGTGTGTGTGCGTGTGTGTGTGTGAGAGAGAGAGAGAGAGAGTCTCTTTACATCTACAAGATAGTCTTGTTTTTCACAAATCAAGCACAAGGACTTTGAACTTAAGTTACTCAGTGTTTTAGCCCTCAAGTTGTTTATGTTCTTCTGAACACATAGTCTGCGTTTTTACAAAGGTGTCAAATATCAATCATATTTTTTGTGATATTTTTAACAATTATTTAATTTTGAATTAACTTACAGTAAGTAAATTATGAAAATGTGTATTTTTTTTATTGACTTGTGATTGTCATTTAATAAAGGTTTATGAATAAAATTTTCACTCAACAACGGTGTGCTTTGAAGTTGTTGATAGGTTTGTTTTTAACTTTCACTCTTTTCCACTTTTATAGTCTACTGTCATTATAATTCTTTGCACTTATTTAAAACTGGTTCATCCTAGTTTTTTGTGCAATAATGTTACTACAATGTCTCACCAGTAGAGGTCGCATAACTGAGAAAAGGCTAAAGGTTAAAATGCATGCATGCTTGCATGGTGTGCTTGTGTAATTATAAAAGCAAGAATAGAATAGAAGTTGTAGAATAGAACACACTGAATCCTAAACATTCATTGCAAATCGAAATGTGGGCTCCTTGCATACGACACATAATGGAAATTGTAATTATTAGGTGTCCTTTAATTATTTGGTGTTGTTTGTCAAGTCACATTCATTTGTTTGTGCCATATTTATGCAACAATTATATATTTACCCCAACATTCCAAAGAAAGTAGAATTGTGTTGTTTTATTATCTGGGTTTGTCTACTGTTCCTGCTCAGATTAATCTGTGATGTAACATTTGCCCTGAATTAAACACTAACTTTAACTTTAACATTAACTTGAGAAGCAGAATGTGCATTGGCCACACTTCACCTGCTGATGCACACCCATCTACCTTCAACATTCAGTTAGAGAATGCATGTAATAAAAATATTAATAATAAATAAATAAAAACATACTGTGTCTGAGTATGTCCTTGTAGAAAGAAGTCACTCTTTCAAGTGACTATGAATTGCAAGCCTCTGACAGTGACTGTATCAAATGTATTGTTTTGAAAGTATACAGACCCTTTCCAAAAAATTAGAATATCATGGAAAAGTTTATTTATTTCCATAATTCCATTCAAAACGTTAAACTTCCATAAATGATAGATTCAGGGCCCACAACTTAAACAATTTCAAGTATTTAGTTGTTTATATATACATAATTTGGGCTTCCTGCTCATAAAACCCACGAAAACAGGATTTCAAAAAATTAGAATGCAGGTGCAAATCTAATTTGGAAAATGAAGGAAGCATGAAGTGCTCTGAAAATGTCCTGGTAGACGGCTGCGTTGACTCTGGATTTAATAAAGCACAGTGGACCAAAGTCCTCTTTTCTGATGAGAGCAAATTTTGCATCTCATTTGGAAACCAAGGTCCCAGAGTCTGGAGGAAGAATGGAGAGGCACACAATCCAAGATGCTTGAAGTCCAGTGTGAAGTTTCCACAGTCTGTGTTGGTTTGGGGAGCCATGTCATCGGCTGGTGTTGGTCCACTGTGCTGTCCACTCAACGCAGCCGTCTACCAGGACATTTTCAGAGCACTTCATGCTTCCTTCAGCAGACAAGCTTTATGGAGATGCTGACTTCATTTTCCAGCAGGATTTGCACCTGCCCACACTGCCAAAAGAACCAAAACCTGGTTCAATGACCATGGTATTACTGTGTGATTTCATGTAATATTCAAATTTTTTGAAATCCTGTTTTCGTGGGTTTTATGAGCTGGAAGCCCAAATTATGTACAAATAAACAACTAAATACTTGAAATCGTTTAAGTTGTGGGCCCTGAATCTATAATCTATGGAAGTTTAACGTTTTGAATGGAATTATGGAAATAAATAAACTTTTCCATGATATTCAATTTTTTTGGAAAGGGTCTGTATGACATTAGACATAAGATAATAATTACAGTTTTGTTTTTCTGTTTTTTACAATCGCTAGCACCTATTTCTCAAAACTTTTTGAAAACTCTTCACACAGTGAGCACAACAGCAGTCTATGTGCTCTAAACTGTGGATCATATATCTTTGCTTTGGCACAAAATGCATTCAATCAATGACTACATCTTTCAAAGTACTAAATCAATTTATTTTCTCACTGAGACACAAACACAGCCAAAACTTTATGTACCTACAGGCCAATTTGCACAGTTACATACTCTTTTCAAAACTGTTAAACTTAAGTTCAAAACCTAATACAAACATAAGACAACAATTTTCTATATTTCTACAGTAATACCATATTGAAATATATTCTAAATATAAAATAAAACAAATACATTTCTATAAAAGCAATTAGATGTAGCTGAACACCTAAACAGTTAGTCCATGTTTACATTGTAGTACAAAATTATTCCTAAGACTTTGCAATATACTGCAGTGAATTATAAGCATAGAACTGTCATTCTTGTTTTGTAAAGAAATTTTACAAAACAAAAAACATATAATGTTACCTTTTGTTAGTTTTTTAGATTGTTCTTTTATGAGTGACGTGTGTTTGTTGGGTGAAAACCTTTGCTATAGTGTTATGGAAGAATGAGTTGATTTGATACACGTATAAAGTGTTTTGGTATAGATATAGGCTCATATAGAATCATAGGCTCTTCTAAGCATCAAACTGAAGATCTGAAAATTAAGAATTGACTCTTAAAAAGCAGGGGAAGGCTATTCAATATTTTGTAAAGGCTGAGAAATATCTAAATGTTTCCTGCTAGCAATTTCTATTGAAAAATAACTAAAGAACAAGAAACAAACTAAGATCTCCAATTTAACTGCTTTTAAACTGGTCAGGATTGCAAGCCAAAAGTCCCAAATCCATGCCAAATCAATGTCTTTTCTGTTATGATTCCAAGCTACATCACTAGTCAGTGTTGTTGTTGTTTTTTTTTTTGTTTTTTTTTGTAGATTGATGGCATTTAACATTTAAAGCAGTTGCTTCAGCTTGGAGACCAACATGCACCAGGAAGGACATATTGAAAACTTAGAGGTAAAGATGCAGTATAACCAGCAGTAGATGACTTGCTTATCGATGACTGTTTGGACAATGATCTTGCTAGTAATTTAGGTCTGCATTACGGTCCTAGCTGGTCCTGGCATGATGCTTTGCAGTTTTAGCTGGCTAGGGGTCTGCGTTAAAGGATTGTCTGTTCATATAATGGTCATATAAATCTTCTTTGGTTGTGCCTTGGTCTTTGCTGGGAGCAAGTCCATATGGCCTGCAAAAAAATGGACCAGCAGGAAGATTTAGATGGCACATGAGTAGGTATATAGGTCTGAAAGCTGTTGCTTGCATAAACATGATCTGCATGGAAGGAACATCAGAAAGAAACTTTACCACACTCTAAACAAAAATGGTGCTAAATAGCACTAAAAGTGGTTCATTGGCTTGTAATCATAGGGGAACCACTTTAAGTGCCATATAGCACCTACCTTTGTCAAATGGTGCTATGTAGAACCATAAGAGGTGCCATATAGCACATTAACCACCCCAAAGAACCGCTAAAGAACCGCTGAAGAACCAAACTGGGCTTAACAGGTTCTTTAAATGGTAGTGGTGCTATATAGCACCTTAACCACCGCAAAGAACCCCTGAAGAACCGCTGAAGAACCATTTTTTTTTAGTGTGCAGGGGTTTAACACTTAGACAAGCCAGAGTCCTTTAGGAACCAAGTGCTGTGGTCTGATGAAGATGAAGTTGAACTCTTTGGCAAGTCACCAAAGGCATTTTTGGAGAAAATATCAGGAACAAGCATTTGATGAAAAGAATACCTTGCAAACTGTTAAACATGAGGGGTGGATCTGTTATGCTTTGGAGTGGCTGTCAGTCCCAGTTTGAAATTCAAGTAGTATGTTTATAATACATTTGTATTCCCAACATGCTTATTTGAAGTGCATTAAAAATACACTGAATTGCATTTTAATTGCTTTTTTATAATTTAAAAAAGTATACTAGAAGTACATTGGTAATAAATATAGTTACACTTTTAAGAAATATGCTAAGAACAAGTAGCCTAGAAATCTAGACACACCCTAGCGGCAGCAAACAACAGAATAATCCTTCCTAAAACGCATTAAACTTTAGTTTACAAAGACGTGAAACTCACCGAGTGGTCAGGGATATGCTCACACAAAAATCGCTGCAAAAGATGCTTTGAAATCTTAACCGTTCTATTTCATCCGAAACGATCTGTAAACAGGGCTTTAAGTGTAAGATACCGAACTTGTCCTTTAACATAATGACGACAGAGTTGCGACGGTTCCCTGCTACTTGAAAACAAAGAATGGCTGCTGCTGTTGGCGAACAGCGGTCTTTCGAATCGGCTTTGGCCGCGACTCTGGAGGACTTGGAGTTAAGCTTTTCTTTGAGAAAAGAGCAAAGAACGGCACTTAAGTCATTTAAAAAAAAGGAAGATGTGTTCGGAGTTTTACCGACTGGATACGGCAAAAGTTTAATACACCAACTAGCCTTCTACGTTTCTCTTGATTGGTTGTAGCGATATCCTATTGCGTGCAGAGGGATTTTGAGAGACAACCGTTTATCCCGCCCCTCGGATTGAGCCGTGCCAATGGTGAGTTGCCAGACCTAACATCTTGATGAAGGTCTGGCTTGCCAGGCTAAAGAACAAGCATACTTTTAACATATTTCTAAAAAGTATACTATAAGTACATTGGTAATAAATATATGCTAAGTTACATTTTTAAGAAATATGCTAAACACAAGCATACTTTCAGTGAAGTTTTAGTGTATTTAAAGATTATTAATTGTCATTTAAGTTAAACTATTTTACTTAAATATACGAGCTTGATAAAAATGATCATTCTAGAAGAGAATTTCAGATGGCACTTAGAGGCTTTTGCATCTGAACTCTTCAAATGTTCTCAATATTCTAGTCAGGTAGGAGAGAGGGCGGTTTTCTTGCTGCACCATATATTTCAGCCCAGCACTTGTTGCCTTACTAAATACATTAAGAGCAGGACCAACCTTCATTTTTTCAAAGTGGCTTGGCTCAATGGCTGCAGCTGATAGATGGGGAGCTCATTTTAATGCCATCCCTTCTTGAAAGGACAATAAGTCCTTAATAGGGACTACTGAAACCTCTTTGGAAGGTAGGTTCTCTTTGTTAACCACATACTCTGGAATTGTTAACACCTGTCCACGGACAAGGGCACTTTTTAGATTTTTTACCAGATGTGGGACATCAGGCATGAAATAGAGACGCCTATCTGGTGTTGTTGGATGTGGCACAGATGTTTTGGTGTGGTCGACCCCAAAGGATTTCCACATGGCCTGGTTAGGGCTACCCATATCGGTGGTGACATCAAGCACATGTAGCCCTATGGATGCTGCCCTCTTGGCTTGTACTCTGCTCCTTTGGTAGAATTACCACTGTAATGATATGCCACTACTTGTTTCCACCGAGTTGTGTTTCCAGCCAACATAAACACACAAGCATGTGTTGCTACTCCTGTGTGACCTGGCAAAGTGACATCACCATAGAGTTTGCCTGTGAGCATGTGCAGCTCCACACTTGGAGTGATTACCATTTCGTCCAAGGACAGCACACACTCCCTTTCAAGGTCTGCCAATCCATCTACCTTAAGTTTTAAAAAAATCAAATACCTCTGTCAACACACCAGGCTCAAATCTAATACATTCCATCCTTCTTTGCAGGGTTCTGATTGCTGGCAAGGGAATCTGCAATTCCTGTAGGGTCTTGTAACCAGTTGGACCGGCTGCAAAGCGAATTTTTAATGCCTTCTTAATTGTGTCATTGCTCCATTTCATTCCTTTTGTGGTTCGTCTTCCTAATGCCATAATTTGGTCTTTTGACAAAAAATTCTTTACATTTTTGTCCCTAATTTTAATTGTTTTCTTGAGAGCTGCATTTTCTATCTTTATTTTTCTTAGTGCTGCCTTTGCATTTTTTGATATTTGTTCTTGTCTCTTTAATTTTTTTTAATAGACCCAGGTGACTGGCTGATGGCTCACTAGTATGCTGACTGGCTGCTGGCTGACTGGCTGATGGCTGACTGGGTAGTGTCACCTGTCCCTGTCTCTCCTCTCTAGCCATGTCCTCTCTTTCTTCACTGTCACTTTCCCTTCTCTGAGTGTCCTCATCCCTTTTTTCCTCAACCTTTGAAACTGATAAAGGCAGAATACATGGTATTGCTAATTTTAAATATTGAAAGTATCACATCACTTCAAAATTAGAAATATTACTTCAAATAGTACGAGTTTGTTCTTATTATATATGTGTCACCTGTAACACTATAGCTGTGATCAGCAGTGATGTGCTGTATGTTTACAGGTCTAGGGGTGCATTGTGGTGCAGGGGCCCTCCTCTTTTTGACCACAGGACGATGCACAAAGATGGTGGGAATAGCATCTGGTCTCAGCCTACTCTTGAAATTTTTGGTCATGACAAATTGCTTTGCCTCAAAATGTGCCTGCAGAGTGACTTTTAGTTTAGTTTCCACACACAACCCTTTTTTTTTGTCTACCCACATACTGTACATATCACATGGTGTTTAAAGGCACAGTTATAGGTAACACTGATGACTCTCTGCAATGAGACCGCACCCTCACCATTAAAGTATAATTACCTCACAAATTTTTTTGTTGTTGTAATTTTTATTTATGTTTAGATTTCTCCTGCTGACTTGAGCCAACCATTTTTTCCTCCTCTCCATGTCAGCGGGGAAGCCATACATTCGCACAGCTTTCTCTGAGCGATTGGAGCATCCCCATGCAGCACAGCAAACCATGGTGGAGACTATGCAAGGACAACATGAAAGAAAGGACACATACAAAATGCTTGGCATGCTAATCAATTTATTAGAAATGTATTCATGAATTGCTGTAAATAGTTAATTGCATTTATTTGAATAAAAATACAAAAAAAGTAATATTGTAATATATGATTACAATTTAAAATAACTGTTTTCTATTTTAATGTATTTTAAAATGTAATTTATTCCTGTGATACCAAGCTGAATTTTCAGCATCATTACTTGTGAACGGCAGTGTACATGTTTATATAAGAGTATGCTTAAGTTGTTTTAAACCTGAATATATACATAGTGTTGTAAGAATATATACATAGTATACAAGTGTTGTAAGAATTATACATTAGATACTGTATATAATATTTATAAAATATAAATAATTATATTACTATATATAATTATAAGAATTGTAAACAATAAGCTTAATTTCACTAAATTTTACATTTACTTAACATCATGTTACTGCTGCTAATAGTTCATTGACCCATTGTGCGGTGCGAGCTGAAAATCACCTGTCACCTTGAGAGTCTCTGTACTATCTGAAAGTCATAAAGTCATAAATATGAGATTAGTGAAAACACAATGAACATGAGGTAACATAAAAAGGCAACAGCAACCCGTGTTTATACAAGTTAACGTTGGCCTGAAATAAGTTAAGGCAAATAACGGCAAATAATCGAACACTATTCCTCAAATATTAGCTGATTTTATCTTTTAAAAACAACATCGCTATAACTACTACCTCATGCTACATACATATGTCAGTGTGTTATATAAATATATAAAATAAATGCATTTATTGAATAATTACCAGAAATCGCAGTTCTGTCACTCTACTCTAACAGTTTGAATTGGCCGCCAAAGCACTTCCTGGAACTATCTGAAGTCTACGTGAATCACGTGACGATCAAGCATTTTGAACTTCCGTTGTCGCAACTCTCTTTCTATATGGCTCTGAATGGTGGTGGTGTTGCTCAGCAAATAGACAGCCCTCTGCACCTTGGCCAGATCACCTCCCAGAACGACGTTGGGCAGCTAGTAGTTGATGCCGACTTTAAACCTGGTAGGACACCAGTCTACGAACTGGATGGAGCGCTGTGTCTTGATGTTGGCATTGACATCTTTGGGAACCATGTCACCACGGTACAGCAAACAGCAGGCCATGTATTTTCCACAACGAGGGTCGCACTTCACCATCTGGTTTGCTGGCTCGAAGCAGACATTGGTGATCTCTGGTACAGAGAGTTGCTCGTGGTAGGCCTTCTCAGCCGAAATTATGGGAGAGTGGGTGACCAGTGGTAAGTGGATAGGAGGGTACAGAACCAGGTTGGTTCATCTGAGATTATTTGACTGATGCCAGATCTTCTAATCGTGATAACTGATCTGACTAATTTGGATATTGAAACGTATTTGCAGATTTGATTAAAATATCTGTCTTAAGTTGTCTGAGATTACTGCACGTTCTTGAGTTCATTGGAAAGGGCAGGTATATCGATACTCAAAACCATGATCAGCAATGCAGACCTTTATAAGGAAACATCCAAACGACCAAAGTGACATAAAAGTTATAATAGATCAGTTAACCCTCTGGGCTTCTTCGTAAATGGGTTACACTTAGCTTCCTCCCGCCCGAAAACGTTTTTTTTTACTAAAATTTTACTTTACTTTTTCCCAGGATAACCAATCAAATATATTTTTGTTCTATAATGTTTTCTGATTATTATTTAGAATTTTTAGAATTTTATATGATACTTTGCATTAATTATATAATTTTTATGAGCTATTTTTTCCATTAGAATTAATATATATATTTTTATTTTATTTATTTTATTTTATTTTTCAATAAATGCAACATTTCACATCAAAATAGAGTGCAGGCCTAAAAAAAAAAAAAATGTTCAAGTGAGAAGAGCGCCATCTAGTGGCTTCAAAATGTATAAATATGTGTCATGTCCTATAACCGCCTATAGGCGGCCTATAGCTTTTTTATTTATTTATTTGATTTATTCCCATTCGGAAAGAAAAAAATTAATTACTAAGCAACCACTGAATGGAACAACACAAATTATATATCATTTTAAAGCTTAGGATCTCAGCTTTTTAATGCATCTAATTACTTTTATTAACTCCTAACGAGTGCTGAGTAATCCCTCTAAAACCGAGTGTACCGCCAGCAGGCGCCACCTAGCTGCGAAAATATTCTTTACCATATTTTAAAAAAATCTTGCCTTGATTAACACAAAGTTGATGTCATTTGAAAGCTTAGAGTCTGAACTTTACAGTGAATGTATCCACTTTGAAAAACTCTTAAAGCCCATGTTGCAGGTTTTTTTTTTTTTTTTTTTTTTGGCAATTTTCTAGTTGATAATAAACATTTTAACAGTTATCCATTGTATTTGATGTTGTAGAGTATTACAAAAAAGAAATATCATAAGGAAAAGTAGGTGATATTTTAGCGGTTAGCAACCGGTTAGCGATGATTCTTATTTCTCCCACAATGCATTCCATGGCGTCACATGAGGTACTCGCTTTTGGACGACAGACGAAAAACCCGCCTTGATACCATTGAGAGAGAGTGAGACGAGTAACTTAGTGAGAGTAGCAGCTAGTGAAAGAGTGACAGTGTCAGATAAATATAGTAAATCAGAAGTAAATAGATAGATAGATAGATAGATAGATAGATAGATAGATAGATAGAATAGCATAACATAGCATAGCATAGATATATAGATAGTGAGAGATAGCATAGCATAACATAACATAACAGATAGCTTAGAGAAAGAGTAGATAAATAGACAAAAATGGTTTATTACTGTGTTTGTGCCGGGTGTAAGAACTCCAGCAAAATAGGGTCCATTGTTTCCCCAAGGACAAAGGGATCTTCCGAAGCTGGGTGCAATTTGTCAAGATTAGGCGGGCGGATTTTTCAGCTAGCTCTGTCACCGCCTACTCGAGAATATGCAGCGCGCATTTCAAGGAGGAGGATTACCACTCAGGGGATGCCAAGATGGTCTCACTTGGTTTAAGGAGTGAGAGGATGGCTAAGTTAATTCCTACCGCCGTGCCGTCTGTGAATCCAAATCTCTCTGCTTGCCCTGTCCCGAGGTCGAGAGACACCGTCTGCCGCAAGCGACATGTTGCCACGGTAAGCATCATGCTAACGTTAATGTTTACAAGCTGCGTTTTAGCTAGCTCTGTGTGTATTTTGCATACCGTGTTCCCTTTGACACAGCCTCCACTACAAGCATGATTACTCTGACATTAGAAGAGCATATTTCGTGATTCACGAAATATGAGCCAAAACAAAATTGCCCTGAAGTAAATGTCCATATCGTCATGAAAGCTTCATGGCTAGTGTTTGGATCAGTGGTGATGATCATCAAGCGGCTTTCACAATAGTGTGTTTGCGTTTTGTGTTAGACTGCTACGGTTCTCTTTCACATATATTTGACCGTGACCGTGTCACCAGGGCTGTAGTGGAGGCTAAACGCAAGTAAACGCAGTTTACCCACCTCTGAAATGTCAGAAACAGTTTATCCACTTCTCACTTCAGAGTTTAGGTAGCAGCTACCTCTCAGTAAATGTGTTACCTCATATAGTTTATGCACCACATGTACTCTAGACATTTATTACCACTAGTATTGGTGTAAACATTTAACAGTAACCTTCAACATCATCAAATATAGTCCCATTTTATTGATGGACTTATGAAATGACTGGGAATATTTACTTATCGTCTTGGAATTTCAAAGATAAGTACTAGATAATTCTCAGTACTTCCAAGTTGAAAATAAATGATTAAATGTTTCCATGTACCCCTGCAATGTGCTCGTGTACCCTTGGTTGTGAATCACTGATCTAAGTATTCATAGTGTACCCACCTCTTATTTCACCACTACACCCTTGCATTTCGCTGACCCTTTTTTATATTTGTTTTCGCAAGATGTTGACAGACGCCTCACAGCAGGAGATCATGGACAGTGTAGACACTGTGGAGAGTGTCGATACTGGGGATCAGCCCTTGCCCTCCTCCACTTCTGACGCTGGGACACAGTGTTATTTGAAGCCCCCCCGATGGTCTCACGGTAAATCTTGGGTATTTTAAGGGGTAGATATTCTGTCTAAAACATTGCCAGTATCTATGCAAGCAGGACATTTCCATACACATTGATTAAATTAATACATAGCCTACACCAAAACATAGCCGCTTAGATTTGCCATGATTGTCACATGTTTGGGTATGTTTACTGCCTCTCCACAGCTGTGCAGGTTAACCTGAAGCCCAAGATGGTCAGCGTGGGCACACAGATGCCATTCAGCCCACAAACCTCCACTCCCCTCGCTAGTCCTGAACAGACAGATGAAGATGATGATAATGCCTCTGTCATCAGTGACTTATCGTGGGTGCCCGAAGAGCCGATGCATGAGGAGGATGAGGAGGACTTGTTTGATGAGGAGCCACCTTACACGTGTGACCCCCACCACAAGTGAGATCATTTAAAACCAACATAGACCATTTTGAATGCTCATTTTTTTGTGTACTGTAGCTTTGGTAGTTTGAATGACCCCCCCAACAATTTTTTGTTGTTGTAGTGGCATTGACAAATTCATTGTTTGCCAAGAGGAGCTGATGGGCCTTTTTGCCATTTGTCCGGCCTGTTGTGAGAGGTCAGATAGTAGCATCGTGCAGCAGGAAGGAACTTTTGTTAAGATCAAGCAGGTACGGTTTTGTTTTACGCAGCAGGCCATCTGATTAGAAAATCAGAATATCTAATTACAATCTGATAGCTCTGTGTTTTTTTTTTTTCTTTTTTTTTTTTTTACATATCTAGGTCTGTGCATCATGTGGCTACCACCGTTTCTGGCAAAACCAGCCAATGCTCCACAGGAACATGCCGACCTGCAACCTCCTGTTAAGTGGGGCCATTCATTTCACTGGATGTTTGGCCACCCAGACATTAAGAATGTTGACTATGTTTGGCCTGCAGTGCATCAGTGCGAGCAGTTTCTTTCGCCATCAGCGCCGCTACACCATCCCTGTAATCGTTCAGGCCTGACAAAACGATCAGGCAAAGAATTTTAGTGACCTACGGGCAATGGATGGCGGGCTAGTTCTTGCTGGTGACTGCAGGTAAACCAGTGTGAGAGCTCATAGACCAGTTGCACGTTTTGATTTTGTTATTTGTTATCATGTAGGGTGGCTTTAGTTGGCATTTGCAGATGACATGGTGGATTGTCTTTACAGACCTTGGTTATTAAAAACTTGAAACATAATTCAAATTTGTAATTAATTCCAGGTCAGATTCTCCCGGGCACTGCGCGAAGTATGGATCCTACTCTCTGATAGAGGACAGAGTGAACAAGGTGGTGGATGTTCAGCTTGTTCAGGTAAACCTGATGTTATTAGACAAAGAAATGAACTCTGCAATTTGGTAAACTGATTGTATCTTAATATAACATCTTTCCACTAGTACAACGATGCATAGAGCTTTATTGTGTATTGCCTAACTAGAGTACAGTGTATCGTAATGCCTGGACCAGCAACGCGTCGGTTCATTCACGCCTCCTTCAACAACACCAGCATTCTACACTTACACTTTTATGTCATGTTGCAGAGCTCAGAGGTCCCCAACAGCTCATGGTGTGAGCTTGAAGGGCTCAAGCGCAGTGTTGGCCTGCTGAGGGGAAAGGACCTGCATTTGGCAACGCTGATCACAGACCGTCATCGCCAGGTATTTACAATAAAAATGCAGTATAGAATGTAAATATCTGAATTGCACTGAAGCTGGATGTTTGTGGTTTGCTGATGCACTGAGGGCCACACAGGTCAATCATCCACAAAAGTTTGTTTATTTCTACTTAGGTTGCCAAATGGGTGAGAGAGGAGCTGAGCCCTGAAGGGACACAGCATTATTTTGATGTGTGGCACATTGCCAAAAGTATGTATCCATTGTTGGAACCTTGAAGCAGTTTTTGTTAGTGCATATCAATTAATAACCATTTGTTCTAAAACAGGTCTGGGGAAGGCATTGGATGCAGCTTCAAAAGAGTGTGACCAACTACAGTTGTGGAGGCCTGCTATAGTGAATCACCTCTATTGGACTGCAGCCTCAACCCCAGATGGCAACCCAGCGGTCATGGAGGCCAAATGGAGAAGATTAGTCAACCACATCCAGGACATACATGACCATGACACCCCTGCCTTCTCCAGTTGTGCCCATGGCCCTCTAGACGGGGATCAGCGCAACAAAGAGTGGCTGGACCCAGGTACAGTACACACAGTATGTGGTATTATGCACGCTCTACAGTTTTGTTGTATTTGCTGTCTGAGTGATTGTCTGGATGCTTTGACATGTGACCTTTGTGATGAAATAATTTTTTCATTCCCTGGCAATCTCATAACATTCTGTTTACTGTTTATGTTTGCTATAATTTGCAGGCTCATTGGCAGCAGTAAAGTTGGAGAACATAATCATGAGGACTGCCTTACTGAAAGATGTTCGACAGCTGTCTCCACAGCACCAGACCTTCTCCCTTGAGGCTTACCACTCCCTCATCTTGCACTTCGCGCCCAAGCACACAGGGTTTTCATACCTTGGGATGTATAGCAGGTCAGTGCTATCCAATGGAATAATACTGCCAATTATTATGCCTTTTATAGTAATAATAGTACCTATTATATCATGCCTATTGTAGTATTTTGTCATACACCAAGTTTCAAACATTTTCTCAAATGTGTTATTTTGTAGGCTTCTCTTAGCGGCGCTGCATTACAATCACAATGCCAACCGCGAGACAGCACGGAGAAGTGATGGGACGGAGAAGTACTGCGTGCGGTATCCGCGCTTCAGAAAAGGTGCCCATGTGGTGCGTCCCATCAAAGAGGCAGCCTCATATGGTAAGCAGTGTCATGCAGTTCTATCATATTTTGAGATGGCGCACGAGACATCTGTGATCAGTGGCAATGATCTTTATACAGTATTATTATTATTATTATTATTATTATGTCTGCAGGTTATGCAACATCATTAATGAAGGCCCTTCGGGAAAGCTACACCAATTCACCTGCAGCTCTTCGAGAGGTTAGCGCCAATTTGTCCTCCGATGCACCCGCCCCCATCGCCAAATCCTTCGAACAGGTACCTAAAGAGGAGGCCGTCAGCCTCTACCTAGCCCGGCAGTCACGCTACAAGAGAACCTAATTTCACATTATTTATTTTTTCCACAGACAAGTCCAATGATTTAGTTGTAAGTATTTATTTTAGTTGTTAGTTATCTTCTTTTCTTCTGTCCCTGTCATCTCATTTGGTGGTGGTTTCCTGCATGCTGCATGTTTTTTTTTTGTGTGTGTGTGTGTGCTGTTTACTTTGCACAAAATCATTACTTTTTTTCGTCTTTTTAAGTGGCAATAATTGTCGCTGTACCCCATTCAAGGGGTCCTGCATGCTGCATGTCTGCTCCTCTGTCTGTTATTTGCATGAAATTTGTTGTATGTAATTCAAAATAATTTACCAATCATTTTACCTGTGCCTTGTCAACCTCTGTGTGCGGTGTTGTCTGGGCTCACTGTGTCTGCTTGATGTGCTTTTGCATGTATCACTGCATATGCATGCATGAAATGGTATGTGTTTGTTTGTGTGTGTGTGTGGATGTGCTTTTGCATGTATCACTGCATATGCATGCATGAAATGGTGTGTGTGTGTGTGTGTGTGTGTGTGTGTGTGTGTGTGTGTGTGTGTGTGTGTGTGTGTGTGTGTGTGTGAGCAGAGCTGACTGCTACCAACCACGTCCATCGGTGGCGGATAATGGACAACCCTTCAGATATGAAGGTAAGCTACGAAATAAGCTGGGGGCTCCGTGCAGTGGTCCCCAGACGAATAAGTAGTCGTGGACCAACAGCGGAGGTCTATCAGGTATGGAGGGACTAGTTGAGTGGCATCACTAGATCCGTTGCAAAAACTCCATTTATGCCAATGATACTCCTCGACATGGCGAGTACAGTCCGCCATCAACTAAGACTGCTGCCTCCACTGCTCTGTGGGTAGTCTTCCGTGAGCATCTCGTCTCCTCAAGACAAGGCCGCGTTGGGGACACGCGAGAGGCAGGCTCAACAGACAGAGACCTGGCAGCCCCCTGCAACTCCACCATCCATCTGGTTGTCTAGAGTTCATCTCCTGCCACTGGATATTGGATTCTGGAGTGAAGCTGTGGAGATAGGGTCTGCGCCCCCCTCTCTTCACATTAATCCACTCTCTGCGTATGCTATCACTTCACCGTACAAGCCCTTCGGCGACAGGGTAAATGTGACGGAGGCAGGTCTTGGATCAGACTGGCAGCCTCTAGCCTGAGCCCTGCACGGAGGCGGCACAAGCGTGATGGTCGTTGTGTGGATGGGTTGGAACAGCGTCCACCTTCGGCAGCTTCTTGTGTGACTGAGCAGCCCTCTTCAGGGTCCGCACTGCTCACCCCCTGTCGGGGGGAGGGTCTAGAAAAGGTGACCCAAACATTGCCTGTTCCCTACACTCCTGGGCGGCCCACCGCTGTCGTCAAGGCATCCCATTACGCGGTCGAAAATATAAATCTAAACTATTAATTTTGGCTACATGGAACGTACGCACACTTCTTGATGTGCAGATTGGATCTGACCGACCCCACAGGCGCACTGCCCTGGTTGCGAGCGAGCTTAACAAATACAACATCGACATCGCTGCTTTGAGTGAGACCCGGCTCGCAGGAGAGGACTCGCTAATAGAAGTCGGGCAAGGTTACACCTTCTTTTGGAAGGGTCTTCCAGAAGATACCCGCCGTCTACATGGAGTAGGTTTTGCCATTAAAAGCAGACTGCTACAGAACATCCCAGAGTCTCCTGTGGGAATCAGTGAGCGGCTGATGACTTGGCGCATTCCCCTTGCGAAGGGTCGCTATGCAACTTTGATAAGCGCTTATGCACCAACTCTGGATGCTGAAGAAAGCATTAAAGACGCCTTTTACGAGTCTCTTGACACTGCTCTCCACAAAGCTCCTCACACTGATAAAGTTGTGCTTTTGGGAGACTTCAATGCCAGAGTAGGCACCAGCAACATGCTCTGGCCTGGGGTAATTGGGAAACATGGATTAGGCAACATGAACAGGAACGGCCTGCGACTCCTCTCCCTCTGCTCTGAGCACAAACTGGTCATAACCAACACAACTTTCCAAATGAAAAATAAATACAAAGCATCATGGATGCACCCCAGATCAAAACACTGGCACCTACTGGACTACATTATAACCCGGCAACAAGATCTACATGAAATCTCTATCACCCGAGCAATGCGTGGGGCGGAGTGCTGGACAGATCATCGGCTGATCAGATCCAAGATACATCTAAAGGTCCGACCTCAACACACCAGGCACCAACCTTCAAGACGGCTCAACTCTCGAGCCCTAAAATCCCCTGACATCACTGCATCGTACCGTCGCTGCTTGGCTAATAACCTTTCCTCCGCTTTCACTCATCCCCTACAAAATACAGCTGAAAGCGCATGGGCTAACCTTAGCTCAGCTATACAAAAAGCCGCTTCCGACACAATTGGTTTCACCTCCAAACGTCACCAGGACTGGTTTGACGACAGCTCCCTCGAAATACTCAACCTTCTGGAGGAAAAGCATAAAGCCCTCTCTGCCCACCTTTCCAATCCACAATCTCCCTCTTTACGCTCAAACTGGAATAATATCCGTGCTGAGGTGCAACGACGGCTTCGCATAATGGAGAATGACTGGTGGCTTAGGAAAGCCCATGAAATCCAAGGTTATGCGGACACCAACAACTCTCAAGCTTTTTACGACGCAATAAAATCACTATATGGACCCCAAAAACGCAGAATCACCCCTATCAGATCTACAGACGGCACAATTCTGCACAAGGACAAACAAGAAATTCTTGAGCGTTGGGCTGAACATTTTAACACCCTCCTTAACCAAAACAATCCGACTGACCCCACTGTCCTGCAGCGCCTCCCAAAGCTCCCACCTGTGCATGAGCTTGATGACCCTCCCAGGTTCTCAGAAGTCCTGGCAGCAGTACGAAGCCTCAAGGACAATAAGTCTACTGGTCCTGATGGAATCCCTGCAGAGGCTCTAAAGAAAGGCGGGTATCTGCTCACCAAGAATCTCCACCAACTTATCCAGATAATATGGGCACAAAAAACTGTTCCACAAGGCTGGAAAGACTCACACATTGTTACCATCCACAAGAAAAAGGGTGACAAGTCCATCTGTGGAAACAGTCGTGGCATATCTCTGCTCTCTGTGGCAGGGAAAGTATTAACAAGGGTCATGCTGTTTCGTCTTACCAAGCACATCACAGAGAGGATCCTTCCTGAGTCACAGGGTGGCTTCAGGAAGGATCGATCCACCTCCGACATGATCTTTGTACTACGCCAATTGCAGGAGAAGGCTAGAGAACAGAACAAAGACCTGTTCATTGCCTTCATCGACCTGGCAAAGGCTTTTGACACCATTGACCGCCAAGTCCTTTGGGTCATTCTGGAGAAGTTTGGGGTGCCACCAAGGTTTCTGGAAATCCTACAACAGTTTCATGATGGCATGCAGGCTCGTGTGATTGTGGGTACATCTCGATCCCCCTCCTTTCCTGTGCAGGTAGGAGTGAAACAGGGGTGTGTACTGGCTCCAGTGATCTTCAATCTCTTCCTGGCAGCAGTCACCCTCCTCTCCCGCAATTCCCTCAGCCCCGACGATGGTGTTTGCCTACAGTTTCGTCTGGACGGGAACCTCTTTAACCTCCGCCGCCTGCAAGCCATCACCAAGACCACCACAACCACAATTCACGAACTGCAATACGCTGATGACTGTGCCCTCGTAGCCCACAGCCCTACTGCAATGCAGCACACACTGGATGTTGTATGCGCAGTCTATCAAGCTTGTGGCCTACAAGTCAACATCAAAAAGACTGAGATCATTGCACAGACCACGGTCCCCACCCTTACACCTCCTGAATTCTATATCCATGGCACACCAGTAAAGGTTGTTCAGCACTTCTGTTACCTCGGAAGTATCCTAACACCCACCTGCGTCATAAACAACGAGATCCAGGCACGCATAAACCTCGCCTCCTCTGCCTTTGGTAGACTTCGATCTCGAGTCTTTGTTAATAAAGATCTCCGTACCTCCACCAAAGCGGCTGTCTACCAGGCAGTCTGTGTATCCACCCTGCTGTTTGGTGCAGAAGCTTGGACTCCCTACCGCAGGCATATTCGGTGTCTCGAGGGCTTTCACATCAGATGCCTCCAGCGCATACTAGGTGTCACATGGAAAGACAAAATCCCCCACACGGACATCCTACAGCGCACCAACTCCAGCAGCATGGAGGCAACCCTTGCTAGGCGGCAACTGCGATGGGTTGGACATGTTATCCGCATGCCCTCCCACCGCCTACCCCGGCAGGTCCTCTATGGGCAGATATACGCAGCCAACAGGAGACCTGGGGGTCAGAAGCGTCGCTACAAGGACCACCTCAAGTCGACCCTGAAAAGCTGCGGCATCAATCCTGGAGTCCTGGAAACAACAGCTGCCAACCGCCAGGCATGGAGCTCTGCATGTGGTCTGGGGGCCCAACAGATCGAATCACAGCGCGCCCAACACAGAACTGTGTTGCGTCAGCGCAGACACCAACGCGTCCAGCCACACCCACACCCATCCTCAGATTCAGCACTCACATGTCCCGACTGCGGCAGGACATGTGGCTCCCGGATTGGGCTTCACAGCCACCTTCAATGGCACCGCCGACAGCAGCGGCTGCCTCAACATTCTAACAACGCATCCTAGAAGTGACGTCATCTTCGAAATCGATGGACTGCATAAGAACAAAGTGTGTGTGTGTGTGTGTGTGTGTGTGTGAGAGAGAGAAAGAGAACCATCAGTTGACCCTCAGGTAAGACCACACTATTGCAGGCAAAAGAAACAATGTGTAAACGTTTCAGGTCTAGCCCTTCACCAGTGTTCCTTGTATGTTTTGTGCCTAACCATTTTTTTATATAGATTTGTTTACTTCCAACCTGTGTCTTTGTTCAGTAATCTTTGTCCTTGTTCAGTAAATTTTTAAATGTTCAGTAACCATTACAAGCAATGCCAATAAACTTTTTTTCTTATCAAAATTCATGTGTTCTGTGTACTTTATAACATTTTAAGGGCAATTGGGCGATCACAACAGAATAAGCAATTATTTTTATTCATTTTCATTCAAACGAGGCCATTGAAAGCCCTTATAGGTCTGGTCACCACTTTGGAATTGTTGTCTGATGGTTGAAACCACACAAGAGGGTAGAGGCTTCCTTATACTCCTGCCTAAAACTCCATAAGCCCAGCGTATAGCCTGCCTGTACGCAGTGTACCGGTATTGCCTAGGGATAAGTAGGAACGATTCTTAAGTTTAAAACTCTGTAAGTAGGTTGGAAACGTCATTTTAAGCCCGTCTCTTATGCATGTTTATTGTGTATGCAACACATCTTGGATGTAAAAGATTGGTAAAGTAAACATAAACCATGAACATACTCGTGCGTGCTGGCTTGAAGGGGACCATGATCCTGCCTGAAGTGTGAGTATGCTATGTGTAGCACAAACGGATTCAGGCAGCATGCCTCAAATCCAGGATGCTGCGTTAGGCACGTTACATCTGCTGGCCGCGGGTTGAGGTCCTCGACCAGTGACCAAAACGCGCTCACCTCCCTACAACACAAGCTCTCCACCACAGTTTCCATGGGACGACACCGCCCACACATTCACCTGCCAAACACAGCGACACAGACGCTTACTACTCACTCCCTCTCCCGGTAAGCCTGACGGTGTCAATGACAATCAATCACGAGAAAAACTAGTTCGCACTATCAACAATAATCACACTGAAGACATGACCAGCCTACTCGGCGTCGGCTACGTTTGCAAACAACATTTTCACCGGAGAAAGAGGTAAAAGCTTAGAAATAAACACTAGGGGTTCACAGGTGGGACTGTCAAGCTAGCCCATAGCTAGCATAATATGCCTTCTATTTATAGATCTTCTGACTAAGTTTAGGGTACTTATCTGAGCCAACGACATAATCACTGTCACTAGACATACAGGGGATTTGACTTTCACTCGATGCTATTCACTGACAGTAAAAAAAAAAGTTGTTATTGTATGCACTGCTGTTCATAGACTACTAGCTCCAGCGGTCATTGCTGCGTTTCTAAATGGTAGCAACTCACCAAGACACTCCACCAACTCTCCATTCATTCTCCTCTGACCATGCATTTATTTGTCTTTGACGGCCATCGGCTCTTGGTATTTCCTCATTCGCCCTCTCACGTCTAAACGGTTCAAAATTATATGGCTGTGGGCCATCATAAATGTTTACTGTGGGTCTTGCCACCTCTTCCTCATCCCAGTTAGACGCCATAGTCAGTGCTAGAACTAGTTCTAGTAGCTGAGCAAGGCTGAGGCTACATTCCACCGCGTCTACCTCATGTGACGTCATCGCGGAATTGCATAAAAAATAACCGTTACTAACCAAAAACTGGACTTTAACACCATTTTGGAGACATTTCTAACTTTATATACATATCTTGACTGCTTTGTGTACCCATTAATCGACAGTGGTGTTTAACCTGCACCATGGGCTTTAAGTATTGCTGAGTTATTTGCTGATAAATAGAATTTCTTTTTTTTTCATAATCTATAAAATAATGTACTGCAATGTGTCAAAAACATCATACAGCTCATGAAACATTCACAGATAATTGAAAATGGCACTTCATTTTTTACAGCATATTATTACAATTAAAATGAGCCCAAAATTAACATAATCTATTGCTTTTATGACAAGATATTCTTCATGGAGAAAAAATTGCCCATGAGGGGGTGTCAAAGACTGTACAAAAAGGCTGTCTCTTTTCCAAATGCTGTAACTTTTGATTCCTTTATCCAAAATTTTTTTTTTTTTATCCAGATGCAGCTAACATGTAGGGGGACTTCACTAAAAAAGAATTTTCCTCCTACCTTATTTCCTTCCGGAGTTATTCCTTGACAAATAAGAAAGATATGCAAAATCATAATAAAAATTATATATATATATTGTCTTTTATCCGCCATTTCTTGGCAGGACAATGTCTAAATGTAATGTAATTTATATTTTCAAAAAATTTAAAAAGAGTTCTTTCAAACGATACCTAACTTTTGACTCTCCTTGCTATAGTTTTGGAGTTATTATGATTATATAATTTTTATATAGTTTGGGGCAAAATTTGCTGTTTCAGTCTTACCAGTTCATTTCTCTCTGTGTGTGTGTGTGTGTTTGTGTGTGTGGGTGGGTGTGTGTGTGTGTGTGGGGGGGGTGTCTTATTTGCACTCTTGATGTTTTAGAGTGTCACCCCTTCATTGCTGTACACTTTTTTTCAGCACAGTTGCTGATCTGTAGCTTGTACCACCAAAAGTTTCTCTGAGTTTTCCTATTTTTTCGTATTTCCCATTCATCTCCTATGTCGCCCGTTTTCGGGCGGGAGGAAGCTAAGTGTGACTTTTTTTTTTACGACCCTTTAACATATCAGAATCATCTCCTTGATTTTTTTGTGTGTTCATATAGGTAATACAACAAAAGTCACCAAGTTTCACCCCCATCCGATGAAGCAAAAAAATTAAACAATTCAAAACGTTCAAGTTTTCGCCCGTTTTCGGCCGAAGAAGCCCAGAGGGTTAAATGTGTACTGTTTGTTACACAACTTTCATTCTGTTGCAAGGCTTCAAAATTTTCAATATTTACTATTTTTCACCAGATGGTGCCCTTTTTTTTGGTTTGGCCTATAAAGCAAATACTTGCTTTATTCCTGTTTTCTGCTTCTGCATATTATAGAGACAATTGGATAAATTATGCAGCGATAATTGTGTGGGTGTGTTGGTATGGATGTCAGAGTGTGGTTTGTATGCGTGTAATAATTTTTTTTTTTTAAATGTGTGTGTGTGCTTGTAATATTTGAGAGAGAAAAACTCAACTGCAAATCTAAAATCCAACCACTGTGTCCCAGTGGAGTTTTGCTGCATCTAATGGGGGAAATCTGGTACTGCCCATAAACAAAATCTGTCTGAAAGCTAATATTTTTGAGATATCAACCTCAAATTTGGAACACAACTTGTTTAGATTTATGGTTTTGAATTTCTATCAGTTTTAGAGTTCAACATGTTTTATAAAATATATATTTTATATAAAATAATGTTGATAATGTTCATAAACCATTTTCACCAACCTTTATAACTTTTTTTCGGTTTCACTTGTTTTTTACTTCAGCAAAAATCTGCCAGGGGTCTTTAAAATGAGGCCAAACTTAAAGGTGCATTGCGCAAGTCTCTGAGTTTTTGCAGAACTATGCCCCCTCTGGCGACAAGCGAAACTGCAACCAGAGGTGTGCACGCTCATGGACTACACGCACACACACGCACGCTTGCACGAGCACGAGCTGTTCATAACCAAAGGAGCATCAGCCGCACAAATCTTTTGTTTACAGTCATAATGTCTTCAGAGGTAATAAAGTTATAAATCTGCAAGTCATTTTAAATATGTTAAAGGAAAGGCATTTGAGTAAATTACACACTTATGTGTGAGGGAAAAACGGGGGTAGTAGAAAACTTCGGTTTTTGTTTCCATCTATGTCCATGTTGAACTGTTTTATGTGTTTACTGTATCCACTTATGATTGTATTATGGAAACACGTTCATGAACAATATAAGTTATTACTTTATTACTTTGTAAAAGCTCAAAATAATAATCATACCATACACAGTTGGTCAACAAAGTACACTCAAATGTCTCAAGGTAATATTCATAGATTATTACATCATTTGTTGTCATAGATTTGCCGTATCAGACATTAGAGACTGGGCTATATCTTACCGTTTTATCAAGAAAAAAGCCAACTGAGGATCCCGTTTGAGCCCTAGAGCAGACCGGAGATTCCAACGAACAGTATTTATATCGTTTTTACCTTTTGTACACAGCCACGTCCAAGTGATCTGAGGGCGCGGGCGCTTCCTAGTGTGTGCAGACCGGAGATCTCTCCATTTGTTGAAAGCCTTCCCGATGTTGACTTACTCCGACGCCTGTGGCACTAGACAAAAGTTTTCTTTTCTTTGTCTTACGTGGAGTTTGCGTTGGGGTTTGGAATGAACTACGGTCTCTTTGAATCCATCTTCTACTTTTGTCGAAAGTTGACTAAAGTTTTGTCGCTCGAGTTGTCTTCGCTGATACGGAGAATACACAAACCTGCCAGACATTACCAGGTGAGCGTGAACGCGCATGACGTCACGCCCAGTCTCAAATTCCGTCCCGAATCCCTCTTATTTATTTTACTGTACAGGATTATAGAGGCAATCGCAGTGATCAGAGAAGGACTCATTCAGCCCATCAGGCAATTGTTTAAGCATGTATGGGTTAGAAAAACGGGTATTTTTAACATGAAATGTTGCGCAATGCACCTTTAAGTCTGTGCTCCCAAGCTTAACATTTTTATGATTAGTTTTTTGACACTGACATTTTGTCCACTATGGACCTACAGTATGCGTAACTTTTTTTTATTTTGTTAATGCCAACTGCATGAATTTTGACACAGGTATGTATTTTTATTTGTAATTTTACCATTTCACCCACATTTCCTTAAAAATAATATATATTTTACACTAGTAACATTATTTATTTAATAAACTATTACTTCGTTTAATCCCAGGGCCATTTAACTTTAAAATGATACAATCTTTGTTAAGAGGCTTTCATTCTGTTGGCAAGAGAGAAAAACTCAACTGCAAATCACAAGTCAAGTCAAGTCACCTTTATTTATATGGCGCTTTTTACAATACAGATTGTATCACAGTGATAACATGAAAATAATACAACAACATTTGTTTCTAGAAGAAAATTGCGTCATCGTCCACCTTAAGTAAGGCAGATCAATAATATTAAATGTCCCCAACTAAGCAAGCCAAAAGCCAAGGGAACAGTGGCAAGGAACCAAAACTCCATCAAGGTGACAGAATGGATATAAAAACCTTGGATGAACCCAGGCTCAGTCGGGTTCAGGCTCAGCAACTTTTATTGCTTTTATTAAGAAATTCACTATTAAGAAATTCTTCTTTGTGCTATTTTTATTTTTGTATGACATTGTATTTATTGTATTTATTTTATGACATTTAATGTGGACGGCAAAGTAAGCATTTCATTGTACAGGGAAACATGCTTTCTGTCTGTGCATATGACAATAAACTCTTTGAACTTGAACTTGAACTTGAACTTGAACTTGGAGACGGGTTTGTTGAGGATCAAGTTAAGTCAAGTCACCTTCATTTATATAGGGCTTTTAACAATATGGATTGTTTCAAAGCAGCTTTACAGTGATAATAGGAAATTACCGTAACAGATTGTTTAGGCTTTACAACAGCTCTAAGATAAAGTTATTGTCCAGCTAAAGTTAGTTTTGATTGATTGATTCACTTCAGTTGTGTAGATAATTAGTTATTAACTTAGGGGCCGCTAACACAACACCGTTCTAACAGGAAAACCCTTAATGCCGGCCATCCACCCATCCGCACAAAACAGTGCCTGGTGTCTCGAGAACGCACTCCCTGAAATAGGTTCGAAGGTGCAAACGATTATCCGTTATCTCTGCGCAAACCTCAAAAACGCAAACCCGTGAAAACGCAGACGTCGTGCACATGCGCATTACGTGTTCAATCCAAAGCTATGCGCATTTGAATATACAGTATATGTGCGCAGGCATGTAGTCCTTTTTTACAAAACAACCCTCAATAAACTACTTGTCTGGCCTTAAAAAATTATAATACAGAATTTTTTTGTCGCGTCTGCGTAGCCACACGAACTGGAATTATCCCGACAACATTTTATCTGTACTGAGGTAAAGGGAAGGGAAGGAGGCCTTCACAGGGGAGGGACTGGTTGACACTTCAGGACTGTGTTGTCATCGTGTCCAGGCGCAGGTCCTTCATCAGATCTGGATACGGCCTGGATCCACAGAGGGATAAACAGAGAGACTAATATTAGTGTAGACACCATCCTTCTTATGATACATCAGGATTAATGGGGAGTGTTCCCGGTTCTGGCTGACCTAATCTATGCAGCCTAACATTGAATTATAGAGTCTATAATGTGTTATGTGTATGCTAGGCCAAAGAGATGTGTTTTTAGTCTAGATTTGAGTGTGTCTGCTTCCTGGACAATGTTAAGAAGATTGTTCCAAAATTTTGGTGTTAAATAGGAAAAGGATCTACCGCCAGCAGTTGATTTTGATATTCTAGGTATTATCAACTGGCCGGAATTTTGAGATCTTAATAGACGTGAAGGACTATAATGCTGGAAGTTTGGTAATGATGTAGAGCAAATGGAATTGAAGACCACCAAATTGTGAAAAGACAAAGTGAAGTATAATAGTCCAGATAGATGTTGGTTTTTAAGGAATTGCTTTATCCAGTTAACTTTGAAGGTATGATTAAGGGTGGTAAAATCTAAGAAGTTCAGGCCTCCATTTTATGTTGAGTTCATAACCACAGTTCCCTTTCGTTCGGTCATTCCTACGTCACGTCGGTAGGAGTTACCAACGAATTGGGATCACTCTAGGGAGACCAATTGCCTTCGAGTGAAACTAAAACGAGCCTGCAACATTTGTATTCCGCGCCCCGCCTGCCAGTGCGGGTATAAAGGCGGAAGCGAACGCATACACAAATCGCTTTCTGCTTCGGAGCCGACCGGTTGTGTCCTCTGAGTGAATGAGCGTTTGGATAGTGTTTTCCCGTGAGCTCAACGAGTCTGCTGTTTCGAGACCTCTCTGTGTTGGTGTTACGGCGCGGCAGTGATCTTCGCGATCTCCCGGATATCAACTGTCACTTCACGCGATCTGCTTCTTTCAAAGAGCTGTTGTCACAGCTGGTATCTGGTTGAGTGCACACAGTGGGCTTGCAGTTTCCCCGCTGTGTTGCCGCATTTATCCCTGTGTGCTTCAGCACACTAAGAGAGCGTTTTCTGAAAGAGTAACATGAGTGAAGATTGCATCCTTTTCAGGATGACGTTTCACCCGTGTGTTTCTGGATGTGGTCAATATCTGCCACCGGTTGATGGTCACGATCGTTGCCTCTCGTGTTTGGGCCTCGCGCACGCTGAGGCAGCGTTCCTGGTCATGGTCATGTTCCCACTGCGGGAACATGACCATCGCGACACTGAGATCAAGACTGAGAACCCTCAAACGAGGGGGAGTCCCTTCGGCGATTCCCCGATCTAGTTCTTCTTCTGGTTCAGTTTAGAAGAAGGCTACTTCGGCTAATCCCATGGGTGGTCTGAGGATTACAGTAAGGAATAACCCGCCGGGTGAAAGACCCCCACGGGCTCCTCAATCCTCCATGTCGCTGCCATCGGAGTCTTCGACGGGGACAGCCGGGCCATCTCGTGTGGCTCCGGTTGTTTCCTTCAGAGCTCCACCGGAGGACCAGATGTCGATCGCTGCATCGGAGGGAGAGCGGTCATCTTCTGGGGATGACGACTCGGCTGCGTTGCCCCCTTCGGGTGTGGTAGCGTTGTCTGAGCTGGACCCGGAAATGGCCGCTATGATCTGTTTGCCTCTCTGGACACGACCCATTGCCAGTGGTTCTATTCCCTGACCGAAGGAACCCTCGGCACGGATGCACTGGCACACAGCTGGCCCCAGGGCCTTCGCAAATATGCGTTTCCCCCAGTGAGCCCTCTCGCACAGACACTGTGCAAGATCAGGGAGGACGAGGAGCAGGTCCTGCTCATTGCGCCGTATTGGCCCAACCGGACTTGGTTTGCAGAGCTCATGCTTCTCGCGACAGCCCCTCCTTGGCCGATTCCTCTGAGGAAAGACCTTCTCTCTCAGAGACGGGGCACCCTATGGCACCCACGTCCAGACCTCTGGAAACTCCATGTCTGGTCCCTGGACAGGACGCGGAGGTTCTAGGTGGCCTACCACAGGCTGTGGTAGACACCATAACTTCCACTAGAGCCCCCTCTACGAGGCGCCTCTATGCGTTGAAGTGGAACCTGTTCATCAGTTGGTGTTCTTCCCGCCGGGAAGCCCCCTGAACTTGCCCGATCAGTGTCGTGCTTTCCTTCCTGCAAGATGGGTTGGAGCGAAGGCTGTCTCCCTCCACCCTCAAAGTGTATGTTGCCGCGATAGCCGCACATCACGATGCAGTAGAAGGTAAGTCTTTGGGAAAGCACGACCTGGTCATCAGGTTCCTTAGGGGTGCTAGGAGATTGAATCCTCCTCGTAATCCGCACCCCGTACCCTCTTGGGATCTAACTTTAGTGCTCAGAGCACTCCAGAATCCCCCATTTGAGCCCTTGCACGCAGTCGAATTAAATATCTTGTCAATGACGACAGCTCTCCTGCTCGCTTTGGCTTCCATCAAGAGGGTAGGGGACCTGCAGGCATTTTCGGTTGACGAATCGTGCCTAGAGTTCGTGCCGGACTTCTCTCACGTTGTTCTGAGACCCCTGCCCGGATATGTGCCCAAGGTTCCTACCACTCCATTTAGAGATCAGGTAGTGAACCTGGCTTTCCTAATCAAGTCCAATCAGTATAATCAAACACAGCTGGACTCAAATGAAGGTGTAGAACCATCTCAAGGATGATCAGAAGAAATGGACAGCACCTGAGTTAAATATATGAGTGTCACAGCAAAGGGTCTGAATACTTAGGACCATGTGATATTTCAGTTTTTCTTTTTTAATAAATGTGCAAAAATGTCAACAATTCTGTGTTTTTCTGTCAATATGGGGTGCTGTGTGTACAATAATGAGGAAAAAAAATTAACTTAAATGATTTTAGCAAATGGCTGCAATATAACAAAGAGTGAAAAATTTAAGGGGGTCTGAATACTTTCCGTACTCACTGTATATTACTCACCGTACTCACTGTATAGTGCTCTTCCTACTAATGCATTTAAGGTGACCTAAAACTTCTAACAAAATCATTAACTAGTCCATTTTTCATGTTGAATAATGATAAACATAATTATGTTGATACAATCCATATATTGTATATTTGTGACAATATCATACAATTGACCTGTGTTGAGTCACGCACAACATGACTTCAACATTCAGCATGCAAAACACAACAATGGTAACAATTGTATTTATTATTTATAATGTTTGTGTGTGTGTTATGACATTTTATCAGTAATAAATGCTGCTCAATTAGTCTTACCACTGTATCACAATCCATTTCTCAGTTTTTAGACAGACTTTATGTCTTTCTTAGTTTTTCACAGTAAGTCATCTGAATTATTTTGGACTGTTTTGCTGAAAACTAGCAATACACTGTAAGATGGCTAGCCCTACGAGATCTAGTTGGTCATTGACCTCTTGCTGTTTCAAGGTGGCACCTGTTTACAAACAGGCTGCTGAAGCTTCTTTGCTCTGAGGATTTTATGACTTATCTTCTTTAAGTTGGCCTTTGCATGGAGCTCACCAGCAGTCCTGTCTCCTGCTTTAAGCTTCTGAATGAAGACACTAAAAGAAGAAAACAAGCCCGCACAGTCTTGTTCTGGGCTCACTGATGGAAAATAACGTAAAAAACTATGTATAGGATAATAATAAGTTGCTGTAATTTATGCCAAACTAGATAACATGGGAAAAATTACCCTTTTTCTTCTTCTCATACTTATACTTTTATTGTGTTGATATCACTGAACATTTCCAAGAAAGTAAAATTGTGGTGTTTATTTTCTGGTTTTATCTCTTGCTCCTGCTCAGATTCATCAATATAACATTTGCCCTGAACTGAACTAAACACACACACACACACACACACACACATGCACACACACGCACAATTCTCTACATTAGACAAGCCATTTAAAAAACACTGCCATTTAAATGCCACAATAATTTCCCGATTACCTACACCAAATGATCATGTGTGAAAACACTTACACATAAATGTATTACTTAGAAATCAAAATTCAATGTTTTCAGAAAGTAAATTATTTGAACCCTCTTGCATTTCTGTTTATAGTGTAAATATACCTTGATCACTTAGAAATCAAATCTCTGTGTTTTCAGAAACAAATACATTTTTGAACCTTTGAAGCATTTCTGTTTATTTGGTAAATATATACTGAATATGCATAAAAGTCAAGTCACCATTATTTCTGTAGCACTTTACATACATATTAGTTCAGTGTTGATTCAGTTCAGTTCAATAACTGTAAAGTTCATCAACTGTGCATACATACTGTATACCGTGTATTTGTTCACATACTGTACATATACGTGTGACAAACTCCTGTACACAACTGCACAATAAAAAAAACTAAAAAAAAAACTTGTGCAGAGCAGTGTTTTACATTTTTCACATCTGTATGTAGTTTGCTGTGTATGTGGCTAATCATTTAATGGTTTGTATGTAGAGTTACTACGCTAAAAACATTTTAAGAAGAGTTTTAAAGAAGCTTTTTGAATGAAGTGTTTGCTTTTGTAAGAGATGTGTGACGTTTTGCATCTTGTGTGCGTTTTGTTGTTTTGTGTGTAAAGTTTTGAGAAATGGAGCTATAGTGTCAGAAATTATGTGTAAGCAATTTTAAAAACTGTAATAAAATATAATAATTAAAGAATCCTCATAGAGCTGTCCTCCTTATCTTTCTTTTGGTCTCCCTTTTAATTCTCACCTGTTTCATGTGACAAGTCAAACATGTTCGCCCCTTCTTTCAGTTCATTGATTTTTGGTGACACAATAAACTCAATTTAATAATTTAATAATTATTTCATCCTACTATGAAAAACGTCTCAGGTTACGACTGTAACCTTTGTTCCCTGAGAACAGGGAACGAGACACTGCGTCGATTGACGCTTTGGGGAACGCCTCGGGCATGACAGGTGTCTGAAATCACAATCAAATCGCGGCAATCACATTGACCGGCGACAGCCGCTGACTTCATTAATGAACCTGGAAGAATAAAAGGGCGCCTTACAAACATGACAATCACCTTTCGTCTTCAGGGACTGAAATGCTAGAACCACTGACCCTCAGGTCACACTGGGCTGTCAGTGACAGCATTCCCTACGGTCATAGCCCAAGCTATACGCTCCACAGGAAAACCTTCATAAACATTGTTTGATGAAAGGCCTACCTGGGCCTGCTCAAGGGCCTAGGACCACAGCTTCAAATTTAGAAGGGGTCCCTTCTAGGGAATGTGTATAGGGAACCCGAAGGAGCCCCAGCCAATCACTATTCAGGGGAACATACTCACTTGAAATGCCACCAGGAAGGCCTGACCTGGCGTCACTTACATTGGACACTTCAGTCTGGCCAACTGCCTGTCTGTCCGAAGACAGAGCCTCTGGACACTTGCCTTTATGTCAGGCATCCAACCCGAGGGACTGCGAAGCAGACAGTGAACCACTCGGCCCAGATCTCAGAGACGAGGTATCCCGGAGAACATGACTCAGCATAGTGCTTACAACCCTTGATAGCGAGGGGAGTTTCTCAGCTCGATCCACAGATCTACCCAGTGTTTGTGTTTCAAAATACTGAGGAGGCCTGAAAAGGCCTAAGGGCTGATCTAACTGGGAAGCCTCACGAGAGGCCTATGACCGTCTGACCAGGCTCAGGAGGCTGAGTACTCATAGTGACCCTCAGTGAGGGGACCACATGGCCTGCCTGGTAGGCAAACCAGGCTAGAAAAAAGAGGTTCCGGGAGGGAACCAGTAGCAGAAAAAATTACCATTAGTCATGCTAGGGCACAAGCTCACCTTCAGAAGCTGCCTGCTAAGGCCAGCTGAACTGATAGCAAGTGGCCACTAGCTGCCGGAACCCGGCATTGCTAGGAGATCACTTACAAGGAGGCCTGGTGAGGCCTACTACCTGATAACCAAAGGGTTGGCTACCTAGTACCCGTATTTGGCATCACCTCCCTAGTGAAGCCTACTACCTGGCAGCCAGTAAAGCTAGCTGTGCAGTTGCCCATCCTTGGGACTTCACCTTCAGAGAGGACTGATGAGGCCTACTACCTGCCTTCTGGGAGGCCTGGAGAGTCCTACTACCTGATAACCAGCTAAAACCGGGTTATTGCTATGAACCCTGATTCCGGGTGTGAGTCCCAGGGCGGCCTGCTAAGGCCTGCCAGTCTTGGGGCTCAGTCTCGGAGCGGTCTGTTAAAGCCGGTCGTCTGAAAGTTTTCTTTAGGTAAGAAACTGACTGCCATGGCCGTAAGGTTGGGGATCGAGCTGAATGGTGGCCTAATAAGACAAACCGCCTGACACTGGTCAATCCCATTCGGCTGATCAGAATCGGGCTAGCCTCCAGAGAGGCCCACTGAATGAGGCGTAATTTAGATATATTTTTAAGATGGAAAAATGCGGTTTTACAGATACTAGACACGTGACTTTCAAATGAAAGATTGGTATCAAAGAGCACACCCAGGTTCCTAACCGACGACGAAGACTTAACAGAGAAGCCATCAAGTGTTAGACAGTATTCTAGATTATTACATGAGGACGTTTTTTGTCCAATAATTAGAATCTCTGTTTTTTCAGAATTTAGTAGTAGGAAATTACTAGTCATCCAGTTTTTTATATCAGCTATGCATTCCGTTAATTTTGTAATTCAGCTAAACTAGTTTTTGAGACCAAAAACCCCGGAGTGGATTTGCAGGGCCCTCCCCGGCATTCATTCGGATTGCTGTGTTTCCGGCGGGAGCGGCGCGCTGTTGGCCACTCGTGTCCATCGGCTGGTTTGGAGGCTGCGTCTGCTGGTTTCTGCCCACTGTGTGGCCCGATGACAAGTAGGACCCCAACTCATCCTGTCGTGCTTGGACCTGGTGAAAGCTGCGTGCTGCGTGGACCGCGAGATCATCGACTGCAGAGATCCATTGCAGACGTCTCATATCCATGGACAGGCCGGAATCCGCGGCGGTCACCGGCAGTGCAGTCAGATACTGTCACCTCTACCGGTGAGTGCTCCAAACCGCAGTTTCCACCCATTTTCCAAGCAACAATACAACCTAAAACCAGGAATCCCGTGTTGAAAAGACACAGATCATCTAATATTTTCCATACTCTGAATCAGGCAAAAATAATATGGGATCCGCGAGCCAAACCTAAAGGCTTATTAGGCGGACATTTAAATATAAGGAGTATGGCACCTAAACGAGAAGAGCTAGAACATCTGCTTTGCAATTCCAACATTGATTTCATAGGCCTCTCTGAAACATGGCTGACACATAGCTCTCCAGATTCTGCTGTAAATATGCCTGGGTATAATGTGTACAGGAATGACAGGGATCACGGTAGGGGCGGAGGAGTTTTGTTGTATGTGAGAGATGTTTTTAATAGTAAACAGATTGTATGGCCAGAGGATATCCAACTTGAAGGTGTCGGAGTAGACGTATCTCTTTCATCTACAATGTCATTTACCATAATATGTGTAGATCGTAAACCATCTGCAAAGTTGGATTTCTATGAAAAATTTAAACTTCTTCTCAAATATTGTGATTTAAATAAAGAAACAATCATTATTGGTGATTTTAATGTAAATTGGAATGAAAAGAAGGTTAGAAAACATCTTAAAGAAACTACAGACCGCTATAATTTCTCACAATTAATTCAACAGCCCACTCGGATAACTTCACGTTCCAAAACATTAATAGATTTACTCTTTGTCAATCGACCTGAAAGAATTACTAAAACATTTAACTTTATGACAGGCTTATCAGACCACAATGCTTTCTTTTTTTCAAGAAAGCTCACAAAAAGACGTTTCAAAGTTTCACACAGCCATACTGTGTATAATGCTATTCCAAAAAACCAAATGCCAAATTTTGCGGCAGCTTTGCAAGAAACCGATTGGAGTGAATTAAATCAAAGTGAGGACATAGAGAATTGTAGTAATCTGTTTCAGTTTAAAATCAATTAAGTAATGTTAAACTTTACTAAAAGAGGGAGCCATAATAAGAGAAAAGGAAAGTTGTTACCTTGGTTAAATGATGAGTGTAGGAAATTAATGAAGGAGAGGGATGCGCAACCTAAAAAATCATTAAAATCAGGTCTTACAATAGATAGGCAAAAATTCACATCCTTAAGAAATAAAGTCACTAACTATATGCGAAAGACAAAAGCTAAATTCTTCATGGATATTATCACTGATGCCAAAGGAAATGGCAAAAAGATCTGGCAAAATCTTAAGAAATTACTTGGTAGACAAAAAAAAAAGAATCAATTGAAGACTTTGAACTCAAAATTAACAACACTGTAGTAAAAAAACAAACAAATTCTTTAACAAATGAATTTAACCAATACTTTTCTAAATCTGTTAGGGAGATAACTGACCTGTTTGAGCCACCTGAGAAAAGAACTAGACCCATTGATCCTTCCAAGCCTGTGTTCAATTTGTGTGAAATAACAGAGCTGGAGGTAGACAACATCATTGGATCACTTAAGAGTTCCAAAGCAAAGGATGCTTATGGGCTAGATTCATATTCTCTAAAATTATGTAAAGACTCCTTAATTGCTCCAATAACATATATGATCAATTTATCATTCAAGCAGAGAATTGTTCCATCCTTCTGGAAAATGGCCTTAGTCACCCAAACTCTTTAAATCTGGTGATAAATTAAATGTAGCCAACTACCGACCAATCAGTATCCTTCCAGTGGTCTCCAAGGTTGCTGAGAGGTGGGTTGCTAAAATTATAAATGAACATCTAAATAAAGGCCACTCCCCCTTTGCATCCTATGCAATTTGGGTTCCGTACCAATCACTCGACTGAATTTGCCAACAGTTTGTTTGTAGAAAAAGTAAAAAGTAAATTGGACAATAATGCTTGTGTCGGTGCTGTGTTTTTAGATCTGAAAAAAGCATTTGACACTGTTAATCATGACATTTTATTATCTAAATTGACATATTTTAACTTCTCTTCAAATGCCATTCAATGGATTAAATCTTACTTGGACTCAAGAAAACAGTGTGTTAACATTAACAGTGTCAAATCGTCTTTCAGATGTCCCCGTTGGTGTGCCTCAAGGGTCAATACTCGGTCCCTTATTATTTTCTTTATATATAAATGACCTTCCAAACACTTGTGTTGATGTTGAATTTCCCAAATGTATGCTGATGACGCAGTCATCTACACAAGTGCAAAAAGTGTTCAAGAGGCTTCTGCCATCCTGACCTCCGCTCTGGTCCCTGTAAATGAATGGCTTTTTAAATCCTGTCTGCTACTCAATACTAAAAAAACAGTTTGTATGATGTTCACTAAACAGACCCGCGACATAAAACAGTCTGGTGTATTTTTAAGAGGAGAAGAATTAGAAATCGTCTCGGAATTTAAGTACCTTGGTGTGACCCTTGATTCCACATTAAGTTTTTAAAAAACATGTAAAAAGAATATCGAGTACAGTAAAATTTAATTTACGAAATTTTTAACAAATTCGTCAATTTATACCGTTTGGGGCTGCCAAAGTGTTTTTACATTCTATGATTTTATCACATATTGAATATTGTTGTACAAGTTGAACATTGACTGGTATGAACACACTCAAATCAATAGAATCACTCTATAAAAATGCCTTAAAAGTCTTTGATAAAAAGCCAATGTCCTTCCATATTTGTAATATTTTACAAAAACATAATCTATTAAGCCTAGAGAATTTTAAACATTTTAAATATGCCTGTTTTGTTTACAAAGTGTTAAATAGATTAGCGCCGCCTCCCATGTCGGACTTCTTTAAACCAAAGACTCACTGTGGTGCCAGGACACGGGCCTCCGCTAGAGGTGACTGTGAGGTGCCTTTCAGAAGAACAGCCTTTGGACAAAATGCCCTGTCTGTGAAGGCCTGTAAGTTATGGAACAGTATCCCCATCACTGTCAGGGAATGTCCCACATTTCCTATATTTAAAACCAAACTCAAAGTGTGGCTTAAAGCAAACCAGTCTTGTGACCATTAAGTGACTCTTCTTTTACTTTGCTTGTATTTATTCATTTTTGTCATTTTGTATGTTATAATCTTTGTATTTCTGTAATTTGCCAAGGGACTACGGATGTAAATTAGCCCTGTGACTATAATCCGGCATGTTTACGTCTGTTTTTGTTGTTTCAATGCAGATGTTCATTAATGTGCATTGTCCCTATCAAATAAATAAATAAATAATTCCATGTTTCCTAATGATATCTCCTAATGGTAGCATGTACAGAGTGAACAGTAGCGGTCCTAGTACTGAGCCTTGTGGTACTCCATACTGAACTTGTGATCGATAAGACATCTCTTCATTTACTGCTACAAACTGATAACGGTCAGATAAGTATGATTTAAACCATGCTAGTGCAATTCCACTAATGCCAACATAATGTTCGAGTCTATTTAAAAGAATGTTGTGGTCAGTAGTGTCAAATGCAGCACTAAGATCGAGTAACACCAATAGAGAGATACAACCACGATCGGATGATAAGAGCAAATAATTTGTGACTCTAATGAGAGCTGTCTCGGTACTATGGTGCGGTCTAAATCTGGACTGAAAATCCTCGCAGATATCATTTCTTTCTAGAAAGGAACACAGTTGTGAGGATACTGCTTTTTCTAGTATCTTTGACAGAAAAGGCAGATTCGAGATCGGCCTGTAATTGACTAATTTTGTATGATCAACAAGCGGTTTAATCATAGCCAGCTTAAAGGTTTTTGGCACGTATCCTAGAGGCAAAGACGAATTAATGATATTAAGAAGAGGATCTATGACCTCTGGAAGCATCTCTTTCAGTAGCTTAGTCGGTATAGGGTCTAACATACATGTCGTCGATTTAGATGAATAAACGAGTTTGCAAAATTCTTCCTCTTCTATAGCAATAAATGAATCGAATTTTTCCTCAGGGAGATTACAATGCTCTCCCTGATGCGATACTGTAGTAGACGGTTGCATAGTCAGGGTGCGATTTGTGAAAAAAACAGAGGGGGGGATGTTTTAAAACATTTTTATTCATAAAAATAAATCATGAGAACATGAACTTCATCACTGCATTTGCAGGAATTGTAAAGTCTTTTATCTTATTAACTCATGAAGTAGCCTAGGCAATTATTTTAACGCAATATTTTTACTCTAATAGCTTATCTTTCCCCACACATATATGAACTGTGATCATGCACAACGAAAAAACATGCAAGAATTAAATCCCCCTCCCAGTCCCATGGATAGTGCCACTCAGCTCAAAACACTTATTTATGAATGGCACATTACAGCGCTTTACTTAGTTTAATAGGCTAGGCTACTTATATATATATTAGCCTCTGCTGAACCACGGATTGATTGCAAAGTTAAACCATCACAGTAAAAACAGTTTTACTGCTGCTGTTAAAGTAATAACGTTAACTTTACGAACTGGACGCGCGAATGAGGCTAATTTGCGTCCTGCCGCGCCGCGCTTAACGCCTCACATTCGCGGCGCAGGAGGACCTCTAGACGCGCGTAAACGCGTCTTTACATTGACTTAACATTGAAATATATATTTGAAATATACATTGAAATCCATTCCATTCTGAATAAAAAAACAACGCAGTTTACATGCTTCGTCCTTGTTGGATTTTTCACTAAGATAATGATTAATAAATGCACGCACAATTATCCGTGAACTTGATAAATGTTGCAGATATGTTTTACTACGCACAAACAAATGCCTTTCAACTTATGTGTGCAGAATTCAGAAGTAAATGAATGTGCAGCAATTTGTACAAATAAAAAGTCTGTAGGCCTAGGCCTACTATATGTGTTGTAGCCATTAAATAAGAGCATTTAGTTTCGTATTTGTTAAAATAGTATAATGTTTTTGTTTTTGTTTTTTTCATCTATGTTGATTATGAAAAGTGAACAGTATGAGTAAGATAGGATGCGCAATATATCGAGAGACATGGAGTGGGTCAGACATGATTTTGACCACTTCATTAAGTTTTGTTTTGTAGAAAGCCTTAAAGTGAATTTAGTTTTGTATAAATTGTATCTTCATTTTAATCAATTTTACATCAACGAATTGCCTGTATTTAATAAATAAGAAGCAAATATAGCAGATAATATAATCATGGAGGCGCCGGCGCGCCGCGATCACTTGCACGTGAACTGCAGCGCATCTCATCATAAATTAACCGAAACTCAGTGTATACCTCACAGACATGAGAAATATAAAGAAAGCTTGAAATGTCTTTAAACGAAAAATTCAAAACTAAAAGAAATAGGCAACTCTCTGATTATGTAATCCATGATGTGCATTTCTCTCTGCGCGTTCACTACGGAGATTGCGATCGTCAACTTCATCTTTGCAGTTACAGCCGACACTGTTTATTAATAAAAATCAATGCAGGCCTGTCACCTGATTTACAAATGCACATCTTGCTTGTTGCACGCACACATTATGTACATATTACGAAATAACGAGATATTATGTTGAAATAACATTATTAATAATAGCCTAATAAATCTTTAAGAATATTTGATTGAATGCTGAATGTTGTGCTTGTTCAATTTAATAAAATTAATACTTTAATTGTGATAATTAAAATAATTGAATATTAAATATTAAGTGGCCTATGTTTGCTCATTTATTATTAGTATTTATATATAATATATCTAGCACCCCTTCAGTACCTGCGTTAAAAAATTATCTTCCGCCACCCCTGGTTATATCGGCCTACGTATTAAAAAACTGTTCGGGTTTAAATTGGGCTCGGGCTCGGGCTCGGGCTCGGGCTCATAATTACAGTTAATGTGTCGGGCCGGGCCGGGCTCGGACACAACGTGCATGGACTCGGGTAGGGTCGGGCTTGAATTTTTGGGCCCGATCTAAGCTCTAACACAGCTCCACTGCCCAGCGGACCTGCAACCGTCTCGCAAGTGTTGATAGGCTATTTACTCGTGAGGTGTAACCAATCAGATAGCGCCGTGGGCGGGACATTGAGCAAGTCTGCCGAGTGGTGATTACAGAGAGGCTGCGGCAGCTATATCAGAGCCAGCCAAAGTAGCGCATTTTAAAATAAAATTTACTTTAATCAAACCACGGATCCGTGATACGTTTTGTGATCAGTCTCGCCACTAGTGTAGTAGCACTGATCACTTTGAGGGGGGGGATACAAATAATTAAGCTGGCAGGGATACATTGACCAGAAAGGGGGAAATCCCACGCATCCCCCCCGGCAAATCACACCCTTCATAGTTATAATTTAATTTTGTCCCTGATATTATCAATCTTATAAGTGAAGAAGTTCATAAAGTCATTACTGCTGTGTTGCTTGGAAACTTCTGGGTTTGAAGCTTTCTTTTTCGTTAGTTTAGCCACTGTTTCAAATAAATACCTAGGATTATGTTTATTTTCTTCTAATAGGGTTGAAAAATAAGCAGTTCTAGAAGCTTTTTTTAAGCCTCTCTGTATGCAATCGAGCTCTCCTTCCATGAAACGCGAAATACCTCTAGTTTTGTTTTCTTCCAATTGCGCTCCATTTTTCTGGCTGCTCTCTTAAGGGCCTGAGTGTGCTCGTTGTACCACGGTGTTGGACTATCTTCTTTAAGCGCAACGGAGCAACTGTGTCTAAAGTGCTGGAAAAGAGAGAGTTACAAGTTTCTGTTGCAATATCAAGTTCTTCTAAGCTATCTGGGATGCTGAGATGATGAAACTGATCAGGAAGATTATTGATAAAGCAAGTTTTAGTGGCAGAAGTGATAGATCTAACATATTTGTAACACGGAGTCAGCTTTGCAGCCTTCGCTAAATGTAATTTACATGAGACTGGATAATGATCTGAGATGTCATCGCTCTGCTGCAGTATTTCAATGGCATCAGCATCTATTCCATATTAGATCTAGAGTATGATTACGACAATGAGTAGGTCCTGACACGTGTTGTCTAACTCCAATTGAGTTTACAATGTCTTTAAATGCCAATCCCAATGCATCTTTTTCATTATCTACATGTATATTAAAATCACCAACAATTATTACTTTATCTGCAGCCAATACTAATTCTGATAGAAAGTCCACAAATTCTTTGATAATAAATCTGTATGGTGCCCTGGTGGCCTGTATACAGTAGCCAGCACAAATCTCAAACGTGATTTATCGTTACACTATGTATTTTTACATTAAGCACCAACACTTCAAAATAATTATATTAAAGGTCCCGTATTATGCCCCTTTTCACAAGATGTAAAATAAGTCTCTGATGTCCCCAGAGTGTGTATGTGAAGTTTTAGCTCAAAATACCCAACAGATAATTTTTTACAGCATGTTTAAATTGTCATTTTTTGGGGCTCAGAAAAACGCACCGTTTTAAGGCCCTTTCACACAGGACGCGATTTTGACGCACGAATAATTTGCGCGATGGTTTTATTTTTTGATCAACTGTGTGTGTAATGAGTGCTTCCACACCGAACGCGAATGCGCTGCGGCGAAAAAACGACTTTTATTTTTTTCACTTCGATGTCGATTTTTTTTTACTTTTGCGGCGACAGAATAGGCTTCAGCCAATCATATACTACTATACAAGGACAACGATTTGAAAGACAATGTGTGGCGTAGCATTGCCAACCAACTCGGTTATCACGACTGCGAGTATGTTGTGTGATAGTTTTAGTCGTTGTATAGTCCTGTGCTGTGTAGGCTAGCAGGCTAAACTACATTTGGGATAGAAAGCTAACACTATTATCGTCAAAGATAGAGACAGAGACCGTGTTTACTTTGAACACGTAACAAAATGTAGTGAGACTATTTAGGGCTGCTTTTAGTATACATTCTTTGTGTGATATCTACAGTTTTTAGTGTAGTGACATTACAAAACGCACTGTGTTTAGTTGAAGACGCAAGAAAAACTGCACATTAGCATACTCCCCTTCAGACTCTCTGTTCTGTAAGATTGGGTGCACCCAAAACCTTCTTTTCTCTCTTTTAAATAAAATGAAAAGCTCGTCTTCATCATAATGATGATGATGAAGTGTGCATGTTTTCTCAGCTGTCGGCGCGATTCGCGCGAAAGTTTTGGAATGTTGAAGCTCTCTGAACGTCGCAGACGTCGCAAATTCGCGTCGCGGCTGATGTGAATGGTTTTGATGCAAACTATTCGCACACGAATTATTCGCTTTTTCGTTTCGCTTTTTCGTTACGCATCCGGTGTGAAAGGGCCTTTAGTGTGTGCCCTTTAAATGCAAATAAGCTGCTGCTGCAAGACACAGGGGGCGGAGCTTCATGAGCTCGCGCTCAGTCTCTCAGGACAATTTCATCTCACGGAATGATGATAATATCAGAAACTCTCAGTAACGGTGTTCATTTCGAGTCGGACAATAATGCCTACAGAGTCAGAGTGCTGTATAGAGATGGAACAGGTATAGTTCCCTTACGAGAACGTTCTCTCGTACTGCGTTGCAAACGTTGTGGGAAAACTCCTTTTCTCGAGAATATTGAAGCCTTTATTTAAAAACGCATTGCTGCAGCACAGGCGAGAGCGCTGATAGGCTGTGCTGAGGCAACTGCACGAACCAATGGCGAGAAGGCAGAGGCGCGCGAACCAATCAGAGCGCTTGGCGCCCTGCCAGACTCGAGCGCGCCAAACAGGGCGTGACAGAAGAGTATAAATACAGAGAAAACTCGCCATATGACAGATCTATCTCCTTCAGCTCTGAGACTCACCTCGTCGCTGATTTCTCCGGATAGGAAGCCGCTCGCCGTAGAAAAACCTCTCAGCGGAACAGCTTCGCGTCTCGGCAGATCGCCAGCCAAGCGTTTCCCTGTGGCATCCGAAGAGTATCCTTTTTCTATTATTCTAAAAGAGCAAATCGCTGTTTTCACAGCGCGCGGCGTTGTTTCAAATGCCGCTTCCAATCTGTGATTCCTGCGGGGTTCCCCTGCACGTGTCTGATAGACACACACAGTGCGCTGCCTGTCTCGGTCCTGAGCACGCCGAGGCAGCACTCACTAAAGGCAGCTGTCTACACTGCGACGGCATGCCTGTGGCAGTCCTCCGATCAAGACTCGCTCTCGCTACGTCAGAGAGTGAACCCGCCCATCTTCCGTCTTCGGCGCCCCGCGAGCCCCATAGGAAGAAACAGCGCGATCAGAGGATCCCTGAACGCGGTGATTTCGGCGAATGCACGCCGGGTCCTTCCCCGCGTGCTTCGCCCACACCCCCATCTCCAGTTCTGTTCGCTCGAAGCGACCAACGCCCCTCACGTGAAGCGGCGGGACTCGTTTCGTTCGGCGGATCTGCTGAAGATATGGATGACGCAGTTTCTGTGGCGGCATCTGAGAGCGAGGATTGGTCGGTCTCTGCGGACCCCGCCCCCTCCTCTCAGTTTGATCGTCTCGACACTAGGGCGAGTGTTGACGCCGAACTTTTCCGTGTCATGTCTCGTGCTGTCGACGAGCTGGGACTCAACTGGCTTTCCCCAGCTGAACCCGCCAGAAGCCGCCTCGACGAGTGGTACCTGCCGGGGCGCCAACAGGCCCCTCGCCAGCGCGCCGCTCCATTTCTTCCTGAGGTCCACGAAGAGCTCACTAAAAGCTGGCGCGCGCCCTTTTCAGCGCGAACGCGCTCCTCTTCCTCTTCCACGCTCTCCACTGTTGACGGCGCTGAGGAAAAGGGCTATGTGTCTCTTCCACCACTTGAAGAAGCGGTCGCCGCGCATTTGTGCCCTCCCACTGCAGGTAGTTGGAGGTCAAAGACGGTGCACCCATCTAAACCGTGCAGGACTACTTCGGCTATAGCCAGCCGCGCCTATGCTGCCGCCGGTCAAGCCGCCTCCGCACTACACGCCATGGCGACTCTTCAAGTGTTCCAGGCTAAGCTCCTCCGCTCTATGGATGAGTCAGGACCTGACCCGGACGCTTTTAAGGACCTCCGAAGTGCTATGGATTTGGCGCTACGGGCTACAAAGACCACTGCTCAAGCCCTCGGTCGCAATATGGCCAGCCTGGTGGTTTTGGAGTGCCATTTATGGCTAAATTTCACTGAGATCAGGGACGCAGACAAAACCGCCTTCCTCGATTCTCCGGTCTCCACAACTGGTCTCTTTGGCCCATCTGTCAGCGGCTTCGCAGAGCGTTTCACCGAGGCTCAGAAGGCTTCAAGTGCTATGAAGCACTTTCTTCCTAAACGCTCCAGCTCGGCTTCACGGCGCCCCAAGAGCACGCCGCGGCCGGAAAAGTCAGTGCCACAGGTTCACCAGCCCCGCCCAGCGGCTGAAACCAGCCAGCACCTGAAGCCCGCGAAACGGTACCCGTTCCCTAAGCGCCAGGGGCCCCGGCCGAAGCTCACGCTCGACCATGAGCCCAAAAAGCCGTCCTAGCCGGCAGAAAGAGGGGTCTATGTCCCGCTGCGGCCGGACCTGCCCCGAAGACCGCTCGAGTGCTGCTCACAGCCCCCTCTTCAGCTCAGGCGGCTGGAGCAGTTTTAAATGCAGAACATGGGCCCGTCATCTGTCACGCACCCCTGCACCCAAACGCTGTTTTAACAGCGACCCACAAAAAGCACAAATCGAGCAAAATTTCTCTCTTAAGTTCATGTCAGGTCGAACCCCCGACTCTGGGCGTTCCGTCATCAGATATGATCGTACCGCTGGCTCATCGGGCTCTGGCTTGGCAGGCCATCCCCGGAGTTTCAGAATGGGTGATGAACATTATAAAGCGCGGTTACTCGCTTCAGTTCGCCCGCAGACCCCCGCGCTTTCGCGCTGTTATCCAAACCTCAGTAAAGAGCACGTTGACTCACGTCCTCCGCACCGAAGTTTTATGTCTGCTGGCGAAAGGGGCTATCGAGACAGTCCCCGCGTCACAAAGCGAGTCAGGGTTTTACAGCCGTTATTTTCTCGTTCCAAAGAAAGACGGCGGCCTGAGACCCATTCTAGATCTCAGACATCTGAACAAGGCCCTCATGTCACGGCCATTCAGAATGCTTACGACCAGACACATCCTGGCGCAGATTCGCCCAGGCGACTGGTTCTTTTCAGTAGATCTAAAAGACGCATATTTTCACATCCAAGTGAACCCCCACCACAGGCCATTCTTGAGATTCGCCTTCGAGGGGCAGACATACCAGTACACAGTTCTACCATTTGGACTGGCACTGGCGCCTCGTACATTCACGAAGTGCATGGATGCAGCTCTCTCCCCCCTGAGACAGCGGGGAATGCGCATTCTGAACTACCTCGACGACTGGCTCATACTGACTCAGTCGGAGGCGGAGTCCCATACTCACAAAGCCTGGCTCCTCAGCCATCTGGAATGCCTAGGGCTCAGGGTGAATTTTTCCAAGAGTATTCTGTTGCCCAGCCAACGTATCACGTTCCTGGGAACAGTTCTCGACTCCGTACTTATGAGAGCATGGCCTACCTCAGCCCGTGCTCTATCGATTCAGCAGCTCGCCGCGTCGTTCGTAGAGGGCTCCTATGTACCCCTCCGAACGTTTCAGAGGATCTTGGGCCTGATGGCCTCAGCATCATCAGTACTCCAACTAGGCCTACTGCGTATGCGTCCTCTTCAGCTGTGGCTAGCACCTCAGGTACCACCCCACGCCTGGCGCTCAGGCCTCTTGAATATCAGGGTGGACCAGCGCTGTATTCGAGCTCTGGCCCCCTGGAAAGATGCCAGCTGGTACCAGCAGGGCGTAAGCATGGGGGTGGTTTCAGAGAGGAGGGTCATTTCGACAGATGCTTCCAACTCCGGTTGGGGAGCCCTGTACGAGGGCAGGCCTGCCTCCGGCCTCTGGTCGAGCTCGGAGAAACGCCTACACATCAACTGCCTCGAGATGAGAGCGGTTTTTCTAGCCCTAAAAACCTTCCTTCCATACCTGGCAGGACACCACGTCTTGGTCCGGACGGACAATATGTCAGTGGTCTCTTACATAAATCGCCAGGGCGGCCTCAGGTCCCGCAACCTGTTTGCCATAGCCACACAGCTACTGCTATGGGCTCACACCAACCTGCGCTCGCTCAGGGCAGCTCACGTGCCGGGCACGATGAACACAGGAGCAGACATGCTTTCTCGGGGCTACGTTCCCCCAGAAGAATGGTCACTCCACCCCCAGACGGTTCTCCTACTATGGGAGGTCTTCGGGAAGGCAGAGGAAGACCTCTTCGCCTCAGAAGACAACTGTCACTGCCCAATCTTCTTTTCAAAGAACAGGGATGCGTTGGCCCACGAGTGGCCCAACCTTCCCCTTTATGCGTTTCCTCCGGTCTCGATGCTCCCTCAGGTCATCGAACGGATCAGGAACACGAAGTGCGCAGTCCTCTTGGTAGCCCCCCTCTGGCGAACCCAGACTTGGTTCCCAGAGCTGATGCAACTGTCTGTAATAGACCCGTGGCCTATTCCACTGAGGAGCGACCTCCTGGCTCAGGCGAACAGGACTATCTGGCACCCCCGTCCCGACTTGTGGGCCCTACACGTGTGGCCGCTCAACGGGTACCCCAGGACCTCCCAGAGGGTGTCCTAAATACTATTATGGAGGCTAGAGCTCCGTCTACTAGACGTCTCTACCACCTTAAATGGTCAGTGTTCTCCAGCTGGTGTCTAGCTCGGAACCTCGACCCACACACTTGTGAAGTACCTATGGTACTATCCTTTCTCCAGGAGATGCTGGACGCGGGACGCTCCCCCTCCACGCTCAAGGTGTACGTGGTAGCCATTGCGGCATTTCACGTACTGGTAGCCGGATCTTCTTTAGGTAAAAGCGACCTTATAGTTCGCTTCCTTAAAGGTGCTAGAAGGCTTAACCCGCCTCGGCCACCTTCAGAGCCGGCCTGGGACCTTTCCCTGGTTCTACGGGCTCTTAAGGGACCCCCCTTTGAACCACTTCAGTCGGCTGATCTAAAACCCCTCTCCCTGAAAACCGCTCTGCTCTTGGCACTGGCGTCAGTTAAAAGAGTAGGGGACTTACAAGCGCTTTCCACGAGCGCTTCCTGTCTTGAGTTTGGCCCTAACGACTCTAAAGTCTTCCTTAGACCAAGACATGGATATGTACCTAAGGTGCTCTCAACTCCGTTCAGAGCCCAGGTTATTTCTCTGTCAGCTCTCCCAGTCTCGGGAGAAGACAGTGATGCTCACACGCTCTGCCCCGTCAGAGCTCTGAGAATATATCTGGAGCGTTCTGCCTCTTTCAGACAGTCTGAACAGCTTTTTATCTGTTTCAGGGGCCAGACCAAGGGTCTTCCGGTCACGAAACTCACGCTATCCAGATGGATAGTCGACGCCATTGCTCTGGCATACACCTCACTGGGCCTCCCTTGTCCCATAGGTGTTAGAGCTCACTCTACAAGAGGCATGGCCTCCTCGTGGGCTTGGTCCAGTGGTATCCCTATCGAAGACATTTGTGCGGCGGCCGGCTGGTCCGCTCCGTCCACATTTGCAAGGTTTTATAACTTAGAGGTCCCTGCTCTGCAAGCACGAGTTCTCTCCATCTAGGCCCTGGCTCTGTGGACCCAGGCTAGTGTTGACTCAGACACATGGTTGTTACCTCGAGTTATGTGGGTTTTATACTTAGGTGACTGGCCCTTTTGGTCCAGCTCTATGTACACATTATGAATATCTCTTTAGGCCCGACGTTCTGGTCTGTGGTATTCGGGCCACTCTGTCATAGTCCCGGGGCTCCCTGGACTCTCAGAGTAGCCACAAGACTAATAGCACGGCGTTTTAAAAAGTGTTCCCACAGCGTTTGCAACGCAGTACGAGAGAACGTTCTCGTAAGGGAACGTACTTGGTTACTTACGTAACCTCGGTTCCCTTAGAGATAAGGGAACGAGTACTGCGTTGCCTTGCCGTGCTATTTCTCTTGCATCAGGTGTTTTCGCTTCAGTCGATTAGACCTGTCATATGGCGAGTTTTCTCTGTATTTATACTCTTCTGTCACGCCCTGTTTGGCGCGCTCGAGTCTGGCAGGGCGCCAAGCGCTCTGATTGGTTTGCGCGCCTCTGCCTTCTCGCCATTGGTTCGTGCAGTTGCCTCAGCACAGCCTATCAGCACGCTCGCGCGAGCATGATGCTCTCGCCTGTGCTGCAGCAATGCGTTTTTAAATAAAGGCTTCAATATTCTCGAGAAAAGGAGTTTTCCCACAGCGTTTGCAACGCAGTACTCGTTCCCTTATCTCTAAGGGAACCGAGGTTACGTAAGTAACCAAGTACGTTTAGTAGTTTAATTACGGTTATAACGTATTTGTCATCTGCTTGTATGTATCCATTATTAATAGCCTACAAGTCTGCTGTTTCGGACCAGGTCCGAATGATGATCAAACATATACTGATGAGTTTAATAAAGTTTATTGTACATCACACAAAAGATGAAGCGTCAGTTTTACTTCAGAAAATCACTGTAAGAGCTGAGTAAACACAGTAAGTTATAAGAAGTGCGCAAGTACATAAACGAATTTCGGTAGAGTTGAGGGAGCATTTTCTTTAAAAACAAAATAATTCCACCTCGTCTTGTCTGCCTCAGATTTCGGGAGTAAATAGAGAGAGCTATGTGGATTAATACATCCAGCCACACAACACCTACAACGAGGAGACATTCTCATCAGGTGATTTGACTCGGGATGAAAATAACAGCGTCTCGACGACATGGAGACAAACACACTCTACAAACGCAACTAGTCTCTTCCTCTTGTCCGTGGGAGCGCAACAAGACCACGCCCCCTTTTTTATGTATTCCTGTGGGCGGAGGTTAGTCAAAAAACTGTTCTAGTGACGTCATTAAAGAAGGAAGTAGAGGGATGTAGTCCAAATCGTCCGTTCGCTGTAGGCGTCTTCTGTTAAATAAAATATCTCGCTTGGCATTGAACTTTGAGCTTTATAATTTTACAGATTATATATTATTTCTACTCTAACAACAACATTACACACTAAAGTTTGAAACATGGGATCACGAAGAACGGGACCTTTAAAAAACTCGATTTCTTAGTGGTTTTGAAAATATTACTATAAATTACAGCAACACCTCCTCCTTTGCGTTTCAGACGAGGTTCATGTTTATAACTATAATCTTGTGGGTTGGACTCATTTAAAGTAATGTAATTGTTTGGTTTTAGCCAGGTTTCTGTCAAACACAGAACGGAAGAGCGTTTTTTTGATCCGCGACTACAGCGCCTCTCCATCACCCATTTGCCCTGCTGCACGGGCTCTAATTCAGCCGGAACTGAATCGTGTAAAGGGTTCACTAGGCTAGGCGCATCCAAAATAGTATCTAAAGCTCTTGCACTCTTACTATCCTCAATTAAAGTTTGGATGTGTGTCTCTAGTTCTGAAATCTTCTCCGTCAGCCTGACTGTCTCCCTGCATTTATCACATATAAATCCTATATTGCCGACAGAGAAGGCTATGCTAAACATGTGACATGAAGTGCAAATGATAATAACAGGAGAATTACTCACCGTGTTTGTTGACTGATTCTTACTCACCGGGGCTTTTGATGAACTCAAAGGCGCAGGCGCGCGAGAGAAAAATAAATAACTGAGCGCACGGGTGGCGCGTTAACAGGCTGTCGAATTACTAGCGTGTTGTGCTACTAGTAACAGAAGCTAGCGATGTCAGGTTAATGTGTGATGTTGGGTAAGCTGTATTTAGTAGTATAAACAACTAGAAATGATAGTAAAAAAATTGTTCAAAACAGAAAGAAATACGAAGCTAATACGAGGCTTAAGCCCTATTCGGACGGGACTAGTTTCACAGGGGGACGTTAGAGAAATTTCTGTTTCACAGACGTACTTTGAGATTTTAATCCTGTCCGAATCTGCCATGTCTGTCTTTTTCTCACACGACCTCTGTAAAAATTCCAGAGCAAATTACCTACTGTTTTTCGTCAAACTCGGCGGTCCTCAGAGAAATCTAATCCCGTCCGAATGCGAATGTCTGTGATTGCCGAAAATGTTTTTTCCAAAACGCTTTTTCTTGTGTGTTTTGGTCAACGTGAACTACCGTACAATCTCTCGCTATCGTTCAAGTTTTTGCTTTTTGCGCACCGATAATGGATGTAGATGTGTTCGTTACACTGCGAAGAAATAAAAAAATGAAATCAACAAGAAGAGCCAAATCACGTAAAGTGTTAAGACTGGCTACTGTAATATCAGTTTCAGGTAAGATTACTTTCATTTCTGCACTTAATTACATAACGTGTAAATTATATAAGTTAAAACTTTTTATTCCAGTGGGTTTATTATAAGAACCCAGTTCTATAAAATCATGATGATAAATGTATGTTTAGTTTTTTATACTACAATTTTTATCAAATGTTTACAAAACACTAAATACGTTAGGACGTTTTACTTTATATTTCAAAGTGCTTAATTTTAACTGAACATGTGATTTTCTGCAATGCCCACAAGTAAAACACAGACACTCCTACCTCGGTAATAAACACGGAGATGTTAGTCCCGTCCGAATCCGTACATGAAATCACAGACGTAGGTTGATAAGAATTGTAACTCAAACGTCGTTTGGAAAACTAGCCCCGTCCGAATAGGGCTTAAGCGTACAGCCACAAACCAACTCACAGCACACAGTGCTGCAATAACACAAGTTAACACAAGAAGTTTGGTACCATTCTGGGCATTATTAGTGGAGTAATTTATGGGATACATCCTTGGATCCATTAGCGCCTGCACTAAGCCATTCAGCTGATATCTCTAAATAAGCTCTAACTTTAATAATGTTCGACCAAGGGAAAAAAGGCTTCTGGGTGGTGTTTGGCTCGAGGTCATGGTGCAAAGGACCCTAGGTTGATTTTACTCTGAACCACCCCTTTAAGTGTAATTTTAAGTATATTTCTGAGAAGACATAAAGTACATTTCTGAAAATTACATAAAAAGTAGACTGACAGTATTTTTTTTTTTTTTTTTAAATAAGTATACTAATAGCACACTTGAATAAACTTCTTTTTTTTGTAAGGGATAATAAATACAAACAAATTTTTAGTTATCATGTGCATATCCATTTGGTAAGAGTGTATTTTATAATAACGTAATATAAGCCCCCAAAAGCTGTGGTTTAAAGTGACCGTTGTTAGGCATGACGCGGAGCGGAACCTTCTTGCTGTTTTAAAATCACTGTAAACCACGGCTTCGAGGCCTTATTCCTTTTATAAAATGTTTACTATTTACCTGGCAAGGTTTCGTAATATAAACACACAAATGTATGCTGAAAATTTTTATAATTTATTGATAACAAATAATAAGCTACACACAGACACAGTAACACATAACATTGACAGACACAGTAATACTGATGCCATGAAGTTCAGAACAGCTTTGAAAACAGCTGAACCAATCATAATCAACAAACGGCACTATCCGTTTTATAATGTGTATTCTCAGCATGGAGATAATTAAACCAACATAAAAAGTGGATTTTCTCTTTATGAGTGTCTTATAAATGGATATAGAAGTACGTCTTGCTACACCCACACCACAGGATGTATTGTCAAGGTGTACTACAAACTTTTGGTCTCCAAACTATTATCTCAAAGGCAAATACAACAAATCTTGGATTAGAAACACATCCAGCATCCTAATCTGTCTTTGGTAGGTCCATAATCTATGCTTGGATAATTAACCTAATTAGCAGACCGTAAACAAATTGCGAATCACCTTTGCACAACATAAATGACCAGGAGGATACTTTGGATAATTCCGTAAAAGGAAATTGTAGTGTGTGAGTATGGTTTGCTGTTTATATATATACTTGTTCTTAAATTTGATGGGATATTTTTAAAATCTGAATTCCAATTTGCTTCACAAAAAAGAGAACAAGAGTTTTGTTATGTGTTATTACATGCTCAATATTGTGCAGCAATACATTTAAAGGGATCCACTACAGTTGTAATAAAATATCTTTAAAATTCATATCATCAACATGTAAAGCAAGCAAAACATTTTATTATACCTAATCCACCCAATCCCCAGTTAAGATGTTTTTCTATTTATACCTGATGTTTCTAATCAATTATCATGATTTAACTTAAACAAACCAATAATAAATGATTCTACTTTATTCAATCATATTTAAATAATTTGAATTGAATATATTTTTAAAAATATATTTGTGGATCACTACTGCTGCTATTTAAATGATGTTGTTTGAGAGGTCTTAGTAGGCAGATATTCAGGCTAAATATAAAAATTACATTAACAGTTGTGGTTATTGGCACCCCTGGTAAAATGATCAAAGATGGCTGTAAAAATAAATCTGCATTGTTTATCCTTTTGATCTATCATTAAAAAAATAGCACAAATCTAACCTTTCACTGAAGTAAAATAATTGAAAGTGGGGGGTAAATCACATTATGAAAATGCTTTTCTCCAAAACACATTGGCCATCATTATTTAAATACTTTTTGCAACCTCCTCTTGCCAAGATAACCACTCTAAAAATATGGTTCTTTAAAGGTTCTTTATACGTAGTAACAGTTCAATTTAGAACCGTATTATCCTGAAGAACCCTGAACCGTATTATCCTGAAGAACCCTTATATGCTGAAATGGTTCTTTGTGTTAGAGTTTAGGGTTCTTTATTCCCGCCTTTTTGTTTTTCAAATCTGTAACCTGCAAAGCCTCCTTTATTACTGATTTTCTGGAGCTCAGCTGTAGGGGAGACCGGGGACAGTTGCAACAGGGGATGGTTGCAACATGTCATTTTTCTCCAATCAGAAACAAGCTAGAGTGATGACACTCATACTGCACATGCACAGTTAGACCCTCCACCCACTAAGAAGACAGTAGACATATTCAACATCTGCTGCTGCATTTATTGAACAAAACTTGTTTTGGAGGTATGAAAGTAAATTTTTTCATGAGATATATTTTTGTCATACTGTCCTGAAATTTTGTATGAATTAATCAAAACTTACTTCGTTTGAATTATTGTTTTGTTGACTTCTAAGTGGCATGGTTAGCATGTGTCAAAGTCAGTGTGTCTAGCAGGCGTATGATGTTCTGTCATGGCTGATAGGGTTGGGGACGGTTGCAACAAGTTATAAATTGCATGTTTAATAAAAGTTTGTTGCATTGCAAATTGTTAAATTCTTCCTGTCTGACACTGAAATATGGAGAGATTGAATAGCATCTGTAACACCTGCACGCTGAATCTATGTAGGCCTATGTTCTACACATGAACAAACAAAACTCAATAACTGTTATTTGATAAATATGACTAAATAAATAAATAACAGGCTACAATAATATTATTGAAATAAATAATACTATAATATTATAGTAGGCCTAAAACAGTTAATATTTTCAGAATTCTTTGCTCATTGAGACAAAAAGCTTAAGTTAATTAATGAAATTTAAGGTATTTTTAACATGTTGCAACTGTCCCTGGGTTGTGTTGCAACCGTCCCCTGGGTCGGGGTCAGTTGCAACATCTGACTTCTTCCATTCAAATAAATACTGTGAATGATATGTCATATATAATCATATTTAAATGGTATGGGTAATTAGCAGACAGATGCAAGTTTAATATATACAAATTTGGTTGGTCTAGTCCAAATAGTCTCTGAGTAATTGAGAGAAATGCAAAAAGTGTTGCAACTGTCCCCGGTCTCCCCTACAACTACACTACAGACATTAAAGATATCCCATGACTTTACTACTTTTTCCTTTTAACACGGTAAAGGGCTCATACTGTCCATTTTTGTTAATTTTGACCTTCATGAACATAATTGTTTTTACATAATCAAAAGGAAGAGACACAATGTAACTCTAAACTCTTTTTTTTTAATTATTTTTTTTAGATGCTGTCACGTACCATAACCTCATCATCGAGAAACTGCCACTCAGAATACACACATAATGAAGGACGTAAAGACATCATAGGGGATTGTGAAGATATTTCACTGGAACTTGGTCTTCATTACATCTATATCATGTTCAATGTCAATTTTTATTTATTAATGTATTCAGCTAACAACTGGCAGATTCGTAACATCTTTAGTTGATTGGAACTTCTTAATTATTGCCCTGATGGAGGAAATGGGAATGTTCAATGCTTTAGCTATTTTCTTATAGCCACTTTCTATTTTGTGAAGCTCAACAATCTTTTGCTGCACATCAGAACTATATTCTTTGGTTTTACCTATTGTGATGGAGAATTAAGGGAATTTGGCCTTTGTGTTTCCTCATATTTATACTCATGTGAAACAAGAAGTCATAGCTGGACAATTTCATGTTCCTAGTCACCCTGGTGTGCTACAAAATGTAAATATTAATGGGAATATACTTCAGAGATATTTTACTCATAAAAAAATCTATTCATTTATTCATGTAATTTCCACCCCACTTTAAAATATTTTACTTCAATGAAAGGTTACATTTTTGCACATTTTTGTTATTTATTTTTACAGCCATCTTTGATCATATTTACCAGGGGTGCCAATAATTCTGACCACAACTGTAGGTAAATAGTAATGAGTAACAGAACAATCCCTAATGGATTTCCCAAAAAGTCCGGGAAAAAAAAAAAATCTTAAAATAAATGTTTCCTAAAATAACTGTTGGATTTAGATTACAACACCCCAGGTTATTGTTACAAATGAATTGTTAATATAAAATTTCCTCTTTAATATATTTAATATGTAAATCTAATTTGTTAATTGAAAAAAGTAATAGTATTTATAGAATTTATTTGCAATATTCATGCAGCTATTTAAAATACATGTCAGTATAAGTAGGACCATGCAAATACAAATATCCATGTTGTTATACTGTTTTTTTTTTTTTTTTTTTAATAAATGTTTCCAATTTCTTGGCCCCACATCAGCTCACCCTGTCACACCTGCAGTCTTGCTTAAGTAGACTTGTTGTGGATTGATCAATGGGCTACATTTACTTCATTTCATTGTTGTGTAAGATTAGAGACGCCTACTGCTAATGCCTCAAAACACATGCTACTGGTGACGCAAAAACATCAGATCAGATCAACAAACAACAGAACAACAGCACAACAGAATCTGAGGAAAATGCAACATGACAGCAATCATTCATCTGAAGCTTATTTAATCATTGTTTGCATGTGTGTGTGACAGAGAGTATTAACAATAGACAGCTGCTCATTTCAGAATTGGGGTATAAAGGCCACAAATCTTCCCAAGGTAGATCAGCCATGCTGTTTGTATACCATAATCTTCTTTAAGGGACAGATTATAAAACCAATTACAGAGCCACTCTTACTCTTACTTCTACCGGGTTCTGCTGGATAAACGGGTACTGTAATGAGTTGTACCATTGTATCATAAATTCAATGCCATATTTGACAAATAACCTTGCATCTAAGATGTTAAATCCCTGGATTACACACACATCCAATAATAATACAAAATCCACAGACTGAAGTGTTGTGCTGCTTTTATTTTATGACCTGATTTGGGCTGCATCTTTGTAAGGGGAAACAATCAGAAGCAGTTGCAAAGAACAAATCGGCTACTCATTCTTGTCAAGGAAGAACTAGGCTATTCAGAAAAGTGTTATGCAACAGGTAGGCTATAGCAAGGCATTTATTAAATATATCTGAGTAGTCTTTGATGTGACACGCATTTCCTGGGAAACTTTAGTTATGGTATTTTAAATGCTCATTCGATTATTTATGAAATGCAGTTACTAATATAACCAAACTAAAGAAGTTGGTAAAGGTGTTCATGTTCAACTTAGAGTAGAAATATTAAGACCACGCAAACATTTGTCTGTGGTTTATAGGCTTGTAGCTATGGCTACAAATTTGTTGGTCTCACAGCAATGCTTGCATAATCTCACTAAATGCAAAGGTCAGTTTTAAACTTGAACTGCCTATAAACCATGATGCATTGAGTTCAATGCATGATATTTATATTCTTGCGTTGTTACAAATGACCATGAGGTGGCGTGTTTTTACTTCTACGTGCTGCCCAGTTAAATTTCTTCTGGAACAAACAGATTAAATTCTGCCATTCCAGAAAGTTCCTAGTCTCGCTAAGGCTCTAATATTAAAACCAAGAGGATTCTATTTAACAAACCATGCACCTTTTCGATGGCTTCAAATAATTCCACGCAGAAAATCCATATGGGTGGCACGACGGACGCAAGTTTCATAGTCGACATTCATTTAACTAAAATCTCTATTTACTTTATGTTATGTGTAACGCTAATTCGCAGGCACTGTTGCTGGACAGGGACACCCGAGTGTGTAAAAATAGACCATCATATGCGTTATGTAACACGCAGCACGCGCACTACGACTTCACGCTTGTTTACAAGTTAAAATGGACTTCATGCGTCGATATTAATAAATTACATGCGTTTTCTTAATCCCTCAAGTACGTTTTTTCACTGTCTGACACATTTTAAATGAACATTGAGTCTGACTAAATTATAATTCAGAAATATATAAGGATCTTCTGCGGTTTCTGTCGTCATCGCATGGTGATGTTTAAAGCCTGTATCGAATGTGTTTGGAGTCTGTAGGTTTAAATTAGTAACATGCCGATATATTTTGCTTACATTCAAAACTAGTTGATAAGCGACATAAATTTTTTTTTTTTTTTTTTGTTTTTTTTTTTACAGCTAACCTACGTCTCTGCATCACTGAAGTGCGTACAGTAGATAGATTTGTCATCCACACAGCGCTGTTTGTTTTATGAGGAGGGGAGAACAGCTTGTATGAAGGGGGATTTGCCTTACACGTCACGGATTTGTCAAAGAACCGTCAATCATTTCGCCTGACCAATGAATCCAATGAGCAACCCCATTCGTTGGCTTGGCAGGCACGCCTCCTAAAGATCGCGCCGCCTTATATGACTGTTTTTTTTCTCTCCCACTGACCCAAGATGGGCTGTGTGTAACGTCACATGTTGTTGTTTTTCTTAAGCTCAGTCATTCTGAGCGAAGAGTTATTTGCTGTGAACAAGAAGACATCGCATGGTGAAACAGCGCCGAAATCTCCAGTTCTCGGATATTTAAGTTAACGTTAAATCTCTTTTTACTGCGGGTGGATAACAAGTTCTATAAACTTCAGTAAATAAATTGTAAACGCAAGTATGGCAAGTCCGCCTATTAAAGCGGGATCCTCGTTACCAAATGACAACAACTTTCATTCAAACAACATCAGAAAATGTGGATACCTCAAGAAGCAAAAGCACGGACATCGGCGCTATTTTGTTTTGAAAGATCAGAGTGACGGACTCCCTGCGCGGCTGGAGTACTACGAGAATGAAAAGAAATGGAAAAACAAGTCCGCGGCCAAAAGAGTAATTTTTCTCGACTCATGTCTGAGCATAAACAAGCGCGCTGACGCGAAACACAGGTATTTGATAGCCCTCTATACCAAGGACGAGTATTTTGCTGTTGCTGCAGAGAATGAGCAAGAGCAGGAGAGTTGGCACGGAGATTTATCTGATTTATTAAGTAAGGGGAAAATGTGTGACAGCTCCGTTTCTAGTTCGGCATCATCTTTGGTGGGCTTCGACGATGGAAATTACGGCATGATTACACCGGTGAATGCTGCGTATAAAGAGGTATGGCAAGTTAATCTTAAAGCAAAGGGAATTGGGCAGAGCAGAAATATCACTGGAGTTTACAGACTGTGCTTATCAAGTCGGACAATTAGCTTTGTGAAACTTAACTCGGAGGTGGCATCTGTGACCCTGCAGTTGATGAATATACGCAGATGTGGGCACTCTGATAGCTTTTTCTTCATTGAGGTGGGCAGATCTGCCTCTACTGGACCTGGAGAGCTGTGGATGCAAGCAGATGATTCTGTGGTGGCACAAAATATACATGAGACCATTTTAGAAGCTATGAAAGCGATGAAAGAGCTGTCAGAGTTCAGACCACGCAGCAAAAGCCAGTCATCAGGATCAAATCCCATATCTGTACCCACTCGGCGGAACTTGAACAATTTACCCCCTAGTCAGACAGGGTTGGTGAGGAGGTCAAGGACGGACAGTACAGCAGCCACATCTCCTGTCACCAAATTTTCTTCTTGTCGAATACGGACAGCGAGTGAAGGGGAAGGTACCATGACCAGGCCGGTCTCCATATCAATATCTGAGAATGGAAGCCCGACAGCTGTCGGCCGGAACCACATGAGCAGATCTAATACTGTCTCGGTGGGCTGCCGGACATCAGAACCATCACTGCTTCATCACAGCAGGTCCATGTCAACGACAATGTCCCACTCGCCCCCATCTGCTGTAAGCCCATTAAGTTTGTCCTCAATCAGTATGAATGGTTCCATCTCATCCACAGTATATAGACCCTCCAGCTGCAATGGTTCTGTTTCTGGGTCACCTAATGATACTGGCTTCCTCTCGTGTGATGATTACAGTTCTAGCCCAGGGGATGTGAGGTACAACCTAGCAAACAGGAGTGACACACCTTCTTCTCTCTCCAGCACACCACCTTCAAGAGAAGCCAGTGAGCCCCATGGTTATATGGTGATGGACAGGCCATCCAACTCCCAGAACAAGATGTGTCCAACTAGCAGAGACATATTTGACATGGATATATACAGGAAGAGGACGTATTCTCTGACAACCCCGCGGCAACAGGTAGCACACTCCCAGCTATCCTCAGCGTCACTTGATGAATACATGCTGATGAGGGCTGCGAACAGGATAACAAATTCTGCATCTCCTATGGTCTCATACCCAGATGATTATGGGAAAATTGATATTGGCTCTAACAGTAATGTGGGTGATGACGGCTACATGCCCATGACGCCAGGCATGGCACCTCAGTGTGCCAAAAATGACCACTACATGCTCATGAGTCCCATGAGTGTTTCAGCACCCAAGCAGATCATTAACCCGAGGTCACATCCTCAGCCAACAGGCAGTGGCTGCACTACTAACTCACCCAGCAGTGGATCGCTAGAGGATAGCGGGTACATGAAGATGTGGTCTGGATCCAAGTTTTCACTGGAGAGCTCTGATGGGAAAGCAGTGAATGGAGAATACATGAATATGTCGCCGGCTGACACATATGTCTCGCCCACACCGCCAGATTATTTCCTGGGTCAATGTGAAACAACACAACGATCCTCCCCATCTCTAAGTATTCGCTTTAACAAGCACCAGGCACCTAAACAGGCAGAGGATGACCAGTATGTTTTGATGAGTCCACAGAGCCAAAATCCAACAGAAGAGGCCAACAGGGTTTCTGCCCTGCCACCTCTCCGTCGCCCTGACGGCATGGCACAGAGAGCAAGAGTCAACAGGCCCAATAGGTTATCTTTAGACACTCTGAGGATGCTTCCCAGCATGAGTGAACATCCTCTCCCTTGTGAGCCTAAAAGCCCTGGTGAGTACATTAACATAGACTTTGCTGCTGCTACACAGTACTCTTCTCCCTCTATGGTTTCTGTGGAAAGCCAGGGCTCACTGTCCAACCTCGGCCAGGGATCCCCCCTCTCAGACTACATGAACCTCAATCAGAATTTACACTCTCATAAACTGAGGGAAGCGCTCAACAGTCCCCTGAATGGAATGCCAGAGCTGGCTGAATGCCCATGCCCACCTGATGAGGGTGCTTATTTCCTCAATGAACGGAGAAATTCACCATGCCCATCTGGCACAGGTAAAGACAATTACACTGAGATGAGTTTCAACAATGGTCACATCTCACCTCCATTCCTGTCTGAGAATGATGAGAGTGCTTCAGTCAGCCCCACTAGCAGGGTTCAAAGGCTGGACCTGAGCGACCAGGGGGTGTCAAAAGGAATTGGTGCATTATTGTTGGCTGCCTCCTCTGTAGACCCAAACGGAGGAGCGAAGGTGATCCGGGCAGACCCTCAGGGCCGGAGACGGCACAGCTCTGAGACTTTTTCATCCACCACCACAGTTGCACCTGTCTTTCCTTCCTTTGCACATAATGTTAAGCGACACAGCTCTGCCTCAGTAGAGAATGTCTCTGTCCGAAGCAGTGAAGGTTCTGATGAGGAGTACGGGTCTCCCATGTGCCGAGAGACTTCAGCTGGTTATCAGAATGGACTTAACTACATTGCCTTAAACCTCATGGAGAAACAAGAGATGGGCAATTGTGAAAACCTTATGGGCTTCAAGACTGGTGGTTGCTGTAAAGCAGGAATAAATGGATTACATGCAACTCCATATGTGTGTCTGGGATTCAAAGAGACTGCAACCACTGTACAAGGTGAGTTCAGATGATGTGATTGGCTGTTATGATTCAAAAAGATGACTAGCATAAATATTTATATTCTGATGTAAGTAGCATTCAATTTGCAACTATGTACATATAACGTATATATATATAATAATATAATAAACACAAAACACGTTATTCTAATAGACTATATATATATATATATACTGCAATAATTAAAAAGCATTTAATTTGCAACTCTCTCTATAGTCTATTAGCATAACATTTGTTTTTGTGTGTGTTTATTATAACTGGAAATGTGCATATTATAGGATATATAAGACACAACTGTATCGAAATTATATGCACGTACAGTAACGTTAGGCTACTTAAAGTAATTAAACAAAACATTATTGCTGAACGAAATAATAATATGTGACTGAAAATATTTAGAGGTTTGCACCTCTGGCTATTTGTCTCAGTATATGCGGCGTTTATGGCATTGATAAGGTGTTTTCATTCAGAGGAATTCTAGAGAAATTTGAAGCATGAGAGACGTGACTGTGTGAGTGCCCGCGCGCGGTAAACAACCCAACTGCGCAGGCACTATGACGCTGCAGTATTGAGCGGTGCGCGCACGCTTGTTTATTTACCCCAAACTCGATCAAAGCTGGCTTTTTACAGACCGAAGTGCGTTAGTGCTTAAACATTGTTTTAAGGGTTGTAGGCTTGTGTATAACGGAGCTATTAAATAGATCTGTTCTCAGAGGATGGATCATGAAGCACCGAGGAATGCGAAAGGTTGTTCTATAAGGCTCATTTGGCTCACGTGCTCAGCAGTGTTTTCGTTCTATAAAACGTATTGCCTGGTCGACCTTTCCCTTAATTTTGTTATGTCCTGTTCACTCTATTCGGTCAAACATGAAGCCAAATTATTATTATAAAAAAATAAAAAATTCCCCATTAACAGACACCTAAGGTTAAGAAGGATTCCCATGTCAAATATTCCTCACACATGAGATATTTCCTGCAAAAGTGCATGTGTTCATTTGCCTACTTGAATCATATCATGCGGGTGTTTGTGAGATTAAACTGCGGTCACAAGCCGTAACAATATGCTGCTCTTAAGAAAGTACAGTGCCTAAGGATTTTTCCTGATGTGCACTGTTTTTGCATAGCACACAGAAGATTGAATGTGCACGTACTGCACATCGTCTGGTACTCCCATATTTCCATAACGCCTCAATTGGAGGCAGTGTTGTGGGCCAAAATTATCCCCAGTGGTTAAATGGCTGTTCATGGCTGGTAGTTTTCATTGCAGGCAGCCTGCAGTGTAAACATCAGGCGGAGGATGGATAGTGGACAGCACAGTGAGTTTAACTCTTTCTTGTCTTGAGTACTGAGCCTTGAGAAAAGAGTGGGCAGGAGGGGGGTAAGAGCTAGTTTGCATTGTGTCTCTGAAATGAACATGTGCAGCCATGTACACGGGTCAGCTGAGCAGAAGAGGGAGGGCCTGATGGAGGCTTAAGTCATGTGCTTCAGTCAGGAGGAAAAACAAGCCAGGTGGTTGTTTGTGGGGTCGTTGTCAGGTAATTATGATGTTTCACGCTTGGAATGCATGACTGGGTAAAGGTTGCTGGGAGAGGCGAACTCACTTGTTTTGGTCTCTACTCACTGCCAGGCCACATAACAGCATACAGTGTGTTGACAAGAACTTGTTTTGATGTGTTTTAAATCATAGAATGCCAGAGGCTGTCAAAATGATGATGCTTTAATTTTTGTTTGTCCTTTAACTCTGATGCAGTTATTTGTTTGTTTTTTATGTAGAACAAATTAAACAGCTCTGGTGAAAACATAGCGTATTAGTTAAAAATTGGTATCGTAGTTGCAGAAAGAGAAACCACATAATGAAGCAGTGCAGGTGCCTCATTTCTCAAAATTACCTGTCAAAAAAAGCAGCCTGCTGTGGCAGTACCATGATATAGTCATGGTATCACATTTGTTTACTGGTAGTGTTTTGATTCTCTGTTGGATTTATCAGTAAAAATGTACTTGAGCACAGGAGATTTTTTGCTAGGGATCGCAGTGAGATTTGCTTGGTAAATAGGCTCCTCCAATTCAAGAAATTGGTTTATTATGTTGCCTTATTTACAAGCACATTAATGGGCAGAATTACTAAATGCGAATGGAAATAAATGGAAAGAATACAAAAGAAAAGTTCCGCAAAAGAATTAGCAGGAAAAGAACATGTACAGTGCTTGTTTATTCCGAATATTCTGTTTACTCCATATTCCATATTCCAATTGCTATGGAGCATGTAAACATCTTTTTCAGAATAAATACTTAACCAGAATATGGACCTCAATTTAAAATTACAAGCGTGTAAACAAGGTCAATGTCATTACCTTTTGCTCCCTGATTCGATTGTTTTGTAGTTAGGCTATTTAACGTTGAAGATTAAATGTAGAATGTCTCTGTGATGAATTTGTAGCTTAACACGTCTCTTACTGCTCTTGTGGTTTTATGAACATATTGATGAGTTGGGTGACTTTGTACGTCCCTCAATTAACACCATGTTATACAATATATATTTTGCTAAAGGAGACTTGTATACATTTAGACATTCTACATACAAGTAAAGTGTTATTGAAACTTTTCAGAACTTTCAGTTACTGAAACTGTCTTTCTCTCTGGAATCATACTCCTTTAGGAGTTTGTATGCATTTGCGTGTGGCAGATGGCTGAACAGGGAAGGGTGTGGGGCTGTGTGTGTGTGTGTGTGTGTGTGTGTGTGTGTGTGTGCACCTGCCGCTCCACTCACTGCAGGTCTGTTATCAGGCATGGCAGCAGCACAGACAATACGGTACACTAATGACAGCAGGCCATCTGCTTCTGCCCCAGGACAGTGGCTAGTGCTTGTCCCTTCAGCCAGAGCAGAGCAGGGCGGGGGGTGGGGGAATGAAGAGCTAGAGAAACGGTGATAGAAAGATAAAGATCGACAGCAGTTTGCAGAGAGAAAAGAAAATATGAAAGTGTTTTTTAAATTCAGACAAAACATTTTTTTTTAGGTTTTACAGGAACACTAAAACCAAAATAGCACTTTATGCTATTCTGGGTGTCTTTTTCTCAGGTGATAAATTATACATTATGTTACTACTGATATGCTGATATATACTGATAAATTATATTGCTACTCTGGCATCATTTTTGATCACGGTGAAGTGCGTCCACCCTGCTGAAATGTTTACCTCTTGTACTTTATCTACATTGTGTAAACGAAACTCAGCCACAGTCAAAATGTGTCATCCGAGAAGTGCTAATTGAATATCACTGTTTCGGTCAATGATTTTGTCCCTCAAAAACAATTTCTGCCTAATAATATTTTTTTTTACTGTTTCACTGAATATTTTTGGTTGCTGAAATTTCGATGCATCACTCATTTTAAGGTGTGAAATGGTACAGTTTATATTTCTGGCTGACTGTGAATGTGTATGAACAGCAGAATAGATCACGCATGCACACAAATATGTTTGTGTAACTTTAGCACAAGGACAGTGAGTGTGCATTTTCAGAGAATTTAGTTACTATTCCACTACTCTTTTGAAGCTAGAAGCTCTGTCTTTGAAGCTCTTTCTCTCTCCCTCACATTCCTGGTGTCTGTTTATAGAATAATTTCTTACTATTTCACTGTATGTTGTTGTTACTTTCTCCTCCCACATTTAGCTACTTGAAGAAACTACTTAATTACAACTTCACATCTTCATACCACAACAACGTAAACACCGGTCAATTACCATAGAAAGTATTTATTTTTTATTTATCATGAATGATAAAGCATGTATTACACTGAAGGCTAGAATGCCTACTCTTTCTGTTCACTTCTTTTGTGATTTCTTTCTTTCTTTAAATGCTGTCTGTCAGTGAAGAGGGGTTTTTCAATCTATTGATTAGTTGTGTGAGTCTAAACTGAATATTTGGCCAGACATTTCTTTGTTTTTTTTTATTAGGGAGTGCTTAATGTCAGCTCCCTAGATTTTGCAACTCTAATCTGAGCTCTAACTTTAACCACGCTGAGATTTAAGCAACAAAAATTGTTAACCCAAGCAGTTCTCTCAGATTCTCCACCTCTGCAGAGCTGGCTAAACTAGGCCGGGATGTTCCCGCCTGAGATAGCCATGTCAACACTGTCAGTGTTACCCACATTTAGCCAGGAGCAAGAGGAGATTACTCTTAGGGGAGAGTGGGGGATTAGACATTGTTCAGCGGCTTGTTTTGAGGCGGATAAAAGGAGCATTGACTCAGACATAGACAGTCATTCATGCAGGTTCACAACAACCATGTCCTCATGTAGACGTCACAGCATTTCCAGGATGATTTTGCACAGCCTCATTTGTTTTTGGGTCTCTGACGATTATAGGCCTAGATTTTAACTCATCGCAGTGGAAGTTTTTTTAACCCATTATTAAATCCACAGCTTAGACTCTTTCTTAGAGGACTCAGTTGCTCACTTATTCCACAGTTGGAGGTGCTGTGACATCTCTATCCAGTGATGTGCAAGCTAGCAGAGATGCTATGTCATGCGTGCATTAAATCAGCATTGCGTGACTATTACCCGGTTCCAAGCATCACTCACTGCTGCCTAGAGCTTTCAGCATTACAAACTGCATTATAGGCTGCAGACATGGTTGTTGGTACCGTCATCACGCAATGATGAATAAAAAAGGGAGGGTCACCATCCAATTCATCTACTTGCATGCGAGCCTGAGCCTTTTGGCAGTTGTAGCTTTGCATCCTTGCTGCTCATTGACCCTGAAACATATTGGAATTTGTGTAAATTACCCAGGATTAAATTAACCAAGGTTAACCGAGGTTTTAAGCTTTAACTATTGTTATTTCAGGCAATCACATGAGTATACCCACAGACAATGCTTTGTCAATGCCTTACATTCAACTTCAAATTGCAATTATTTATACTGTTTACTAAAATTTTTATTCAAATTAAGTTTAAATTCAGGAATTGAACTGGAATATAAAAATAATTCTCAATTAAATGTTCAATGGTGCACAACCCTGCTGCATTGACAAAGTTTCATCATGACCTCACAGTTACTTTCAATTACAAGTGTGGTTTATGACTTTATTTCATTAACTTTTTAACAAGTCTGGCAATATGGGAATTTAGTCTTATAGTCTTTTTTAAACAGATTCCACGTCTCTATCCTTGACTATATGGTCTCACTCCACATTATCTTGAAGCAAATTCATACTCTTCAGGATCACCCAAGACCTAGCAAAGAAAGACCCTGAGATTTCCTCCATTTCTTTGGTCTGTGACTATAATTCCAATGAGATTATCAGGGAATTATATCAGGATTAGCCCATCTGTGGACAGTAGATGGTTAAGACTGCTGCTAGCTCCATCCCTCCTGACATGATACCCTTTCCCTCGCTTATCTGAGAGAGGTTTAAATATGACTGTGCATCATGGGTTAATCATTCATGCTGGTCTGGAACTGTCACTAAAAAATGTCATAAAAAGGAGGTACATTTAATAATAAAATGCCATCCAAATAAAATATGAGAAGTCTTTTTTTTATTTTAGAAAACACAAGTGTCAAAAGGTATTTTGTACTGAGCGAAGAAAGAATAAGATCTTTGTTGTGAGTACCTTCGGGTTTTAATAGTGTTTTGGCTCTGATTGCTCTAACCCATTTTTTTAATGGGTTTATTAGTTCATAAAAAATTTATTTGTAAAAGGCTGCTGGATAACGTTCAAGATAATTTGACGTCAGGGGTTCTACTACAGTGCAGCTACAGTTTTTCTCAACAATTTTTCATTCTCATTGTTGCTTGTGGTTATACATTTTTGTTTCAGATGGAGCTTTAAAGATATCTTCTCTTTTTTTCTCCCCCTTACTTTCAGATTGAGCAAGAAGCAGAGGTTATTCCTCCTGGTACTGAGGGAAAGTGGAAGCTCAACCAGTAACTAGACTGGACTGGTCTGGTCTGGACTATGCTGCTGTAAATGAACTGTGACCTTTGCAACTCATCCTAAAGCTGAACGTCCGACGGCTGGGTTGTGATTATTCTAGTGAGGCCACTTTAACATGCTACTCCTGCACCATTTTTCAGGATCTACAAAGCTGCTGCTCTGTTGGTAACAAGAGTCACGAAACATACATGCCACTTCACTTGTATGTTTGAACTTTTAATTGTTTTTGATGTGAACACTTTTTTTTTTTTTTTATGCAGAACAATAATTGGAATATAGTTTACCCTGAAATATGTAATCTTCATTTACCTGACATAAACAACTGTAAGGTTCTTATTGCCCCATCCCATGAATAGCTACAATTGTGGTATTTTAGTCATTTTAAATGACTAAAAGATTTCCACAAGTCCTTTCTTAGGAAAAGACTTGTACTGATGTATGTAATTTAGAAGAGATAAAGAATTCCTACTTATTTTTTCCTCAAATTGAATGTTCTCACATGACCAATCCAAAGCCTTACTCTCTGTCCGCAAAATTGCGACTACTTATCTGGACCTAAACAATGAGAAAATATCAAAACGTGATATTTACTGTATACACTCTATTTTTCTAGATATTTAGTTTATTAAATAAAAACATAGTAAGTTGCTATATAATGGTCCACTTTTGATATTCAGAGTGTCTTACCACATAATCAGAGGTGGTTATTGCAAATAATAATTAATATCTAAACATTATTAGTACATATTATATTTATGACCAAATATGGTCAACCTTTAAATCCTACGTTTCCTCAGATTCATTGTCACTTTCTCACGTTGTTGCATAAAACATGGCCATTCCATGTTCCTCTGCCTCAAGAATTGCATTTAACAGTAATATAATATATGGTAACAGTGACTATTTCCCATTTGCGTAGAAATAGCATGCACTACTAGATGGTATCGATGCACAGGAATTTTGACCACAGAAAATGCCATAAGACACCACCTTTGGCTAAAGCAGAAAGAGTAAAATGGAAGTTAATCACTTAAAAAATATTATTAACAGAATTGATAGTTTTTCCAGACAAAGGCTTATTTCAAATGAGAACTTTCAGTTTTTTAGATGTGTGGGTCCAGAATTTGGACGATCATTTCTGTTCCTTTCTGTGCATCACTACTTGACCACAGTTAAGACTGTCTTAATATGCTCACATTGGCTCTGTGTTGATAATATCGCAGTGATGTCTCATTCAACTAGATTGTAACACGTGACGCATCTGAATGTAGAGCACAAAACCCACTTAGACAGTATGAGTGAACAGATTAATGGGGCAGAAAAAATGATCACAACAGGAGTAATTTTAGCCATTCTCTGCTTTTCCCTGAATGTTGTGAACTAGGCTAAATACAAAAATGTGATCAGCTTAACATTTTCATGACATTTAAGATACTTCTCCTCCTACACAAACTGCTAAGCAAATAAAAAATGCAAGATACTACACATTGCATTTCTGAAACGTGATTTGTTCAAAACTTAAAGCAGCACTCAGTAGCTTCGGGACTTCTTCGCTGTATTCTCGCTTTTTGCTCGCAGGTTTCTCTCTAGATCTCCCCCACAGCTTCGGAATAGATATTTGACAACACTGTTGTAAAAACTCGTTGGTGATTCTCAGACACCAGAGGCTATAGATCAACGACATCAAAGCAGATGGGACGTTCTTTAAAACGTCTTCTTCATTCGGGTTCGGACAGCGTGAGGGAGCGCAATAATGACAGCATTTTAGCAGATTTCTTTTGGCCGTAAAGCAATTGTTTACATCGCGAGACCTGATATCACGCGAGACTTCCTGACGCAGCGGCCGGCGACCCGCCGGCTCAAAGTTGCAAGTGCGTATTTTCCGCTCACGGGCACCAGGGGGGTGCGAAACGACCACCATTCAACCCGAAACAAGTAATATAACCATTCCAATGACTCCGAAGCTGTTCAGTTAAGGTAAAAAAAGTTACTTAGTTCACCTTTAATAAATCCCTTATCTAAAAACACATGTATAGCACTGATATAGACGTGTTGATGCTATTTTATGTTTAAAGTCCTAAATAAGAGTGACACATGACACAATGCTACTTTATGATGTAATTTCTTGAGGTAATGGTACTCATTCTTCTTGATTCTTAGGAAGGTCTTGCTTCTTGGGTAGCATTCATTCACCCTTTGTATATGCAATTCTTACTAATCAGATTAGTTTACAAAGTGGAACCAAATGTATAAATATTATGTTAATATATTTGTTAAAAGATTTTGCAGAGATATTGAATTTATGCTGTTTTGTACATTTTCATTCTGCCAACTTTTATTTTTCTTTATGAAACAAATCTATATATATATATTCAACAGTGTTCTTGAAGATCTTGAGTCTAAGTATAAAAAATATATATATTGTTTGTATGTATCAAAGGGTTAATATATTTTCAATATTTGCCAGGTTTAATTGAACAAGCAGTCTTCCATTGTACAAATATCACATACTGTTTATTGTCATGCTGTTAAGAGATCATTTAAAATATTCTAGATAAATATTGCTTTTGTTTGTGTTGCAAAAGAGTCACATGCAATAATACAAATAATAAATATTGTTATTTAAGGAAAATAAAATGTTTTATTGTTTTTTTGTTTCTTATATCCTTTCTACAAAACCTAGAACACCTAGTGATGCAAACTTGTTATATAAACATACATATTTTGAAATAATTCCCACCTCTTTACTGACACTGTGTCCCTAAGCTTGAGGGTAATAGAGGAAGGAACACACAGTTCATTCATAAACAAGTGGACAGATTACTTCCTGTTGAATGAGCAGGACAAAAGCAAGTGTTTTCCTGTTCATATCATAATTCCCAGGCTCAAATTGATATAACAGGATGCTAATGAATCAATATATTCCATGTGCTAGACTGTGAGGTACAGTCCAGATCCACATGCAGGAAGCAAATAGAGCAATACATCCTTCCTTTTCACTTTACGTTATACAGTATCTGGATCATTCCTAACGGAGTACCTTTTGAGTTCTTTAAGTTAAATAAACAGTTATTCAAGTGTTGTGATTTATGGAAGTATTTCTGGGGTACTCGACTTTCAGGAATATGCAGCACTTTATTAATCATAGCTTGATTATTTATGGTAGAAAAGTTAACACGATGGACCCTAAAAGGTTGGAAATAAATGTGAGATTGGCAGGCTGCTTGCATGAGGGTTTCAGTTTAGAAATAATTTGTCATTTTTGTAAATGTATTAAACAACTTGGTATGTTCTGTAAATTCATCAAACAAACTATTTTAGTCAAACCAACCAAAAATACAAAGCATACTAATACAGCAACTGTATTTTGTTAAAGAGATTTTGAAAAAAATGAACAGGATACAAAATGATATTGGGAATATATATATATATAGAAAAAAATGAAATGATTAACAGTTAAGAAGATATTCCAAAGTTTTCTTAAAAAAACAAACAAATGAAAACAAGAAACATCTGAATTTTTTTTAAATTGTCAGTTTTATTGAAAAGTTCAAAGCATCTGTGGTCGTGAAAAAAACATCTGCTCAAATCAAAGCAGTAACAAACTCACCCCATGTTCACTTAATCGTGATTTTGAGATTAAAGCAACATAAATAATAGTGTATTAAATGCAAACAACTATTGCATTTTATACAATGTTGGCTATTAAGGAAAATATACGCATGCACATAATATATCTTTCTTTTAATGCGCACATACTAAATACTTGAGACATTGATGTAGGTAAGATCATTTCAGAAAACCAATGTGTCCAGACTCATGCACGGGCCAAACACCTGGGGGAAAAAAAGAAAAAGATTTGCACTCACACAATGAAGCACAAGGGCAGCAGGACCTCTGTTAGATCACAGTGACTGGAGGGAAGAGGCAAGGGCACAGCGTTATGCAATAATCCATGTCAGTGTAAAGAACACACTGTGCCGGAACTGCAATTTCCCCTGCCTCTGTCCCAGGCCCTGTTTCTGAAATATTTGCAAAAGACCTCCCACATAGAGACAAAATGAATAGGAAAAGAGTCAATCAAAGTCATTTATATTTACAGAGTGTTGCTAAGAGAAGGTTTTGTTTAGGAAAAAGTGGACACTTTGATCAGCAGTTTGATGAGACTGCATGAATTATTTTCTCTCGCAAACCGCACAAACAATACCCTGCAGACATTTAGTCTATCTATGCAACAGTAATCTATCAGTCGGAATGTCCTACCAACACTAAACAAAAATGCAAATTGATGCATTCAGAATCTTAGGTTCTTTCAACTATTGTCTTAAAATTGGCCAAATTGACACTGCTTTGTTTTGTCAGTTTAAATTTGTTCGTAGACCTTAACACTTGACACAAATTCCAAGAATGGTGACAATCAACAAATGAAAAAGATGAGTTCACAATGAAATCAAAATTGTGACAATTCTTGTTTTATGAAATATTGCAGTATTTGTAATAAATTATTTATCCGTGCACATCATTATTTTTTTGCAGCGACATCTCTTCTTTGATGACGTGTTCACCGTCGCAAGGGCAGGACAACCTGTCACTCACATGAGACCGCAGCAAGAGCAAACCACCACCATCCAACAAAATCAAGTCCCGCCCAAATTTTTTTCTTTTTTCGAGAAGCCGTTTAACTTCGATATATACGTCAGGGAAGAAAAGACTATGGCAACTTCTGTTTCATTCCAACTTTAACATCACAACACAACAACAATAATGGCAAAACAACAACAAAGTTAAACCAAAAGTCGTGTTACATTAACCACATAAATTATTCATGCTGCAATGCATGCTGGGATTTCACAAACCCATTTCAGCACATTTCAGCAATGTTCAAGATATAATTCTTCATTCAGACACATGTTTGACTAGTCAGGATGGGTTTATATATATATATATATATACATTATTGTTTTTTAATTTTTTTTAATTTTTTTTACCTAAGTTTACATTATGGTTCTGGTATAGTTAGGGACCTCAACATTAACCACTGAAGTCTTTAGAATCAACTGATTTGAGGGGAAAATCACCCACTTTGCATACAACAGCAAGTTGTATTTTGAGACCATGTTTAATATTTAATGTTTTTCCAGTAAAGTGGATCTAAAAATGCTGTTACCAAATCACTTTCTCATATACCATGTAAAATGTAATTTTATTTTAGTATTTTCGTCTTGCTTTCCAATAAAAAGTAAAGTCTCAGAACACGATGAGAAGCCAATTTGTGTAAGATAAGAGGACTTTCAAAGAACATATTTTTCTCTGGGACAGTACTGCCAGCAATTGGACATTATTGGGATTCCCCAGATGTCAGACAGGCTATCACCTGTCTGTCTTTCCAGGGCAATAAGCCAGTGGTGCAAGCATAGCCTACACTGCCTGAATAAAGTGGGATGGAAAAGAGAGTAGGGTTGAACTACTACAGCTAAAAAAAAAACCTAAAAAAAAAAAACGGTGTGAGGCCAAAGAAAGTCCCAGTGTCTGAATAAAATCATGTGGTCCAGAAAATTGGGTAAAATCATTTAATATTCAGAATAGGAAGATATGTTAGTTAGGATATGGATAATTAAGAGGAGGATTAAGGGTATATAAACATATATATGTATCTTCACATTCTGCTTGTGTTTAGTCTACAACAAAGTAAAGTTGTCTATATTGAATCAGATGCTGTTAATTCTGGAAAAGAACCCATCAATCACTTCCTTAGATATTCTCACATGCATCTTGGTCCGGCTTTACTCAAATAAAAGCTATGCATCTTCATTACAAACAACATACCTACAAACTAAACAAAATGTTTTATTATTTATATCTTCCATCCTGAACATCAAACATGGTTGTGAGTGCACAATGTGTCCAGATTGTACATGTGCATTTGTGCAACCAAAAAAACACAAACACCACGGCAGTCAAAAGAGTAACCATTACCCATCTAGAACATTGCCCTGTTTATGAAGGACTATTAGTAGTCATGGTGGCAAACACACACACACATCTATCCATTATGCAAACACACATTATTTCCAGACAACATGGCTTATTATCCTCTGACCTCAGGGAAACTTCTTTAGTTTCAGTTTTCTGACATGCAACTCAGCATTAGCATCTTAAACATTAACGTACAATAACATGCAATATTCGCTGAATGAGCACTGAAAGAATGACAACAAAAGCCAAGAAAACAACAAATAACAGTCATTATTTGTATTTATTCATCAGGACTTATTCACTTATCTATTGAAAACAACAAGTACTACAATAATATGACCAGAATACAATGCGTATAGTGTCTGCGTTTGTGTGTGTGCCAACACCAATATTGACCGTAGTCAAGGCAAGTCACAATTATTACAGTGCTTTATACAATACAGATTGTATCGAAGCAGCTTCACAGTAATAAACAGGAAAATAATGGTCTGATGCAAACTTAATTAAACATGAGACAAATTAAATCTCTGCTGTATAAGCAGCTATACAGAAGACATGTCATTATTCAGCTCAAGTCAGGTCAATGTTGATTCAATTCAGTTTAATAACAGTGTAAATATTGCAAAATTAGTCAATTATGCATCAAAGTTGACTGTAATTTATTGTATTGGAGATATACAGTATGCATTACCTAATTGTTCATGTTTGTAATTACCTGTTGCACAGCCAGAGTATAAAACTTGAAACTGTAGTTGCTTGCAATTCTCAAGGACATTTCTCATGGCAGTTTTACACGTGAATATATGCTTCAGTTGTGATGCTTTCACATGGTGCATTTATAGAGCTATTACAGCAGGGTGATTATACAAGTCTTGACACTAACAGAACAGAGGAAATGGGTGAGAACAGATAATAGTGTTCGACAGCATGTTAATCTAATTGCTGGTAATACCCTGAGTTGTTCCAATGACTGCAGGACATTTAGAATTTTAAAATGCATTTGGATGGATCTACTTAATGGCTTCATCCAACACACAAGCATTTACCCTCTTTTCCATAGGGACTCTCGAGGGGCAGAAATATGTGTAAGGAGTTTGGTTGAGAATTTGGTATATTGTATTATAAAATTACCAATAAAACCTGATTCAACAAGAGAAAAAAAAACAAAAAAAACACGGAGTCCCTTTGTACCGACCACAGTCTATGGTACCGACACATACAGATCATACACATACAGTAGCTCACGTGTGAAGTGTCAGGGACCGCAGCTGATGGCGTGTAACATGATCTTCCCACTCCCTACTTCTATTATCTTGCTTTATAAACCATAAAACTAACTATATAACATTCCTTTGGAGGCAAGTAGCGTGCTTTGAGGAACGATGAATGGGCTTAGTGCTAATCGCACACGAGGCCACAGAAAGTAGCGAGTAATCGCGAGCTTGTAAACAAGCCCATGTGCTTGCTGCTGCTGCAGGGCTAGAGCCACGCCCCCTCCCCTCACAGTCTGTTTGAAGCTTTCTGAAATCACTTGTATGGGCTAAATATTTAACTCATTTGCCATTTATTAATTTTTCTTTTTTCTTCAGTGAATTAAAATATATAGCGGAAGTAAAATCAGATTTTTTGCAGAATATATATATATATATATATATATATATATAAAATTCTAATTCAAATATTCATTTAAATGTATGAATTTTGACAATTTATCCTATTTTACCCTACCAAAAATCTGAGAAATGAGTAATGCCTTTATTTCATTAGTTATCTCAACACATTGACACTAGATTCAAATTATTTTTGTCTTCAGATATCCTAGAATCAAGTTGAATCAACACTGCAAAAAATGACAACATATATTTTTTCCCCCATTACTTGAATACATCAAAATAATTTAACCAATTTCAACTTCTTTTTTAAGTTAGATTAAGTAAGATTCAACTATAGGCAAGATAAAAAAATAAATAAAAAAATGGCTGAAATGACTTGGATAGTTAATTTGATTAAGAAGGCAACAAATAAAGGGTTGAATTAGGGGGAATTTTTCCCAAATCCTCAATCAAATACCTTACATGATGGCATCAATCATGGTTAGGTTGTGAATGGCTGCATCCAAAGATGATGCATGTTTCTTCGTTCAATGAACAATAGCTGTGCTAAAGCCAGTGCAGTAACAAATATCTTTCTACTTGTGCTGTGCTGCAGACAGTCTTTTAACTGAATATCAAATAAAAACAGGTATTTTCCATTTACTCAAAATCACAGACTTGAATATATTGGAATAAATATATATATAAAAAAAAAAAAAAATGTTTTGCTTAAGTTCAACTAAAAAATGTTTTAAATGAAGATAAATACATTTTATGTAACCACTTGCCTTAAAAATTTAGTAAAATCAAAACGCCATTTTAACCCAATGTGTATTATATAGAATAGAGGTAATTCTGATTTGATTTCTCTTTTAATACGTTCCCTGTTAAATATTTGCCTCAAGCACAATGCTACTAAGCCGTGACCTATTTGCCTATGATGAGAACAAACTCAACTCAACTGTTAAGTAGGAGAAAAGATTTAGAGCATTAACTGACTTAAAGAGGTTAATTTAAAAAATATATATGTTTTCTTCATCATGTAGGTCATTTTCCCTAATTGAAATAGTTTTCTTCTGGGCAGGCAGAAAAAAAAGACATATGTTGCCAATTATTATTTTCTTTATAGAACATTTTGAGAATAGAGTCCTCACTGGTTCTGTATACTCAAAATGTCTTTTAATGATAGAGGTCAGACGAGATTGACCAGACTGGTTCAGGCTCATTACCAGCCACAGACACATTTCTAATATTGGCTAAGTCACTTCTTTATTCCCAGAACAATCTCAATTGTTTGTGGCATGGGCTTAACAAGGTGCTGGAAACATTCCAGTATACAATGTGGCAGAAAAGCTGTTTTGGTTGCTATTCTGTTCAGACAGAGCTCTGTGGGGTCAGTCACAAGGGCCTGTATAAACTTCCAAGTGTTTAATTGCTGAAAAGATGTCTTCTTGGGTTTTAAAGGATGGATGTCTTGATCTCAAGAAATAGAAAATGCTCCCATTGACCAATTGAGTAAATTATGTTTTATTAACAAAGTTCGGGAGGAACAGGTTCAAATGATCTATCCTATCAGCATGAGAGGAGGCCTATATATACGTAGCCCACTCACCTGTTCCTCAACAGTTTTCAGCATCCCTCCACCACCCCGTCTCCTCACACTCGACAGGTTAATATCCTAACCAGAGATACAGTTGGATTACTCTGGGTTTGGGCCAAAATACAGAGCTAGGAGCCCTCTCCTCGGACAGCACGCCAAATACACATACTTCTTTTACTCTATCTGATTATTTGTAAGCGTGAACTCGTGAAACCAAGTACTATACAGGCATGTCATACATTAGCATAAGTTGCTATAGTAGATTTGCAAAGAATTGTATTAGCATTTTTATCATGTTTATCAAATTTAATGTCAATAAAATAACGTGAGCTAAGAACCCATTATAATTAGTGGTTTTGGGTTTGGGGGCCTTAGGAGGTGGGCGGAGCCAAAGAGACAGGGCGACACAGAATGTCCTGTAGACCAAGGCAGATCATGGGGACGAGTGGCCGAGGTGAAACCAGGGAGCCAGAGGACTGAGGTGGAGTTTGAGCCGAAGGGAAGGCGGAGACTGACGGAGCCAAAGGGGTAGAGGTACGAGTCACAGACGAAGGCCCATAAATCCATGGCAACGGCAGAGCGATGACTGACCAAGGTGGAGCCAGAGGGACAAGGAAGTCCAGTGAAGCCGTCCCAAGTGATACTGAGGGGGGAGGAGCCACGGTGGAGCTAACAGGTCGACAGGCTGAGGTTGGAGCCAGAGTATAAAGGTTCAAGGCGGAGCAAACAACTCGACAGTACAAGCTGAGCTTGAGAACTATCAGCCCAAGGCGGATCCACGATGCACCGAGTAGGCAGCATAGGAGGAGATGAAGAGGGGATGAGAGGAAGTAGACAGGACTGAGGGACTGGGCAGTGCAGGCAGAGGGTTAATAAACGTCATTCCTGGCCGATATTGAACACACAAACAGTCTAAAAATGGCCTCCTTGGCCGATACATGACAGGCAGATTGGTCAGGAATGACCCTCTAGGCCAACGAGGTACAGGCAGAAAAGACTGGAACAAGCAGACAACACTGGAACATTCTCTCTGGCCAACACGGAACAGGCAGAGGAGGTGGGAGTGGGAGGCAGACTTCAATGACTTCAATGCAGGGTGACGAAAAAGGCATTGCGCTGGGTGACAAAACAGGTATGGTGCAATCATTTTCCATCTCCTCAAACAATATTTGGGGTGCTGAGTTCAGGGCATCCATCCGTCTTAGTCGAAAGGGACAGGGCTCCACACCATCCCCTCATATTCCACGAGTATACTCTCAGAAATGCACAATGTTGCCGGCTCACGTACCTGGGGCCTCATTTATAAACGTGGCGTACGCACAAAACGGGGCTGAAAATGTGCGTACACCACTTCCGACGCATAAGTTGTGATTTATAAAAACAAACTTGACGGGGAAATGTGCGCACCTGCACGCAAACTCTGACCCATGCGTACGAACGTTTTGGAGATGGAGCAGTTTGGCGACACCGATGGTGAGCTGGAGTTAAGTCTCTTTTTGGTCACTTTTAGACAGAAAATCTAAAGAAAATTAAACATATACAGAAAGATAATACAAATATAATTTCACTCACCAAGCCTGTCACTTGAAGCAAATATCCATCCCTTCTTAAATGTCCGCGCCAGCGAGCGCGTTGGGCCGTTTAGTGAAAGTGACGCAAATAACAGTTTAAATAAATAAAATAATGATTTAAACTATGTTTTACTTCTGATATAAACATTTAGATTAAATATGCCATTCAAATTAATGGAGTTAAACACTTAAACATGAAATCATTACTGAGAAGTTACAACATTTTTTATATTCAAATTCAATCAATAGAAATATTGTTGTGGATGCGATGTTTTTGAACACTTCCTGTGGCGTGCTGTGTTTTAATGTTTTAACCACAAAGATAATTGCTTATCATGATAATACCAGATTGTCTGAGAAAATAGTTTCGTACAAATAATGCCCAAGGCCTATCTGTTTCCATTAAAAATATAAATCAATTAAAAATACAATTCGGCCAGTGGAAAAGATTGAGAAAACTTTCTCTGAAATGTATTTTACACTATTTGATTTATGTATTCAAAAACAAGGCAAGGATAGGCAACTACTTGATTTTTATTAATGTAATGTGTCTTGTACCGTTAAACGTTATCACGTGGATGAATAATGATATGCAAATGATATGCTGATGAGGATCTGCATAGTAAAACTAGGCGTTGTAAGCTCCATATATGGTTATTTCGGGGTGGAGACGCATGTGCGCACAATCTTCCGCTGACTGGGATTTATAAAGTGAATTCTGCGCAGGTTCTGGCGTACGAACGGTTTTATAAGTCTGAATATTTTTTTGCGTACGCCATTTTTGCCTTTCGGGCGCACGTACAAGGTTCCTACGCACAGTTTTATAAATGAGACCCCTGGTCAGACATTTTTTGTTCTTGGGCTATAGGATGATTTTAGGCTCTGGTGCTGGCATCGTGGTAATGTGGTGTTAAAGGGGGGTCAGAAGTGAAATAGGACCCAGTCCACAAACTTCCTCGAAGCTCCCTCGAGGCTCGTCTCCATGCAGGCACGCTCTCATCTCGGCCTTGAGGCCTGCCCGGAAAAACACACTGAGGCTAACTTCATAGTGTAGTGTACAAAATTAACAAGGCCTAAAGTTCCTCAGTGTGTCTCGAGGGAGCAGGGACGTGCACAGACATTTTGAGGGGCAGGGGCTCAAGTGAAATAAAGGGCACTTCTCATAATTACGTATTTTTTTTCTTTTTTTAAACAAAAAAGTATATAATTATATTAACGCAACTCTGACTTCCTTTTAAAAAAAAATTATTTAAAAAGTTAATTAATTTTATCTTCCTCAAACTCACGCAATTGTTTCATTTTCAAAAGATGTCTACAAAATAATCAGTTCACACAGAAACCATGGTCTCCTTAGTATTCATAGAGCAGCAAAGGAAACCATTCCACAATGTGCATGTTTATGCTACTAGTTTCAAGTATATATTTAGAATAACCTAAATAACTGCATCAAGCAGAGGGGCGTGTTTGATGGTCCTGACATGGACTTAGTTTCACATTTGAGGGAGGACTGTATCATCATCATCAAATAAAACCTTCAAAATCCACATTTAGATGGAGTTTGTTTTAAACCTACTACACTCTAAAAAATATTCTGTGGCTTAGTAAATAAATATTACAGAAATATTTAACTTTATTAACTTAATAAAATCTCTGAAAATCTTACTTGATTATTTGAATTAAACTTACCAAAATAATTGAGTAAAAATTCAATAAAAGCCAATGTCATGTAGCCTATGTATTTGTGGTTGTATGGAATACTATTTTATAAAGGTTTAGAGGAAATAAAAAAAGTTAAATTACTCATAAATAAAAAGTTAATTTAGAAATATTGTTATTTTTAATGTTTAATGTTAACTTATTTCTACTCAGTTTTATTTATTAATGTACCAGATGCAGTTACTCAGATTTACTACATTTTTTAGAGTGTATCCTCCATCTGTTTGCATCTGTAGATTTCTTCTAAATTCACCAATTTAGATTTCTAAATTTCAGGGGGAAAGACTCTTGATGTAAGTCATTAACTGGGGACGTTCTGTATGCAAATTAGGCGTCAACTAGTTAAAATGCGCACATTTGCATCTAATTGACAGCCAGGGCAATGCAGGTAAATAGGATAAACAAAATAACTAAAGCATATCACCTGGTGGTGATATATGCTTATTTTATTACTAACTTATTTTATTACATGGCTTGGTTGAATTCCAATGTAGAATGCAGTCTGTTATTTCTTGATAACAGACCGCTGTGCGGACCGTTGCCATGAAAAACAGAGCGTTGCTATGGACTCACAGGATTCTAACCGTAGAGACGGAGCGTACTATTTTCTTTAGCGGAAGCAATACAATCGGGTTTAAATCGCTTTGTCCATATTTTTTACAGTCTATGGTTTAAATCAATAAACTCCCTTTTAAATCAATATTTTGTGTCAAATTCATTATTTATTTGTTAGGTAGCCATGTAATAAGCGGGAATGTGTATGATGTGTGCCGATGTGCGCCGCTGCGCAGAGACGCAGGTGGAGAGAGAGAGAGAGAGAGAGAGAGAGAGAGAGAGAGAGGGAGCGCTTCAGAACTCCTGACCTGATATTTAGATATACTATTCTTCAATAAATATATTTGTTTGACAGGGAAGCTGTGCGCAAACAGGAATATATATTATTTTTCACAAATAAAAAAAAAGCACCCCAGAAAAAAGGGCACTTTCTCTCCAGGAATAAAAAGGGCAGGTGCTCAAGCCCCCTTTGATGTCTATGTGTGCACGTGCCTGCGAGGGAGTGATCCCCATGGCAGAGGAGGAGTATTCAAACTGCCACAAGATCCATCTGTATGGTCAGTTCTTCTGTCAGTGTCGGTTGCAACAAAGATTTTTTTTTTTTTTTTTTTTTTTTTTTTTTTAAATGCGAACTCAAAACAAAATACTAGTAATACTCAGAACATGAAAAGAACAATCGTGTAAAAGCGACGAGAACAGACAAATGGACTAAGCAAAACACAGGGAATATTGAGGCAGTAAAAAACAAACAAAAATGAAATTGAACCAGAAGTAGGCTAGGTGAATATGCCTGAACATGTTGAACAGATTAATCCAAATTACTGCATAATAAAATAATACAAGAATCAGTGTGAGATGCGTCTGAAAAAATGCACTACAACTGGATTTTTTATGGCTTTGTCTCACTTAAGTAAATGCTAATCTCATTATCTCACTGTCTGTTTAGTCAAATGTTATATAAATATTTGTATGCGTATATGTTATATTAGAATGTGGAATTACAATGTTTAATTTAACACTTCTGTGATAACTGTCTGAACTGATTGACCCATTGTATAGGTTTTCTTAATCAGAGACACTTGAGGTTTTATCATTTCTTGCTGTTAGGTTTGTATTATGTTAGGGTTATCTTAGTTTACTGGTGGTAAAAAAAGTCATCAATGAGAATGTAAGGTCAGTGTATTGCAGTATAATATGTTTTTTGCATGATCAGTTCTGATTTGTAATAGAACTGACTGAGTCTACATGAGTAACATGGTTTTGTGAAAGTGATCGACAAATAAAATGACATCTTTAAAGACATTTTGTCAATAGAGTTTTTTTTCCCCTAAATATTTCCAAGAATCTTTTGTTAAACTATATTTATTAAATAAATATTCTACTTCTAAAAATCAAATATGTGGGTTTTCATGAACTGAAATGCCTTATATCCCATTAAAATACATTATCTACAGAGTAAAGGGCAAAAATTACTCACCTGTATTGAGGTAGAAGTTTTACTCCTACTTAGTTATCTTTATCTCTTTCAAATAACTTACAGAGCATAGGGAACAGATTATCTCTTATCAACGCTTTTGCAACAAATACATCATGGGACACAGTGTTGAATTGTCAGAGAAAGATACTTTGCTAATAGAATTGGCACACACTCTTTCTGCAAGTCTCATGTGTGGTCTTGATGACCTGTTATCATGTTTTTATTGACTTTACATTGAAATGAGTATATGAGTGCATAGCTCTCTGAAAATATAGCTCACAGAGGGCTTGTGCAAAGAAAAAAGCAGGGTTACACAAACAAATGTGATATCATTTGCGTTGCCTTAGGGATGTATTATGAACTCATGACTGACTTGTTCACTTGTACTCCAGATTGAAGTCAAGGGAAGTTGTGGGCCATTTCACCTTTAGCATTCAAGGTATGTAAGAAGATTATCTCTGTCATCTGTCACCAAGAGCTAATGTGACTAAGACGTGGAGTCAAGTGAAATTATACTGTATAAAACCTCTCCAATTATTTTACTAGAACACTATTTAATTCCTTACACCTCTTTTGTTTTGGGCAAATTATTCCAAATTATGGGACACCCACAATGAGAATAAAATATGCCAAAGGATGATGGTCAAAGGTTCTCATAGCATTAGTCTCATAGTACTGAGTCACTCCAAATCCCAGTTCCCCAATCCCATGTATTTCATAATCCAATGTGAATTATGCCTGCATGTGAGATTTATATTTTGTCCTCATTGTGGGGTTGTGTCTGAAGTTATTCATGATGGATTCAAGCATGCATTACTTGCTGTTTGCATTGCTATGGTTGCAAAAAAAAAAAAAAAAAAAAAAAAAAAACTTTAATTTAACTTGATTCAGTCATGGACAGTGGCTCCACATGATTTAAACATGTTTTCTCTACTCAAATACTTAATGTAGGATGAACTAAACTGAGTACATTCAACTAAACTTAGACATGTCCAAATTGATTGAAGTTGTTTGGACATAGCAAGTTTCCATAGCAAGCTAAATGTAACTTTTCTTTACACATCTGATGTGAGATGTTGGCAGTCCAAAGCTGAAACTGGTTGCATCCATAGAATCACTGTCCATCTGTCACTGTCATGTGACTTCCGGTGTGTGAGTACGCTGAGCTTGGGAAAAGCGCAATATAAATTAAACTTATTATTATTATTATTATTATTATAGAACTCCCTTAGTTGTTGCTTTCTTATTAAAGTTATTTTTATTCTTGTTAGCAGTTCCTCAATCCAAGCACATTCTCGACAATGGTAACCCCGCAAAACAACAAAATAACAGAAACTCCTTTACATACTAACAAATAAAACATATTAACAAGTATCTCCATTTTCTTATCTTGCTAAAAAATAACACCTTATTTCAACATTTACTCTCCCTATCCTCATGCAAAGCATGATAGGAAGTGGACATTTTTGTAGTCTCAACTCTGTCTACTGCAATGTATTACGTCAAATGGATGAACAATAATGAATGTAATTTATTCATTTATTTTCTTAAAGTAAACTGAACAAGCAGCAAAACTAATTTGCCCTTTTTGATCAAAATACTTGATTGAAACATGCTCTTTCAAAATTTAAACAATGAGTACTGTTAAGGTAACCAAGGGTAAGGGTAAAACAAAGAGTAACCATTTCAAATCAATTTAACATGAACCAGTCATGTTTGAATGAGAAACCTGATGCTGTAATCAAAATGAATTGTTTAGATAAAGTGAATAGCAAAAAAAAATATATATTTTTTGAGTGATAGCTACATCAAATTAAAATTTGCACCCACCTGTGATCCTTTAGTCAAATTTGCCCCACATTGAAAATCGTTAAAATGTATAAATTCAATAAAAAGTTATGTGTTTTACTCAATGTTATAAAAAAAAAAGAACATTGATGGAGTAGCACATTTATATCATTTTTAAATATGAATGCAACTCATCCAAACCTTTATGTTTTATGAGAAAATAATAGGAAACCTTTTACTCAAGGAGTGAGAGACTTTAGTCACACTGTATCTGAAATGTGACATGGAATCCCTTTGCAAATTGTGGTATTCAAGCCATGTGCATTCAATCTTCCACAAACCTACAGAGAGATGGAAAGAGTGAGAAAAAGACAGATACAGAGAACAAGAGGATATGTTACATTGATCTTCTTGCCAGTCCGAGAGAGTTATGCTCTCTGGCTGTTCATCTTAATTTTTTCCTATACATTATTTTTCACAAAGAAAAATAGCTAAAAACATTTATTACTCTCATTTAGAATGGGAAGATTTCACTCAAATCAAAAGGATTTCACATGATGCCAGCTTTCCCCTGCTCACTGTGCTGCAAGTCTTGGAAAATAATTTAGGAAATTAGAAAGATTCCAGTAAACAGACAGGCAGATGTCAAACAGAAGGGGTTTTCCAGACACATATTAATTAATGCGGATGCTGGTCTCTTGAGTGAGGCACAATAATCCACCATACTTGTTTATTACTGCACTGTTAGACCGTACCAGGCTTTTTTACAGTTACACAGAAACACTGTAACCAGTCATTTACTGTTAATTGTACAGTTCTTTACTGTAATCTACTGTAAAAAACAAAATTAAAACTCAAATTAACTAATTTAACTTGCAGAAACCGACTGCCTTAAATTGACCAACTGTCATTTAAATGTTTTAACAAAAATTTATAATGCACAGATAATGTGAGCAAAGTATTACTGTGTTACCAGTATATACCTGTTTTATAACTTACAGTTTATTACTGTTAAAATACATTTTGTGGGTGTGTCTTTTTATCTTACACTGTTAACCCTTTCAACCCCACAGGAAAATCCACACTACAAAGAGTAAAAAGTAACATTGACGCAGTGTTGCAGTGTTATATTGATCATGATGACAAAATAATCATATAGCCTGTTCATTCACTAATCTCATTCAGAGTTTAATCCTGTATCAAGAGTGTCACATTACCACCACTGTGAAACTACAGCAATGAGTTACAATGATGATTTTTTTTTTTTAACACATCATTCACAACCAAAGAAACAGAGCAACAATGTCTTGTAGAAACACAGAGATATCAAAAATCAGCACGTCTCTCAACAATGGTGGCAATAATTTATTTATTTATTTATTCATGCAGCAGTGCATGCTGGGAGTTTTATACTATCCTGGAACCCAGCATGCATTGCGACATGAAACTTTTGATTGTCACCATTTTTGAGATTCAAATGCTGATTGTTGATGTCTGTGTGTGTCAAGCAGGAGTTAAAATGTTTTAATGCAGTATATGATTTCAATATTCTTCAGAATAACTGATTACAGAAACATTGCTGGATTTCATGTGGTAGATTAACAGATATATGACAAATATTAAATAGCCTTCAAAGCTTATGAGGATGAGATCAGACATGTCCAGAATGATTATGGCATCATCACAACAGCCAAAAACTTGACAACTTCCTCTTGACTTTTTCTTGCCATAACAAATGTGTTTTATAAACTCACAGTTATAGCAGCCAGAGAGAAACGTCTCGGTTACCAACGTAACCTCAGTTCCCTGAGAGTAGGGAACAAGTATTGCGTAAGTTAGCTTACGCTATGGGAAAAACTCCTTTTCTCAAGAATATTGAAGCCACATTTTTAAAACGCAGTGCAGCTTCAGAGCAGATACTGTATACTGCTGAGTGTCTAGCGTGCTCATTGGCTGTGCTGCAGCAACTGCATGAACCTATGGCGAGGCGGCTAAGACGCACAAACCAATCCGGTCGCTTCGTGCCAAGGCGTGTCAGAGCCCGCCAGAATGGGCGTAGCTTATGGCTATATAAGCCCCCATTTTCTCCATAGAATTCAGGTTTAAATCGACTGAAGCGATCCCTAGATCTAAGCACAGTAGTACGGCGGGTTACGCAATACTCGTTCCCTACTCTCAGGGAACCAAGGTTACGTTAGTAACTGAGACGTTCCCTTTCGAGAGGTCTTTCATATTGCATAAGTTAGCTTACGCTATGGGAACCCCTTTCAAAACGCTGTGCTTATAAACTTCGCCCCATACTATTGCTTAGGGCCGAGTGCCCGAGGCCCATAGAAGAGTAAAGTTATGAGTCCTAATAGAGGCCAGACCAGTGATGAGCCTCATGTAGGGAACTATAGGAATGGGCCTTATAGAGTGCCAAGCTCCTTGCTTATATGGTATATAGAACTGTAGTTCGAGTTCAACCAGGACCAGACAGATGTCGGGCCCTATAGCTGTGGTAAATTGTGCTTTAGACACTTTATTTACATGGAAAGAACCCTTGCTTGTAAAGCGCGAACTTCTAGGTTATAAAACCTCATAAATGTGGACGTTGAGGCCCAGCCAGCCGGATATATTCCACTCGACCATGCCCATGTGGAGGCCATGCCTCTCGTGGAATGAGCTCTGACACCTATGGGACAACAGAGGCCCTTAAGGCGGCCGCACACCGGACGCGCAGCTCAGCGCCGCGCCGCGCCACGTCTAGGACAACTGTCACCTGAAAATCCGATAACATCAGCAATTTTCTGATTTCTGTAAATAAATATAAAACTAAATGTATATTGCAGCACAGGGTGAAGTCCGTATATACATTAACTACGATTTGAGACACACACATGTACATTTTATATAAAACTATGTAAATGGCGCTCTGTGGCACGGCAGGATTTTGAACACGGTCCTGAGCCGCCACGGACAGACGCCGAAAGGCGCCGCCAGTGTGTGTACTCTCATAGAGAATAGTGTGTTTGAATTTAAAAGACGTGGCGCTGCGCGGCGCGCCGCCGAGCTGCGCGTCCGGTGTGCGACCCCCTTTAGACTCATAAGCCAACGAGATAGCGTCTACTATCCAGCGTGACAATCTCTGCTCCGTGACCGTGAGCCCTTTGGTGTGGCTGCCGAAGCATACGAAGAGCGGTTATGACTGCCTGAACGGGGCAGAACGCTTTAAATAGACTCTGAGAGCCCTGACAGGGCAGAGTAGATTCGCGTCTCTTTCGTCTTCTGACAGGGGAAGAGCTGATAGCGAGATGACCTGCACTCTGAACGGAGTGGAGTGCACTTCAGGAACATACCCGTGCCTTGGCTTAAGGTTGACTCTGGAGTCATTGGGCCCAAATTCAAGGCAGGAAGCGCTCACTGAGAGCGCTTGTAAATCACCCACTCGCTTGACTGATGCCAGTGCTAGCAAGAGAGCAGAATTGAGCGAAAGAGGCTTCAGGTCAGCGGACTGAAGTGGCTCGAATGGGGCCCCTTTCGTGGCCTCCAGGACCGTGGAGAGGACCCAGACAGGTACAGAGGGCGGTTGAGGGGCCATACATGGAGGGCCCACAAGTCGAGACGGAGATGCCAGATCGTCCCATTCGCCTGCGTGAGAAAGTCTCTCTTCAGCGGTATTGGCCATGGGTCTGTTTCCAGCAGCTGAGTCAACTCGGAGAACCATAGCTGGTTCTTCCAGAGAGGGGCTATCAAGAGCACTGCACACTTGCTCTCCCTGATCCGTTCGATGACCTGAGGTAGCATTGTGACTGGACGGAATGCATACAGCGGGCGGCTTGGCCAGTCGTGGGCTAGCGCATCCCTGCTTTTGGAGAAAAATGTTTGGCTACAAGCGTTGTCTTCTGAGGCAAGAGGTCGACCTCTGCCTCGCCGAAGATGCTCCATATCAGCTGAAACGTTCGCCTGGGGGAACTTTGTCTCTGGATAGCATATCCACACCCTGGTTCAGAATGCCTGGCACGTGTGCTGCTCTCAGAAAGCGCAGGTTGAGCTGAGCCCATAGAATGAGGCGTTTGGCCATGGTGTGCAGTTTGCTCGACCTGAGTCCACTTTGGCGATTTATATAGGATACCACTGACATGTTGTCCGTCCGGACCAAGACGTGGTGACCTTTTAGGTTTTGGGAGGAAAGCTTTCAGTGATAGAGCGACCTCTCCGGGCTCGGCCATAGGCCAGAAATGGGCCTGCCCTCGTATAGGGCCCCCCAACCTAGGTTGGAGACGTCTGTTAAGATTACTTTCCTCTTCGAAATCACGCCCATACTCACACTGGACTGGTACCAGCCGGCTGCTTCCCAAGGAGCCAGGGCTCTGATACAGCCATGGTTCACTTTGATGCGTAAGTGGCCAGATCGCCATGCGTGAGCCAGTATCCGGGGTTTTAACCAGCGCTGGAGGGGACGCATATACAGTAGACCCAGCTGGAGTACTGATGATGCTGAGGCCATAAGGCCTAACATCCTCTGAAATCTCTTGAGAGGCGCGCAAGTGCCCGCTCTGAACAATGCCGCTAGGCGCTGGATGGTGAGCGCGCGCTCTGACGTAAGCCGCACTCTCATCTGTATAGAATTTATGACTGTTCCCAGGAAAGATATACTCTGGCTGGGAGACAGTGCCCTTTTGGAAGCAGTGATCCTGAGACCTAGGCATTCTAGATGGCTGAGGAGCCAGGATCTGTGAGTTATTAACTGCGCCTCCGATTGGTCTATAACCAGCCAATCGTCGAGGTAGTGCAACACTCACACTCCCCGTTGACTCAGGGGGGTGAGAGCTGCATCCATGCACTTCGTAAACATACGGGGTGCTAGGGACAGACTGAACGGTAGGACTGTGTACTGATTAGCCTGCCCCCGAAGGCGAATCTCAAGAATGGCCTGTAATGGGGTGTTATCTGAATGTGAAAATAAGCATCTTTCAGATTCACTGAGAAAAACCGATCCCCTGGGCGAATTTACGCAAGGATTTGTTTGGTTGTCAGCATTCTGAACGGGCGTGTCATAAGCGCTTTACAGCCCCTTTTGCTAACAGTTTCGACACTTCGGTGCAAAGGACGTGAGCCACGTGATGTCTCGACCACGGCTAAAAAGCGTGGAGGTCTGCGAGCAAATGTAGCGAGTAGCCTAGTTTTATTAAGTTCAACACCCATTCTGATATACTGGGGATTGCTTCCCAGGCTTTGGCCTGCATAGCTAGGGGTTGAATGAAGTCTGGGGACGGGCCGCTTTGTGATAGGGACCTGGCTGCCCAGCTGTTTTGTGCTTGTGATACTGTGTGAACAGTGCTTATGTGCAGGGGTGCGTACTTTATAGTGGGCACACAGCCTACATTTAGAACACCTCCAGCGCAAGCTGGAGGGAGAACCGACAGAGGAACAGTGCTTATGTGCAGGGGTGCGTACTTTATAGTGGGCACACAGCCTACATTTAGAACACCTCCAGCGCGAGCTGGAGGGAGAACCGACAGAGGAACAGTGCTTATGTGCAGGGGTGCGTACTTTATAGTGGGCACACAGCCTACATTTAAAATATCTCCAGCGTGAGCTAGAGGGGGAACAGACAGAAAAGTGCTCTTTTTGTGTTTGTCTTTGTCTTTTTGGCTGAGGGAGCGCCGCTTTCTTGTGGCGGCCTGAAGCAGAGCTGGAGCATTTAGGGAGGAAGTGGCGCATAGCTTGCAACGCTTTCTGTGCCTCTGTGAAGCATTCCATGAAACCCTTTACCGCTGGGCCGAACAGGTGGAGATAGGGGAGTCCAGGAAAGCGGCCCTGTCCACGTCCTTCATCTCTGTCAAGTTCAACCATACCCCTTTTCCACCAACAAGAACCGGGTGCTGGTTCAGAGCTAGAGCTATTGCCAGTTCGGAGTTGGTTCGACTGACGAACCGGTTTGCGTTTCCACCGGCCAGAGAGCCCCAACAGAGCTATATCTTACGTCACTGCATACGTATCATGTTGCCCAGCAACGCTAGTGCGGCAGCGCCAAACACAAACACACCAGACTTGTTCGAGATGCATCGGCTTCTCGCAGAACGATCAGCACATGAAATCAAAGCACTGCGTAAGCGATCAAAAAGCACAAGGAGTCGTATGATCTCCAAACACTCCCGCAGCTCTGATCGGTCCACGCTGCTCCGATGCATCTCGAACAAGGCATCAACAATAATAGACGTTGCGTTACTATGGATGCTCATGGGTTTGCGAAAATAAATCGGCATCCAAACACGGCGAATCCAACGCGTTCATGCAGCTCGCCGTAACTATAGACGGATATTATAATCGAGCTGCTATTGGCTCGACTAGCTGCTATTTAAAAATGGCGGTCACAAGTTTCTCTTCAGTCTTGTTGGCCACGGTAACCCCGCCCCCAGCCTCTGACGCAAGCGGTTCTTTCTTGGCTCCGTTCTAGACCCTGCAATGATTTGGTGCTACTTAAGAACCAGTTTTACTGGTTCGGAGCTGGTGCTTTGGCGGTGGAAAAACAAAGAACCGATTTGAAACTAGGCTCTGGCTCCGAACCAGCACCAGCTCTGCCTTGGTGGAAAAGGGGTACCAGAGATGTCGCTCTAGCACCGTCCAAGTTCGCCATGCTCCAACCAATCGCCTGGGCGGTTGTTTTAGTAGCGTGCAGAGCCAAGTCTGTGGCACTGCGCAGGTCTTTGAAAGCTTCCGGGTCAGGTCCAGGCTCGTCCATAGAGCAGAGAAGTTTGGCCTGAAAGACCTGGAGGACAGCCATGGTGTGAAGCGCCGAAGCAGCTTGGCTAGCGGAGGCATACGCTCAGCCAGCGAGAGCTGAAGTAGTGCGGCAAGGCTTAGACAGGTTTAGCTTGCCATCCCATAGTGGTGGGCGGGCAAAGGTGTGCGGCCACTGCTCCTTCGAGGGGGATAATTTTCTCGTATCCTTTCTCCTCAGCGCCGTCGACAGTCGAGAGCATTGAGGAGGTGGAGGGTTTGAGACAAGCTGAATGCGGCACTTTCCATGACTTCGTTAGCTCGTCGTGCACCTTGGGGAAGAAAGGAGCAGGCCTCTGCTGAGGGGCCTGTCGGCGCCCCTGCAGGAACCACTCGTCCAGCCTGCTTCGCGTGAGTTCCTCGGGTGAAGACCACTTGAGCCCGAGGTCTTCGACAGCCTTAGTTAGCACGCGGAGAAGCTCTGAGTCGAGGCTGGCGCTGGCTTGTGTTGAGGGTGCGGGGTCGGCTATGGAGCCCGTCCACCCCTTGCATTCAGATGTAGCAAGGGAAAGGCTGTCATCCTTCTCTTCCTCCTCCTCTGATCCTCCAAAGGAGACAAGACCGGCCGCTCGGTGAGAGGGGCGCTGGTCCGCCTGTGTGAACAGGACCAGCGAGGAGTTTTCTCTGGGTGAGAGCCAGGCACGTGGGGACTGGGCCGGCGTGGGCTCGCTCGCATCTGTCCGCTCTGGTATCCTCTGTCCGTGGGTCGTCATCTGCGAAGCTGGCCAGTCGAGCCCGCAGGGTGGAGCCCGCCCTTAGAGAGTGCAGCCTCAGCATGGTCAGGGAGCAAAAGCGAACAAGATGTGACGATCCACGCCGAAGAGAGGGCCTCTGCACGAGGCCCTCTGCACGAGGTGTCTCGAGGCATTTGTAACAACGACTTAGAGAATTTGCTCTTTTAGATAAGTGAGTCTATAGTTGAACTAATGTAGGGAATATTGAATGAGGGTATAGGGTGTGATTTGGAACACAGCCTCTGAGTGTCGACTATGAGCGCTGTTAATTCACAGTATATTCCTGTTGGCTATTTTCTCGAAAACGACTAATATAACAAAGAATGCATTGTTTTCTACAGTAGATTACTGTTTTAATGGAAAATGGTATGATAATGTCAGAATTTGACCTTTTTTTCTCATAACAAACAAAAATACAATAGCATCATCCTTGTGGGGTTTGTGTGTATATGATATGAGCAGATCTAAGCCAGCACATTGTTTCAGAGGTCAGAAAATGGTGGGCATTTTCCTGAGAGATACAAGAGATTTTCACTGATGTTCTGCTGTGAGCTGAACCCTGCCATCCATAATTTACACTCTTCTCCCCCCCCCCTCAACTCTCTCCCCTTCCCCTCTTGCCCTCCCCTCCTGTCTATCTGTCTATTCTGAGCCTGGAGAAAACCGGAACAAGACAGGGGAACACAGTGTACCGTGCAAGCACAACGCTCACACGCACTTGTTTTTCTATGATGATGGGGACTTTCCATTGACTTCTATTGTTTTTATAATGATCTAAAGGTACTTTTTATCTCATATATTTTAAACCTAACCATCACACAAATTATTTTTACTATTACAAACAACGTTTTTTTATTTTTTATTATTATGTTTAGTAAACCATGTTCCTAACCCAAATGTCCACACTATGTATAGATAACATATTATCCACCTACACACACCACTTTCATTCATCCATGTATCTTCTCTCTCTCACTCTTACTGATATATAATGATGTTGTTTGGCAACAGATCTAAAGAAATCATTATAATACTGTGAGGTATTGTGCATTTATGAAGACAATGACAGTATTACGATCTTTGCCACAAAGATCACATGGATGCTCCACCCCCACCTCCCAGACACAAGAACAGGCACTGGAGGCTTGAGAACATGTTTACCACCTGCACTAATAAAACACAGAATTAAGGACTGTTTGTAATAAATAAACTCTTAACTGAAACTGATTTGGTGGTTTATTACCTTATTTTTGTGCCCATAAACTGTCTTTACCTGTTACAGTACATACGCAATATTGCCTGGCTCTCTTACTGTTTGTTCGTGTGAGCACAAGTCTTGCACTGTAAAAAATTTCTAACCTCTCCAAGTCAAAATTTTCTAGTGACATCTAAATTTTTAAATTGGCCCAAGTGCAATTCTTGTTGCAATAGTCTGTTAACATTGGCTCAATGAGAAATAATACGTCAGACTAATTGAAAAATTTAGATGTTATCAGTCACTAGAAATTTTACAAGCAAGCAAATATTAACCTGAATGAAGTGTAATGGAAATGACAGCTCATCTGGGTTGTTTACAAAACATAAACTTCAATGAAGGATTTTTGCAAGATATACATTTTAAAAGCTTAGCAGATGTTATGTTACTGAGATCAAATCCTGGTATGATTTGTTTGATTGTTTCAGTTTAAATGTTGATCAGAAGTCTTGATGGTGCACGTGGATAGGTTGAGTTGAGCTTCCTGACCTCAATTTCAGGATACCGATTACCTTGTGTTTATGTAGCCTATTGTAAAGGCTGGCACACACTAAAAGATTTTTAACATTTTATCAGATTTCAAAATGTGAGAGACCACAATGTCATGTTACTTGCTCTGGCCCCTCTTAAAATTAGCTTATTCAGTCAAAAGATTCTAAAGTGTCGCTCAGCGTTGTCTTATATAGGTTGCGTTCCAGCCTCGATTTTGCGCACTTGAGCCCCATTAGTCATTGCGGGGCAATGGCATTAAGCAAATCAGGCTTCAGTACTAATGATGTTATAGCCGTGGACACAGCGGATAATTTGTGGGTTGGGCGGTTCAGGTAATAAAACAATTAACATTCCAAAAATTGCGGGTGGTTCACGGATGGATGAGAGATGAATCTATGTGTTGATCTTAAAAATAAAATGCAACAAACGTGCATCAGTCTTTTACTTATGTTTTCAACAACAAAGTAATTCACTTCGGGGAAAACCAATCAAGAAAAAAAATGCCTAGAGCAACTCATAGTGGTCAAAACACACAATAACCTACATGAGACATTGCTTAATAACTTGTCAGCTTTAACTAAAAATATACAAAAGCTTAGGATAAATTATTCTGATAAGTGTTTTCCACAGTGGCGGCTGGTGTTAAAAAAATTTGGGGGGGCACAACAAACTGAATTTTTAATTCAGGACTGAATGTAGGCTTATTGTTAAATAACAATTTAACAGTGATAATAATGTAGCTATCACTAGCCTAAAGTTTAGCTAAAACTTCAGCCGGTAGGGTTGGGAAATAGCCAATTACCAAATAAATCAGAATTTTTGGGCTAAATGGCGATGTATGGTATAATCTGAGTATTTAATTATTATTTTTCTATTTGAATAAAAAAAAACCTGTATTTAATTTTTTTTTTAAAATATTTAATATCCTGATCGATATAGTCCTACAAACAATGTTCATATTGAAGGTTATAAAAACAAACATAGTGTAACCTTGCTGTCTATCTGCAGTCTATCCAAAAAAGGGGTCACATTACATTCTAACATTGCAACATTACAATCTAAAAACAAAATAATGCTTTTTAAAGAAGTAGTTAAATTAAAAAAAAACAAAAAAAAAAACAAAGCTAATATCATAAAAATACACATATAGGTTTGAAATTCTCTAGCACATTTATGTTCACCAACAACAACAAATATTCAACAACAAATGTTTTAGCTAAATATATTTATAATTTAGTGCTAATGTATATTTTAGTCAGAATAATTGCGCTCCTATTCTATTGCGCTCCGTCTGTTCGGCGCGCATGCACGCGGCGGCGCTCGTTCACGGAAGTATAGCTTGCAGAAAGCTCGTTCACTCATGACAGAAAACTGGACTTTCTAACATTTACAGATGGAGAATATGTCCGTGAAATGTAAGTTATGCACTGAGGAAATTATTGGATGTCACTTCAGCTTGTGGCTAAATACTATTAGAGGTAGGCTATATTTGTTTCCACCAATCGCTGCACAAGTTAAGGTTACGTATGATGACGAAAGCACGTTAGTGCGAGCCCTCCCGGAACCCATAGAGAATGCATTGCAGTGCCTGCAGTTCGAAAAAAAAAATCTTTGAATGTAAGTCTATGGGAAGACTCTGGGCGATTCTCAGCCAGAGTGAAATCGCCCAAAAAGAGGCGGTACTCCACAGAACGTGACTCGGTGCTGATTGGACTATATCCAGAGCTGATCCAGAGGCAGAACAACAGTGAGTGACTGCTAGCGGAACTCTGTGGTTGAATGAGATAGTGATTGAAAAAGTCCCTTTCACACTTTGGTGGTGCGTCGCCCGATCGCCCTAATGAAGAAACCGCCGCTGCGAAGAGATACTGAGCTACTCAGAGTCCTGCACGGGTCCGATTTTGTAAACCCGCACCCGCCCGTACCCGCAGTGCTTCAAACCGCATCCGACCCGTTATCCGTCAACAGCACTAAATCCGCACCCGACCCGACCCGCTTAAAATAGAACCGACACCCGACCCGCACCCGAAATAAAATCATTTAGCCAATCACATTATAGACACAATTACAAAAATGTTTATTGCCAGTTCATACAGAAGTTATAACGACAATGAACACAAGGACAACTTCAGCCGAAGCTGTCAAAAGGCCGGTACATGATGGCTAACGTTACCACAAAACTGAGTATACCTAACAGACGCGGCTACAACACTATATCTGCCACGCAATTTCGTCTAGCCTACATCTAACAATTTTGGGTTCAAACACGCCCTGCACACCACACATACTGAACAGTGTTGAATTTGAAAAATACTGTTCGATAGAACTGCTTGGTTTGTTACCACAGTTATCTCCGTGCCGTGCTTCCTCGGCGATGAAGTTCCACATGTGCGGCTATCCAACACGAAAATGCATGCAGCAAAGCCTTTCACAATATTTTCTTCAGATAACTCCAAATTTCTCCCACACACTGGACTTGATTTTTGATGACGTATTGTCGACAACTTTACAATCTCAACTAGGTATTCTTTTCTTCAACTCCTCAGCATCCATCTCGACGACTGCAAGCAGATCGCGCGTGCGGTTATGAGGAATTTTTCAAAGTGAAAGTAGTAGCCTAGGTAACGTTATTCGGTTGTTAAGTCGTGACGTAACCACTCTCCGATAATACTCTTTCCGGGTCCAAAGTCCAGGTCCTCTCTACCTACCTACTGCTTTCGCTAGTGTTTTGGTTATTATTGAGTGTTTTTACAATGCCGCTGTGTCCCGTGTCCCGAGCTAACTCACTTCAACCTCGTAAATCTTCTTTTTCATTGATGCCTGGACTCTACCCTTAATTATGCCACCTGAGTGATGAGCTACACTAACCACTCTGTTGGTGTTAAAGGAATTTAAACCCTTTTTGACCGCCAAGGGTGCCTCAGAAGGACGTGGTCGTAAATAAATTTACAGGTTCCACCATTGTTATTTCTGGACGAGAGGAGCGCTCGGACCCGGAAAAGGCTAAACGTCACGCGTGACGTCAGACTTAACAATCGGATAGATCCTGGGAGGGCGTGGCGCGTGGGCACAAATAAACTGATGTGGATTTTAAATTATTTTATCAACTTGAAATACAGGAATATTTTTGTAGATGTGTTCCTAAAAATATGCATATATTTTTACGTTTGCATGTGATTGTTTTAAACCCGTGTTTAGACCCGTGTTTCCCCCGTGTCCGACCCGACCCGCACCCGTATCCGACACAGTTGGATATTTTTCACCCGTTTGAGCAAAAAAAAAAAAAAAACCGCGGGTACCCGAACCCGTGCAGGACTCAGCTACTCGAAACACATGAAGCGACCAGCATGAACGGTGTTTACACATGCATCACCACCATTGTGATGTGTGTGGAATGTTTAATGCAACTTTATATACTTGATATCTCTGAAATGTTTACCAATAACTTTGTTTTTTAAGTGCAACAAATAGCGGAACAAGCTGTAAGCTGTCAGTCAGTAACTTTTGTGTGACTGTGATGTGCAGCATGCGTGCTTTGTATAGGCTACATTTTATCTACAATGCGTGTCCGTGGATTTTCCCCCACACAACAGAATTTTTCATTGTAAATATTCAACATTTACGATTTGAGATTGGTGCGGCCTGACACTCTTCCAAGCAGATTCAGTCACTCTTAACACACATCACACCACAAGAAAATCGGATAAGATCATCTGTAGACCCATCAAGATAATTGGGAGTTTACTTAGGATTGTTGGAAGGGGAGAATTGAGCCCCAAATGTGCCCTATTATCTTGTAGTGTGTGGGTGTCTTAAGCTGGGGCCACATTAAAATATTTTCAAAATGTGAGAGACAACAAACATGAGGATAAAAAAAATCATAGTATTAACAGTTTTGTTCCTCTAGTGTGTGGAGTGCAGCGATGTGACTAGGAAAGCACACCACACACTAACAGATTCCATTCACAAACAACCAGTATCCCATCTGTGAACACTGTAAATCTTGCAAAATATCGCTACCGACTGACACTCAAGAACATTTTCCATTTTCTTAAAAATGTCTCCATGTAATTGCGCATTGCTTTAGAAAACATAGCCACTAACCTGAACATGCCTTGTCATTAATGAGACATAAATAAAGATAATCTTCAGATTAAAACAGTTAAACAGCAATTGTTGCTACATCCCTGCTTGTGTTGACTGCGCTATGTCCTGTGTGTTGTTTAGAAAAAGTTTTAATCGCTCAATTTTGCTTCTTCCTGCAGGCCCCATCATAGCACAGAAACTGCGCTCATTAAAATGACAAATTACTTACTTCTAGCTTCTGACCAAGGCTGTATCTCAATACTAGTTTAACTTGATCTCAGTGCTGCATTCGACACTATAGATCATAAAAAGCTCTTAGATCGACTACAAAACTATGCTGGTATTCAGGGACAGGCATTAAGGTGGTTTAGATCATACCTATCAGACCATTATCATTTTGTCTATGTACAAGGGGAAAAATCTAACGTCAGTAAATTATGGAGTGGCGCAAGGATCTGTGTTAGGCCCTGCAAGTTTTTCAATATATATGCTGCCACTTGGTAATATAAGAAAACATGGAATCAGTTTCCACTGTTATGCCGATGATACTACGTTTTGTATATAGAAATATACTTTATATATTTCATCACGACCAGATGAAATCTCTCAATTATCCAAGTTAACAGAATGTGTTAAAGATATAACATATTGAATGACCTGTAATTTTCTTCTATACAATTCAGATAAGACGGAGGTACTACTTATTAGACAAAAAACCTGTACACAGAATCTCTTAGAATATAATCTGCATTTAGAAGGATGTACTGTTACTACATCCTTTACAGTAAAAGACCTGGGTGTTATATAAGACAGCTACTTGTCTTTCAAAAATCATATTTCATATCTTCCACCTCAGAAACATCGCTAAGCTACGGAACATCCTTTTTGTTTCTGATGCGGAAATTTTTTTTTATGCATTCATGGTGGTTGTCCTGCATCCACAATACACAAGCTACAATTAGTCCAAAATGCAGCTACAGTAGTTCACTTTCAGTCGAGAACGTCAGACGTAGTCGACGTCGACTGAATGGGATCACGCTAGGGGGCCTATCTTCTTCGAGCATGCTTGAACGAGCCAATGCGCGCAATGGCGACGTGAATTGCATCACATGCTCCGCCCCGCGAGACAGGTATAAATACGGAAGCGGATGCATACACCATCTGTCTTTTACTTCGGAGCCGATCGATCTTCACGTCGATGTCTCTGAAGAGTGTTGTTATATTACAACGAGCGAGTGTGTCGGTGCTTCTTCTAGGAAGACTCTCCCAGCTGCTGGTGATTCTACAGCGCGAGTGCAGCGGTGATCGCAAGCGTTGAGCTCTCAACTGCTGTTTTAACAGCATCAAATTGCTTCAAACAGCTTCACTGTTTCAGTTCACTGTTCAGTGTTGCCGCGGTCATTCCCCTGTGTGCTCCGGCACTGGTGATGTGTCCCATTTCCTGAAAGAGCAACACGGGTGCATTTGCAAGATGCCTTTCCACCCGTGCGTTTCTGGATGCGATCGTTCCCTGTCCCCCCATATGGACGGTCACAATGGTTGTATCACGTGTTTATAATATATATGTGTATATAATGTATGTGTATATATGCAGCACGTTGATGCAGCTTTTGTGGATAGTTTATGTTCTCATTGCGAGAATATGACTATCGCGGTGTTGAGATCGAGACTCTCCTTCATGCGTGAAGCTGGAGTCCCCATTACCACGCCCCACTACAGCGCCGTGTGGGATGGGTGATCAGAGGATCCCCCGCCCGGTTACCAATCCCTGTGGGCTCCTCACTCCTCTATCACATCGCAGCCGGTGGAGCCCCGTTGAGCGCGCTGGTCCCTCTGTAATGGACCGACCAGCCGTTTCATTCGGGGCCTCTCCAGGGGACTGGATGCCGATTGCAGCATCGGAGGGTGAGCTGATCTCTGGAAATGCTGCGTTATCTCCCTCTGGGCGTGTAACATTGCCTGAGCCAGATCCAGTAACATCAGCTATGCTAAATCGGGCCGCCAAGGCAGTTGGGCTCGACTGGAATCTTCCACTGTGTCCCGAACAGTCTCGGTTGGATGATTGGTATCTCGGGACGGGCCGCGCTGGTTCTCAGCTCGCCGCTCCTTTCCTGCATGGAGAGCTTACCAGGTTGTAGACGGAACCTTTCTCTGCCAGAAACTTCCTGAATAAGTTTTCCCCCCTCGCTACCCTTGACGGAGGAGCGGTGAAGGTTTGCGAGGCTGTCCCTCCAATGGAGTGGTCTGGCGCGACACAGGTGCACCTGTGTCCGGCGGCCGCTGCTTTTTGGATGCGGCCCCTCGTCTCTCCCCTAAGGCCTGTGAGTTCTCGCCCGTTCCGACGGGCAGAGCTTACAAAGCCTGTGGGCAAGCCGCCTCCTCTTGCGTGCCATGACGCTGCTTCAGGTCTATCAGGCCAGGGCACTTATGGACATGCACAAGGGTAGTCCAGACCGTGCACTCATAGGTGAGCTCCGCACCGCATCCGACCTCGCCCTCCGGGGCAAGAGTGTCGTAGCGTGCATGATCGGTCTGGCGATGTCCACGTTAGTGGTGCAGGAGCGCCATCGTTGGCTCAGCCTGGTTGTATGGTGGATGCGGACAAGATTCGGTTCCTGGTCTCCCCAATTTCCCAGGTTGGGCTGGTCAGCGATGCGGCGGAGAACTGCGCCCAGCAGTTTTCTGCCACCCAAGCGCAGGTGGAGGCCATCCGGCACATCCGCTGGGCAGGATGGTGGGCAGGAGGTATTCCTTCAGTGGCAGTTCCTTCGCCTGCTAGTCGCCGAGGGTGTTCCCCTGCCGCCACTCTTCTGGGCCTCTGCAGCAGCCTCCAGCCAGGCCTCAGCATAGAGCCGACCGCAGTAGGGACGCCCAGCCCGCTCTAGGCGCTGCCAAGCCAGTCGGCAAGCGACAGCGAAATCGTTCCTGAGCGGGCCGCTCAGGGATGGAGGAAGGTGCTTTGGAGTGGGTCATCCACTCCCTCCCCCCGGATGAGGGCCGGGTGGAGTCTTTGTTTGTGTATGTGTCTGTTCCACCGCAGCCCCCCCCCCCCCCCCCCCCCCCGAAAAAAAAAGCGGTACCCACACTTCAAAGAAAGAGCAATTGCTTTGTTCCTGGGTCCCAAGATGGCAAGTCTGGTGGTGTGCGACCCTGTAAAGCCTTGCACCCCTCAGCTCCCTCTTGTTCGCCAGCTGGCAGCTGGGTGCGGTTCGAGGACCCGGTCATCCACCTTCTCACGCATCCCCTGCCACCCAGTGGAGTCAGGTAAGTGTTGCACCGCACACTTAGATCCCGCTTCGGGCCGCCTTCGGGCCTCTCGAGCCAGATCCCTGTCCTCCACCTCGCTGCCCCACCTCGGGTACGTCTGTGGTTCCCTGGCCCCTGGTCTGGTTTTGTCGAAGTCTAAAACGATTCCAACTGATGCCCAGCCTGGCCCCATTTGGTACCTTCAGACCCGGCTTGCGATTCATTTCGCTCGGCTTCTGCCCAGGCTCAGTGATATTCATCATACCTAGGTGTTGAGCAGAAATGCTCCTAGAATATTTTTTTTTTGTGAGATCCATCACACCTAGGTGTTGAGCAGAGCTCCTGTCCTGTGTGTGTGCACCGCAGTCCTACTGGCGAAGGACGCGTGCTAGCCGTTCCCTCCAGCCGGTATGGAGTTTGGCTTCAGAGCCCGTACTTCATTGTACCCTTATTATGTGGTGGGTTATGTGTATGGACTCTTTTCTAGTCTCTGTCTAGCGCATCTCTCAAGTGAGGTGTGCCAGCTCAGTGCTATTTAGAAGTGAGAAAGGGTCCCACTGAAACTTTCAGAGGCTCCTGGGGCATATGGCAGATGCAGCCGCACGGCTTCCTCCATATGGAGACCGCTTCAGCACTGGCTTGACGACCGAGTCCCGAGGTGGCCGTGGCAAAGCGACACCTATCACTCGTATGCACTGGTGGAACCTGTGTTAGGCTGGGTCCATATGTAGTGATCCCTACGGCGATCCCATTATCCCAGTATTATTCCACGGTACGGCTCCCTGCTGTGAGCCCGTGTCACTGTTGGTTGATCCTCCCCCCATTTATAGGCTGGAGTCATCCCAGTGACATTCCATATGTTGTACTGCCCGGTCATCCGCCCAGTCCATATGTGTATGTCGACTACGTCTGACGTTCTCGACTGAAAGGGAACGTCCTGGTTGCGTATGCAACCCACGAGGACGTAGTCCCTTTGCCACTATAGCTGGACCACCGCTGACTCCGAGTTATGCTCGGCTCCTCAGCGAAAAACAGATGGTGTTTGCATCCGCTTCCGTATTTATACCCGTCTCGCGGGGCGGAGCGCGTGATGCAGTTCACGCCGCTCAAGCATGCTCGAAGAAGATAGGCTCCCTAGCGTGATCCCATTCAGTCGACGTCGACTACGTCCTCCGTTCCCTCCTTCAGGGAGCGGTGGGTTGCATATGCAACCAGGACGTTCTTAATATAGGTCAAGAAAATATGATCATATAACACCAATTTTATCATCTCTACACTGGTATACCTATTAAGTTCCGTATCGATTAAATTGTTTTGCTACTGACCTAAAAGGCCCTAAATGATTAAGGTCCTGTGTATTTAACCAATCTTCTATCGCCCTACAATCCATCACACTCTTTAAGGTCCCAAAACTCTGGACTTTTAGTTGTACATATCTAAGTCCACTAAAAGAGGGAGAGCATTTTCTCATTTAGCTCCTAAACTCTGGAATAGCTTTCCTGATAATGTTCGGGGTTCAGACTCAGTCTCCCAGTTTAAATCTAGATTAAAGACACATCTCTTTAGCCAAGCATTCACGTAATGCATCTCATAAGCTTCTACTCCAGTTATATCAGATCAAATGCACATGATTATCTTTGCTTAATGTTATGAACAGCAGCTACGCTAATTACTCATTTGCTTTTCTGTTTTATCTCGGGATGCCCATCCTGAGGTAACTAGAGAGAATGTCAGCTCCAGTTTCAATCCAGCCTCTTATGAATACTTCAGATGCCCCAACACCTGTGAAGAAATGACTTGAGAGGACTCCAACTCCTGGGAGGACTTCAGATGAAGCTAACTCTGAATCAACATCCAGCTGTGCTATATTTTCTATATTCTAATCATTTTGTGAACAACATGTATTTATTACTTCAATGAGATCCTTGTGTCTGCCTTAAATGAATACAATGTAAGCATGATTTGTATATGTACATTTCTGTAATACATTATTTGGACACAGTCACCTCTGATAACAGATCACTCTAAATTGTAACACATGCATTTTCTGTAAAGCTGTTTTGAAACGATATGTATTGTGAAAAGTGCTATACAAATAAATGTGAATTGAATTGAATTTAGTTATATGGCCTATGAGTGTCCCTTGATAAAGGCAATCCCAGTCACCCATCTATCTGTCTGACAGGTTTATATCCGGTACTGTATTTGCCACACACACTAGTCTATAGCTGTTAATGATGTGAGATGTACTAAGGCAGTGGAATGTCTTATGAAGACAGAAAAGTGAGGATCAGTGTTTTGCAACACAAGGACAAATAACTATTTTTTCACATGTATAAAATTCCTAAATGCTAGTCTATACCCAAAACATTTAATTAAAAAAGCACATTTTATTTCCCATTTAAAAGAGGCCAGAGTTTTTGTGTTGTTTTGTCTGCACTGTTTTGCCTCTTCAAGCTCCCAGACTATTTCAGCTCATTGGTCTGCCTCAGGCTGTCCACATTAATCTGGATAAATTTGAAAAAGCCACACTGAGATGGAGTTTTTTTAAAAACGTTTTACCAAGTGGAAAAGCTTGAAAATGCTGATTTCCCATTGTAGTATGTAACACAGTAATCAACCCAAAACAATCAAGATGCAACCCCTATTTAACATTATTGTTGTGCCTGCTGTCCACTTGCATACAGTATATAGTGTTGATAAAGATTTTTTAATAATTTTACTTTTATTAATATTTCATTCCTGTCCTGAGACAAAACATAAGGACAATTGCATTTAGACCATACTGGACATGAAATGGCCATTTTCTATGCAATCTGGACACAGAGATGGGGGTATTTTGCTAATAAAATCATTATGCCTGAAGACTGACTTGAGAACTGTGTTTGGTCTCTCAGTATCATCTCAGTGAGCTTGTATGGATTTTAATACATGCACAATACAGTGATTTAAGTGTTTACAGATGTTTGTGGATAAGCAATGTTTGGGAAATGTGGACAGAGTGTTTTGAAATGAAAACATTGTTTTCAAATGTATCCAGATTAATGTGGATTTAGTTATTTACTGGAAGTACTGTGGTTTGCACTGTCCCTTCAAAAAGGCTTAAATATCTCTTTGAGGAACTGTAACACAGCACAACATATTGAAAGGTTCATTTAAGTTCATGTTGAGGTCAGAAAGTCAAAACAGCTTTCAGTCATATGACACAAAGACTAAAGGAAATGAAAGTCAAATCCCTCAAAATGAGCATCATCTCTTTGATTTCCCGTCAGCTTAGAGCCTGAACCTGTGGGCCAAAAGGTAAAAGTCAAATGAATCTGTATAGTGCTTTAAAGTCAAAGTTTTAAAGTCATACTGTTATGTCTATAATGCCTTAATGTCACTTGGCACAGGCTGCGAATTGCAATCGTTGGGCATCAACACAGAATGGTGCTAATGGTACATCCTTCTAGGCCAAAGTTGGATCTAGAAGGCCCTGGTACCCTTGGGATATAATGCCATGGTTGAAAAGAGAGGGAAACACAATAACATTACTGCAGATGCCATTCACATGTAAATTGTTTCCAGTTCTAATACAGTATGACTATGAATTGAAGAATAAAAAGTGTATGCTAGGCTAAAAAGATGAGTATTAAGCCTATACTTACACTGAGAGTGTGTGTCTGAATCCTAGGAAGACTATTCCAAAGTTCAGGAGCCATGCAGGAAAAGCATCTACCTCCTTTTGTGGAATTTTGGGTACCATCAACAGACTGGAATTTTGTAACTGTGGTGACTGTGATTGATTATAGCAAGATAAAAAATTACATATATACTGCGGCGCTAGATCATTCGAGGCTTTGTAAGTAATTAGAATTTTTAAATCCATACGAGCGGGTTGAGATGATCAAATTTGGCTGATGTGATCATATTTCTTAGTTCTAGAAAGCATTCTAGCTACTGCACTGAACCAACTAGCTTATTTATAAAGCCAACAGGGCAACCACCCAATAAGGCACTACAATAATCTAGTCTTGAGGTCATGAGCACATTAATTAGTTTAGTAAGCATCAGAAACAGCATGTGCTGCAGTTAAGGTAAAAGAAGGCTGTCCTAAAAATATTGTCAATTTAACTATCTAAGGATAGATTGCTATCAAACATAATACTGTAACTGTAGAGGATGACACAACTGTACAATTATCAAGTGACTGATTATATTATAGCATTTTCTGCCTAGATATGTTTGTTTCAATAAAGAGAAAGATTTTTTTTAATCTATGTTTGCTCTGAAAAAACATTGTACACTTTATATCTAATGCAATGTGAACTGTAAAGCTAGTGCCAGCTTGTCTTGTTCATGAACTTGAGGTGCACCCTCTTCCCAGATGTAGTGGGTGAACACGACAGATGATTTGAGATATTATTCCCTAAAGGCAAGATACTGAAGATAGTATGGTGCTATTATTTTAAAACAAAAACATTTGCCATGAGGCACTGGTTTCCATTACAAATACCAATCCTGCGTTGTAATTCTTCTTTCTTCAAGATCATAAAAAAAAAAAAACATAAATATGGGAGACTGAACAACAGTGTCTTAAATGCATCCATAAAAGTTCCTTACATTTACATTTAATCATTTAGCAGACACTTTTATCCAAAGTGACTTACAAATGAGGTGAGCAATAGAAGTAAACAAACCAACAATAGGGCAACAATATGCAAGTGCCATGGCCAGTCCCAGTTAGTCCAAAGAAATAGAATAGTCAGTGTTAATATTAATGGGTCAAGTGTTGCTGAAAAAGATGCTTCTTCGGCAGTTTCTTGAAAATGGCTAAAGACTCAGCAGCTCGGTTAGAGGTGGGTAGGTCATTCCACCATCTTGGAACAGTCAGGGTAATGGTCCGTGAAAGGGATTTTGTTCCTCTTTGCACTGTAAAAATAAATCCTAATTGTACAGAAAATAACGATTTATTAATAAAGATTTTTTGACGTTCATTTTCTTTAATTTTAAATTGTACTCAAAACTCATAAATAAATAAAAATGCATGTAAAATTACAAATATAATCTGTAATTAAACAGTAACAAAACAGTTTAATGATTATTTTACTGGTATTTCCTGAATTATCACGATCATATACCTTTATTGTAAAAAAAATCTTTAAAAAAAGGGTCAAATGACTGACAGCCCAAACAAAAAACATAAAATGTAAGTAAAATATGCTAATTTAAATAAAGTGCTAACAACTTTAACAGAACGTTGATGTCACCATGATGGAGATAAGTGTTTGCTTGGGCTCATGACCCTTGAATTATTAGCATTAGCTTTTCCCTGGCAGCTTTAACTTTGGATACACATTTGTTATGGCAAGAAATTCTCATCAGATCATGTTGGTCACTTTGATGTTATAGTCATCACATGGTGGCCTGATTCACTGATATGAATTGTTTCAAATCTATGAGTGAATTAGTTGAGTTTATGTAATATATATAGAGAAAGAATTTAATTTTATAAATGTATGTTTAATGTAACAGTTTTTCACATGACCCTTTTGATATTGTGGCATCAGTATTATGCCATTCTGAAAATATATATATATATATATATATATTATACAGAAAATGTTTTGAGCTGTGTTTTAATTTTTTTAAAAACATTTTTTAGGAGTATAGAGACATCAATAGCCTAATCAACATATGGTTCTCAACAATGGTGACAATGAAAAAAAGCTTTTTGTGACTTTAGTAGCTTGTTTTGTGACGAGTTCAGAGTTGAGCTGAATATTTTGCATTGACATTTTTATTTTTTTTTCATTTCATATGATCAGGTCAAAACAAATATCTTTCAGAGTATCACAGGACAGTATTGGCATGGGAAATTTACAACCAATATTTAACAACTTAATCAGATTCAGGTGGTATCAATAAATCAGGCCACTACATGATGACAATCATCACTAAAAAAGTGACCAAGATCATCTGATCTGAGTTTCTCTTGGATTCCTACCATAACAAATATGTGTCAGAGACACACAGTTAAAGCAGCCAGAGAAAAACTAATGTTAAAAACTGAAAGGTCAAGAGCCCAACTAAAGCAAAAACTGATCATCAAACTTTATTATTTTCAATAAAACATCAACTTCTAAACCTCTGTTAATACTAAATAAGAATTTTAGTCTAAAAGGAATGAAGTCTGGATTGTAATAAGTGAAGATGCTGATATCTTGAGAGATCTGCTAGTACTTAATGTTCTGTTGGGGTTTAAAGTGTTTCTGTATTGTGTGTCACCATTGTGTTGAAGAATAAAGCCTGTGCTTCAGTCCAGGATGAGCAGAAAAACACTGATGATATGCTGCATGTTACTGTAATTCTGAAAGTAAAAAAAAAAAAAAATCATGAGCACAAAATATATTGCTCAAGTTTATCATGCAGTCACACTCAGACATCAATATTTTGCATATGAATTACAACAACGGTGACAATCAAAACAAAAAAGCTTCATGCTGCAATGCATGATGGGTGGCTTCATGTATAATACAAAACTCATCCTTGATTCCCAAGCTTTTTTTGTTTTTATTGTCACCATTGTTGCAATCATCAGTGGTTGGAGAGAGCTGTGATGAGGAGACCTGAAACACCAGCCAGCAGCGATCAACCTGAAGCTTTCTTCTGTACTCCCACCGAAACTCAGGAGGGTTGAGCCCAGTATTCATCAGGATGAGAGATCTCTGGGAGACCAGGTAGCTGCTGGAAGAGGTGTTAGAGGCCAGCAGGTCTGATCAACCGGAGGCCTGAGTGGGTCCTAACGCCCCAGTACAGTTGCAATAAGTTGAACTGTAAAAGAGGGAAACCCTGGTGTAAAATAGTCAGTACAGCACACACTGTATCACCAACGCCCCAGTACAGTCACCATAAACTGTACTGAATAAAGGGTTAAAATAAACCCCAGACAATAAGGGGTGTAACCCTTGGGCAAAAAATAATCCCTAATATCACATACCTATTTAGTCAGTTTCACATCACAAATGATATAGTACTTTATTTAGTTCTACCAGAAAGACTCGGGAGAATGAATACTGTGACAATTATACAATTATTAAGTATGTAAGTAAGTAAACTTTATTTATATAGCACCTATCACAGATAAAATCACAAAGTATAGCAAGTTAACAAATTTAACAATTAAGAAACATCATACAAAACATAAAACATAATAGCTCAGTCAACTGAAAGCTTGACTGAATAGAAATGTCTTCAGCTGTTTTTTAAAAGAATCAACAGAATCGGCCACACGCAGCGACAGTGGCAGGGCATTCCACAGTTTTGGAGCAACTGCTTGAAAGGAGCGGTCTCCCCGAGTTTTAAGGCGGGTTTTAGGGACAATCAGGAGATTTTGACCTGAGGAACGAAGAGTGCGGAAGGAAGAATAAGGGGTCAACATGTCTGCGATATATTGGGGGGTCTGTCCATGTAGTGCTCTAAAAGTTAAAACTAAAATTTTATAATCAATTCTAAATTTTACTGGAAGCCAGTGGAGAGTAAATAAAATTAAGTAATGTGTGCCCTTCTGTTGGTTCCTGTTAATAGGCTGCTGCGTTTTGCACCAGTTGGAGACGGTTCAGAGAAACTTTGTTAAAACAAGTAAAAAGAGAATTACAATAATCTAACCTTGAAGAAATAAAAGCATGAATGATCATCTCCATGGTAGCTTTGGGCAGTATTGTTCTCAGTTTAGAGATATTTCTCAAATGATAAAAACAGTTTCTGACCAACTGTCTAGAATGACCATCCAAAGACAACGATTTGTCGAACAAAACGCCAAGGTTTCTTAGGCTCAACTGGACGGATGAGTCCAAGGAACAGTGTTGTTTAATTTGGGGTATTTTTTGTTCTGGAGCAATGATCAAAGTTTCAGTCTTTTTTATATTCAGTTGTAAATAATTGTTGTATAACCAAGTCTTAATGCATGATAGGCATTCCAATAAATCAGCTAATTTACCTAACTCTGACTCTTTGAATGAGCAGTACAACTGAATGTCATCAGCATAAAAGTGACAGCCCAGCAAGCAATAAAGTTATTAGGCGTAGTCCGTAGCTCGCAATCTGAGGGTCTGGACTCTGCATATCCTGCCTGAAGACAAAGGCAGGGGTGCAGCAGACCCCCTGTGAGGTATAGGAAGGGACCATCCTGGTGGTGGTGGTGGGGAGGATGGAGGGAAGGATCCATCTTGGAGGTGGTGGGGAGGATGGAGGTGAATGGAAGCGTCAGCATCTGCGAACTCAAACGTGTGTAAGTACCAATCTTTTATACCACGAGTATTAGAATGTGATTGGATAGATGAGAAGGTAAAGTGACGTAACAATTGAGTCTTCCGGGCAGAACTTATGCTAAAGCTTTCATTTCTTACAACTACATAAAATTATTATTTTTTTTTTTAAAGTCTCTTATGCTCATCAAGCCTGCATTTAATTGATCAAATATAAAAAATAAATATTGTGAAATATTATTACAATTTAAAATAATGGTTTTCTATTTTGATATACTTTAAATACAATTTATTTCTGTGATGTAAAGCTGAATTTTCAGCATCATTATTCCAGTCTTCAGTGTCAAATGATCCTTCAGAAATCATTCTGATATGCTGTTTCTGGAGGGCCAATCCTGCAGAGTTTAGCTAAATAAATACATAAAATAAATAAATAACCTAAATAAACATACCTGGACCAGCTAATCAAGACCTTCAGACACAGAAAAAAACCCAGTGTTAAATTAGCTCAGCATTTATTTGGCTACGTTCAGATTGTCAGCCCTAATCCAATTTTTGTGCATATCTGATTTGGTCTACTCTATCACTTACAGCGTATATGAATCTCAACAATGGTGACAATCAAAAAGTATGCTTCAGTGCATTCTGGGTGCACCAATCAAAATTCATCCATGGCTCCCAGCAATGCAATGCGGCATGAATAAATTATGAGCTGAATTGTCTTAGTAATTTCTGTTAATTTTACTATTTTCTTTTTGCTCTTTTGATGTGACTTTTTAGCTTGCTTTGTGATGTTCAAAGCTCTGTTTATCTGTTTGATTGTCACCATTGTTGAGATTCATATGTTGATTCTTGATGTGTATGTGTCTGAATGACTTTTTTGTGCAAAGTGTCATGCTGTTAAGTCACAGGGCTGCTTTAATTAATAATGTAAAAACAACACATCACCCATATAATAAAATGAGATAATTGATTCAGGCCACTACATGGTGATTGCACCCATCAAAATATAATCAACATTTGATGATTACATTTTTGCTGGGCTTTCTTTGCTATAATAAACATGCCTTACAAACACACAATCATACCAACCAGAATAATAATAATGTTAAAAAGTCAAGGTTCAATAGCCCAACTACATCAAACACTGATCACCATAATGGTGACTTAAATAGTGAATCTTTCTCTCAGTGATTCTGCTTGTTAACAGCAAATGTTCATCACTAATGTTCAATCAACACTCAATTAATCACTTTAACTCTAACGCTTTTCCGATGTTGTTACTTTTAACACCCTGCTGGTGGTTCACATATAAACACTGAGCGGTGTTGATTTAACACCGGGGATTTTATTGGAGATGAGACTCGAGAATGGATTTGAAGCGCCCAGATGGCAGGTCAGTTTCATCTGTGAATAGCCTTTTTTTTTCTTTGTTTACTTACTGTAGTTAAGCATTAAACTGCTAGCAGCTGATAGTAGTAGCAGCCAATTACTATTATCACTCAAAGGACATTATTATCTATTGTAAAGTTACAGTAGTAATTTAGCAGACAAATATTCACATCGTTTTATAATGGGTTTAGAAGGAGCTATAGGGCAGACAATAACAGAACCCTTACGAAAATGAACCATGGTTTTACTACAGATTTCCCAGCCTGAAATTTTGTCCCAGTCCGGTCCTGTTCTACATGGTGGTTGTTCAGCCTGGATACATTCATTAGCTAACAAAATTTGAAATGTAAGTTCATTTGTATTAATGTATTAATTCAATTCAATTCAAATTGATTTGTATAGCGCTTTTCACAATACATATTGTTTCAAAGCAGCTTTACAGAAAGTGCATTTCAGAAATGTACATAGAAAAATAAGCATAACATATCGCCAGCGTTGAGTCGTCTCTTCACAGGCGTCGAGTCATCTCTTCACAGGCGTCGAGTCGTCTCTTCACAGGTGTTGGGGCATCTGAAGTTTCCATGAGAGGCTGGATACAAACTGGATTAAAACTATTAAAACTATTAATATGATGTGGGGTCCAGTTACCAGCATGACATTAAAACAGGTAGTAGTACTGACTACACATTTGTACCCGAGACTTTTTAAACATGAGTATCTGTACTTCTACTTTAGTGAAGCATGTGTGAAGCTACTTTTGCCATCTGTGAGGACAGAACAGTAGTGATGGGATACAGGAATAATGTTTTGTGGGCACCTTTTTACAATCTTTTTTATTATAGGCTACACAATAGAAAGAAGGATTTACTTTGATTTTAGTGGACAAAAATGAAAGTCAACGTTTTACCCAAAATGATGGCGCATAACATTATATTTTCAATAAAAACGAAGGCTAGAAATACTTATGTTAGATGTAGTTCTGCCAAGTTTTAGTGCTCTGGTTTCCCCCACGGTCCAAACTCATGCAGGACAAGTGAACTGGAGAAAGTAAATATAGGTGGATTTTTTTTTCTTTCAAATATTTGACTTTAACTGCAAGAGATTCACTTTTAACAGTGAATGTGTTTCTCAGTAAAAATTCAGAAAATATATGTGAAATAACTGTGTTTCTGTTTAAGTTTAATGAAACACTTTATTTAAATTAGGATATTTTACATTCATTTTATGTTTTTTTTTTTTGTATGGCAGCCATTGCTGACAGTCATTTGACCATTTTTATGTTTTAGTTTTATTTTTTACAGTGAAGGTGTTTGATCGTAATCAGGAAATAGCAGTAAAATAACAGTGTTTTTCTGTAAAACATTTAAGGAAAATGTATGTACAACTTTTTTTGCACTTTATTTAAATTAGGATATTTTACTTCATTTTTAAGTTTTTTTATTTGGCAGCAGTAGCTGACAGTCATTGACTGTTTTTTTAAGATTACATTTTTTACAGTGTGGGATGGCACCACAAGGCACAATTAACTTGCCGAGCGCAAGCTTCTGGAGGGCACATAGGTCTGAAGCAGTGAGTTTAGGCATTGGGGTGTAGAGCCAGTGGTTGTTCTGTAGGCAAATGTCAGTGACTTGAATTTGATGCGAGCGGCAATTGGCAACCAGTGCAATTTTATGAGGAGAGGTGTGACGTGCACTTTCTTCTGGTCTCCCAACCGAGGTTGTTGAGACCATCCTTTACTCCAGAGCTCCCTCTACGAGAAAACTCTATGCCCGAAGTGGAAAGCGTTCACTTCATGGTGCAACGGTCATCAGCTGAACCCAGTTGGTACAGTGCTGAAGTTTCTGCAAGAGCAATTCGCTGCAGGGTTATCCCCGTCCACCTTAAAGGTTTGTTGCAGCCATAGCTGCTTACCACATTCCTTTGGGTGTGAAATGTGTCGGGTGACACATTTGTTACCCGTTTCCTCCGTGGCACCTTGGGGCTGAGGCCTGCAGTTCACACTAGGATGGTCTGGTATTTGGCCATTGTTTTACAAGGCCTGTCCCTGGCTCCCTCAGACCCTATTGAGGAGGTTCCAGTCAAGTTCCTGACTCTTAATGCTTTGTTCCTTCTTACTGTCATGTCTCTTAAAATAGTAGGTGATTTTCAAGCCCTGCATTGCTTGGAATTTGCATCTGGTATGGTGAAGGCATTTCTTCACCCAAGACCAGGTTACATTCCTAAGGTGCCCACCAATATGGCTAGATCTATTGTGCTGCAGGCCTTCTGTCCTCCCCCCTTTCGAAATCCAGACAAGTTCAAGTTGTCAAGTTCGGGCTTTAGATGCTTACATCGAAGCATCGAAGCAGAGGATGAGTAAGTGGATAGTTGAGGCCATCTTTCTTGCATATGAACACAACCTTCATCTATGTTAGTCCAGGCCCACTCTACTAGGAGTATGGCTGCCTCTAAGGCATATCGGTCTCTGTTACTGAAAATGTTTCTATTCACCTGACACCATCCTGCATGGGTTGGAAATAACAATTCTAAATAACAATTGTTTGGTTAATTAAAAAATAATACATTAAATAATTAAGTAAATGCCCAAATTAATAATTTGTGAGGGTTTTAAGTACTGTCCTATTTTACCTTAACATGTTCGATAAAGTGGAAATTCTGGAACATGCTGGTTATTTATGGTCATTAGCGGGTCTAGATTATGAATAAGATTGATTATCAAAGCTGGTTAGACGACCCCGAATCAGTAACATATCAGCTACCATTTAAAAAAAAAAAAAAGAAAAAAAAAGAAGAAATTGACACATGGTTTTCCAGCAGAAACTTTTGTCACTTTTTATATAAAATATTTTTTTTTCAGTGAAATACAGTGTTCATCATTACCACAAAGATATTGTTAAATATTGTTTCATTATATATTTACATTTTCAAGTGTTGTGCCATCACACACACATGGTATTTGTCATTTGTTAAATTAACAGTCAATTTAAATGAATAATTTAAAACCAATCTTCTTATTCAGCAGTCTATTTGAGGTCACCCATTAGGGTCTCTCACTCTCTGCATCTCCCATCTGTAAACAAGCCTGCCTTGTTTTCTTGAACGCTCACAAATCATTGTTTGTACATCTTATCCTGCAATTACTATGTTCCCTCAGTTCAACCCGACTGCATGTTGATATTCAGCTGTTTTTTTCTGCATGATTTAATTGTTAAAAGCCTCTTAGTGTGAATTGGCCCAATTGAGAAGGAAAGCAGAACAATGTGTTATAAAAGCATAACCATAAGCTGTTTCAATCGGTTGCTGTGGCAGAGCCAACAAAGGCTATTTTCAGTTTGAAAATAACTGATTTGTAGCACCACACACACTTGACTTTGAAAACAACTAAATATTGAAGACATAATTGATCACTTGAATATCAAGAACACATACTTTGACTTCATACACACACACACACACACACACACACACACACACACACACACACACACACACACACACACACACACATATATTATATTAGTTGATATGTGGACATTAATCAATAATATTACTGCACTGTGACACGAGTCACTGAAAAATATGTGTTTTGAGAATCCTTTTCAGTAGCAGCAAAGGCACAATCTCCTTTTTGACTCAGATGTGTCCAAGGAATTTTGAGTAACTTTGAGTCGCTGATCTCAAAGTCCGTCCATTCTGATATTCAATTAAGAGATCTGAGAGATAGGCCGGTGCGAGTGCATGCAAGGATTTATACACCAATAACAGAAGTTTAAAATCAATTATATAATAGACTGGAAGCCAATGCAGGGAGATCAGGGTAGGAGTAATATGTTCACGTTTTTTTAATATCCCCATTAAGTCTAGCAGCAGAATTTTGAATTTTTTGCAGGTGAAAAATATAGATGACTGACTACTTCTCTTATATAATGCGTTGCAATAGTCAATTATTGATGTGGTCATTACCTGGCGCCCGCTGACAATCATGATCGTTGCCTCTGGGCGTGTCTGGGTATCAAGCACGCTAGGGGCTAACCCGCCGAGTCAGCCTCCGTGGGCCCCCCACTCCTCTTGCACACCGCAACCTAAGGAGCTTCCGGCTGAGAGTGCTGGTCCTTCTCATGGGGGACCAGTCGTTTTATTCGGTGCTCTGCCAAACGATCAGATGTCGATCAATGCATTGGAGGGTGAGCTTGAGTCCTCCGGGGATGAAGACTCGGCTACTTTGCCCTCTTCGGGGAGAGTAGTGTTGCCCGAGCCTGACCCAGAGCTGACGGCTTTCCTGGGCTCGAGTTGAGGCCTCCACCGTGTCCTGAACCCTCAAGGTTGGACGATTGGTTTCTTGGGACGGCTCGTGCTGGTTCTCAGTGCCCCATCTCGGTACCTTTCTTTCCGGAAATGCATGAAGAGGTCCCCAAATCGTGGACGGCACCCTCACTACCCTCGATGGTGGGGCAGCCAAGTGGAACATGGATATACACGGTGGAGCGCGTGGTTGCGATGCAATTGTGTCCAAAGAGCGCTGCCACTTGGAAGGGTAATCCACATCTCCCATCCAAGGCCTACAAGTTCTCGTCCGTTCTCACGGGCAAGGCTTACAGAGCCGGTGGACATGCCATGGCTCTCCTGCAGGTCTATCAGGCAATGGCACTTAAGGAGTTGCACGAGGGTAGTGCTGACCCAGGACTTATGCAGGAGCAGCACACAGTCGCCCTACGTGCAACGAAAGTCACTGCTTGCTCCCTGGGTCAGACAATGTCCACACTACTGGTCCAAGAATGGCATCTCTGGCTGAACCTGGCAGATATACGGGAGGCAGACAAGTGTCGGTTCCTTGAGTCCCCTATCTCCTAGGCGGGCCTCTTCGGCGACGTGGTTGGGAACTTAGCCCAGCAGTTCTCAGCCACACAGAGCCAGACGGAGGCGATCAGACACATCCTGCCCCGGTGGTCAGCTGCTGCTTCCACCCTGCTGCCAGCTGCAGCCCCCCTGCCTGCTCGTCGCTGAGGGCGTCCCCCTGTCATAGGAAGGCCATCCATCCCATCCAGGCCCCTGCCAAATCAGGCGGTAAGTGCAAGAGCAAGTGGCCCAGAGGAGGGCCAGGTGGGGAATCTTTTGTTCAGTTTTGTTTCTGTTCCGCCACTGGCCCCACAGCCAGCGGTACCCAATTTTTCTCTGGGTCCAAAGAGGGCGCGGATGGCAGTGTGAGACACATTGCCTTGCCACCCTCAGCCACCTCTTCTGTCGCCAGCAGACAGCAGCGTGTGCTTCGAGGACACGAGGAAGCCTCCTCAAGCACCCCCTGCCCAACCGTGGAACCAGGTAAGTGTTGCACCCCACACTAAGACCCCATTTTGGGACGACATACCTTCGGAGTCGGGTCCCTGCGTTCCACCTCGCTGCCCCACTGCGGGTACGTCTGTGGTCCCCCCTGGCCCTTGTACGGTCTCTGGGGGCCTGGCTAGCATTCCCCAGCCCATCTCGCTGGCTCATGCGGACCATCAGACTCGGCTATGCGATTCAGTTCATCCGGCGTCCCTCCAAGTTCAGGGGCATTCAGCTCACCTCTGTGCGGGGTCCTGTCTTACGGGCAGAGATCGCAGTCCTACTGGCGAAGGACGCGATAGAGCCGGTCCCTCCAGACAGGGTTTTACAGCCCCTACTTCTTTGTACCCAAGAAAGGTGGTGGGTTACGGCCAAGCTTAGACCTGCGAGTATTGAATCTTCACAGGCTCCCTTTCAAAATGTTAACGCAGAAACAAATCTTTGGACGCATCCGTCCCAGCGACTGGATGGCAGCGATCAACCTGAAGGACGCATAATTTCTCCCTCGACATAAACTGTTCCTACGCTTTGCATTCGAAGAGCGGGCATATCAGTACAAAGTTCTCCCCTTCGGGCTGTCGCTGTCACCTCGCGTCTTCACAAAGGTCTATTTCGATGACTGGCTCATACTGGCCCAGTCACGAGAACAGCTGTGCGAACACAGGGACATGGTGCTCAGACACCTCAGCCAGTCGGGGCTTCGGGTCAACTAGGAAAAGAGCAAACTCTCCCCTGTGCAGTATGGAGTTGGACTCGGTCAACCAGACAGGACGGCAGCCCCACTAAAACTTTTTCAGAGGTTCCTGGTGCACATGGCACCCGCAGACACAGTAACGCCACTTGGATTGCTTCATATGAGGCCGCTTCAGCACTGGCTTTACGGCCGAGTCCAGAGATAGGAGATGGTCGTGCCCGGGCTGTGTTTCTTCGGGCAGGAGTTCACCTAGAGCAAGTGTCCAGGCATGCTGTTATCTCAACAGATGCCTCCTCCACCGGCTGAGGTGCCTCGTACAACGGGCATGCAGTTTCGGGTATTTAGACGAGTCCATATCAACTGCCCCAAATTGCTAGCAATATGTCTTGCGCTAGGCCACCTCAAATCGCCGCTACGATGCAAGAACGTACTGGTCCGTACGAACAGCACTCCGACCGTTGCATACATCAAACATCAGTGTGGTTTACGTTCCCATGGAAAGTTAGCACAGCTAGACCTGTTTGCTGCCCCGGACATGTCTCATTATCAGTTGTTTTACTCCCTGACCGAGGGGTCCCTCTGCACGGATGTGCTGGCACACAGCTGGCCCCAGGGCCTACCCAAGTATGTGTTTCCCCCAGCAAGCCTACTTGCACAGACACTGTGCAAAGTCAGGGAGGATGAGGAGCAGGTCATGCTAGTTGTGCTGTATTGGCTCAACCGGACCTGATTCCCAGAACTGGTGCTCCTCGCGACAGCCCCTTCCTGCCTATTCCTCTGAGGAAGGACCTGCTTTCTCAGAGACGGGGTACCCTATGGCACCCGGGTCCAGACCTCCGGAATCTCCACATCTGGTCTCTGGATGGGACAAGGAGGACTTAGGTGATCTACCCCAGGCGGTGGAAGACACCATTACTTCAGCGAGAGCACCCTCCACGAGGCACGCTTATGCTCTAAACGCCCTGCTCCTTGAGTGGTGTTTTTCTTGCCGGGAAGCCCCCTGGAGATGCCCGATCAGAACTGTGCATTCCTTCTAGCAGGAAGCGTTGGAGTGAAGGCTGTCTCCCTCCACCCTGAAAGTTTAACCCTGTTGAGTTCTTCCACCACCCTCAGCAGTCAGACATGGCGGATGCCTCCGACGCCAGGCCTAACACTCATAAGTACGCCCAATGGTTGACCCCTGTGAAATGCTAGGTGCCATATGTTGCGATTCCCTACGGTGATCCCATATGTGTATTCTTCCACGGTACGGCTTCCCTGACAGCGAACCAATGTCTTTCCCTTGGCAAAGTCCGCTCTGCCATCCCTGCCGGTGTTGACTCCCCCCTAACTAGGCTGAAGCTACCTCAGGGACATTCCATATGTTTCACTGCCCTAATGGGCAGTCCATTTGTTTAACCTCCACATGATACCTCCCTTTGGGCAGGATGTGGACTCTGTGGCGTCCCTTTTTGCTTAGAAAGGGCATGCTTTCCCAATGTTATCCAATAGTCTCGCAGAATGGGTCATGCTGAAAAGCAGTGATCGATTTTCTCAGCGTAAGCCCTGTCCCATCTTCTGCCCCAGGAAAACCTGAATATGCAATGCATCTGTTTCCGTATATATACCCGCGCTGCGGGGCGGAATGAGAGATACAAATCTCGCACGCCAATGTCCATAGGCTCGATTAGTTTACACTCAAAGGTGATTGGGCTCTCATGTGAGATCCCAATTCGTCGACGTGACGTCTCTGTTCCCTCCTTCATGGAACAAGGGTTACATACGTGACTGAGACATTCCCCCGGAGAACTGAACGTGTGTGCTCCTTTCCCAAACACATAACACACAAGTCATGTGTCCTCAAGTGTCGTCTCTGATACGGAGGCACATACTTCCTGAAACGCTTGGCTGAGTGATCGTGTTCAAAAGTACATAAACAAACGGATCCTGAAGACAAAAGAAATTGTTGACATGCACTACACAGGCGTCCTTTTATATTCTGGTCGCACTGGTAGTGACTTAAAAAAAAAAAGGTGACTTCACTTGACTTGACACACACTTACACTCACACACATACACACAGATATATTGCAATTGTCTAAAGTTTCATACTCGTCCACATGTGTGAAGTTATTTATTACTGTAGTGTTGTTCTTTATTGTTTTGTTGTGCTTATTAGTTTGGTGGGGGCCTCAAAAGAAGGATTCTGCTGATCTCTGTTTATGAGGTTTCTACTAAAACATACAGTACAAGCCAAACTGCTATTGTTTATAAGCCTTACTCAGCTCTGAATGACCTTGTAGTAGATTAGCTTTCTTTGTTTATTGCAATGTTATTTAATACATGTCTTTATATCTACTGCTCTGTATCTCTGAGGAGCATGTGAGCAATAGCTGGTAGGTTGCATTGTGTAGATGCAGAAATTATAGCTATTACTGTGACCTCCGCTGCAGCCTGAGGTTTGTGGAGAAGTATTTGTTCAAATCTGTGCACCGACCTGATTTCAGTAATAGACTGAGAGGTGGAGGAGATATACAGTACACTTAGACTATCTGATATGCAACGTGATTTATCTCCTATTTTGTTTGATATTGACACAAGGAGATCACATATGCTTTTGTTTATTGGATGAATATTTGAATGCTACCGATCTGAACTCTGACTTGTGATGCAGCCTGAATCATAATCACATCGTGTGCTGCTCCTTCTCTTGCTTTAGTGCACACAGAAATTCAAGAGCAAAGTGTTGTTTGGATATTTTTATAGCTTATTTTGAATGACTATTCAACAATTGCTCTGTAAACTGTATGCAAGTAAAATAATGGTGCCCTGTAAGGAGTTCACCTTAAATTTAACCAAGCAGAGAGGTTTTTAAAAACAATCTCACTCACAGATCATTTTTAATAATTTTTACATTTTATTTTGATTCAGATATGAAAAAGTAATGATGCCCAAGCGGGTGAGTTGTTATAGTTAATCCTATTATTTTCACCAGTTTGACCTAATTTTCGGACTATTTACTGACATGATAGGTGGGCATTATAACATTAACAGAGTATTCGGCCAATCAAAGTGCAATAAAGGCATTGGCTCTTGTCAGGTGCTTTTTTGCTTGTATTTCGCAGTTCCTCCCTCACATTTGCACCACGTTAGTACATGGGTAGGCATTTCTTGCCCTCAAGATCCACTTCCTGCAGAGTTTACAGATCCAACCATAATCAAACACACAAACAAGCTAATTATGGTCTTCTAGAAAGCTACAAGGTGAGTTTTATCAGGGTTGAATCTAAACTCTACAGAAAAGTGGATCATGAGGGCCAGAGTTGTCTGGCCCTGCTTTAGAAGTTTAATGAAAATACAAAGAGATTTAAGGAGGCAAAGGAGATATTGAATGCTTTCCTCAGAAACTTTATCCAGTAGTGCAGATTAAAGAAAAATGTTTGTTTGATCTCAATTTTTTTTATATATATGTATTTTTTTATCTGCAAAAACACTCCTGATAAATACATAGGATCAGAGACCAACATAAGGGGTAAAATATTTATATATATTAACTAGCCAACTAGCCTGAAACGTTCTTAAAAGGTGAGGGTCATTCTAAATTTGGGGAAGAAGGTCAAGCAACTTAGCAGATGTTGGAATAAGACTAACACATAGAGATGTGTGTGTGCATTTATGGTGCTCAGTATAAACCCTCTGGCTGTGCAATGATACTCTGTTTACATGGAGCACATTTCAGTCTCAGTTTAGAGGCAGAAAGAGGTCATCGTATAAATTGCTGTGTAACAAGTACAGCAATGCCCAACCTTTAAAGGGATACATGTTCCCTGGAACACAGAAGATGTTTTGAAGAATGTTTCAACAGCTTTTGTACATACAATGAAAGCCAGTGACTTTCACTGTATGGAAAAAATGAGACATTTTTCAAAATATATTATTTTGAGAAGAAACAAATGCATACAGGTTACAAAGGCATACAAGACTACATGAGGTTGAGGAAATGATGACAGAATTTTCATTTTTGAGCAGCCAGGCCTTTCAGTTCTTCCTCTAATAAGCCACAAGAAAGTTGAAGTGTTTATATTCAAGTTTTATAAATTTGTCTTGTCATAGTTGGAGAAAGGGAAATAGCTGGAGTTAGGTTGCATGGTCCTACACCATTATATTGTGTGATTGTGCACAAAAAGAGAATTCCACAACAACATCATTGTGCACACCCTTACGAAAAAAAAGTATACTTCAAGTTCATTTTATGAAGTATACTTGAGTAATGTTCAAGTATATTTTTAAGTATACTTTATGTAGTAAGTATACTAATGTCAATATGTACTAGTAGTAAACTTGTAAGTGTACTATTTTAATACCGCTTGGGACTAAATTGGCCCACTTGAAGTATATAAAAGTATATGTTTAAGTGTACTATAAGTGTAACAGTAGTAAACTTTAAGTGCACAACTAGTTCATAATTATGTTTCTCATTTGTACTGCAAGTGAACTTAGTAGTATACTAGTAGTTTACTATTTTAATACTTGTAGCAACTTTGAAGTATACTCTCAGTAAACTACTAGTTTAGTAGTTTTATACTACAAGTTTTATTTTAATGTACTCTCAGTAAACTACTAGTTGAGTAGTTTTATACAAGTTTTCTTTAAGTGAACTTAACATTATACTTATAGTTTACCATTTATATATTATTTTTACTCTTTTAGTGTACTCTCAGTAAACTACTAGTTTAGTAGTTTTATTCTACAAGTTTTCATTTAATGTACTCTCAGTAAACTACTAGTTTAGTAGTTTTATTCTACAAGTTTTCTTTAAGTGAACTTAACATTATACTTATAGTTTACTATTTATATACAATTTTTGCAATTGCAGTAAGCCTATACTACTATGTTCAAATGTTATTTTTTTATACTTGAAAAATACCTTTAACTCTACTTTAATTTTAAAAACATTTTATTAGCTTCATGCATCCTTTTTTATCAACACTTGAATGTCAGTAAGTTTCATAAAGGCAACATTTTAAACAAAATAGTTGAGAAAATCACATTTTTGTCAAAGACTACGCCTTGATCAGATCCAGAACGATGATCAAAACACAGGTGGAGTAGATCGAGTCCAACACCCCCAAAGCTTCACAGTCGTTTTCTCTTCATGGGTTAGGCCTACGCTTCATTTCATTTGGAAACATTAAGCAGTTTTGATTTACAAGCTGTTTAATGTTTGATATTACATTATTTTACATTTGAGTGAGCAATCTTCTATCACTTGTTTCAGCTTCTTCTTCTCCTGTGTTTTGATCCAGAGATTCTGTACTAGAAGATGTGTCATAGCGCCCCCTACCGTATACCAGTGAAAACATGGATAGCTGGAAAATTCAGTCAATGGTGGGGAAAAGTTAAATTAAAGTAAATATGTACATACCAGTGGACTAGCCTACACAAAAATTCAGATACGCAGAATTAGAAACATATCTGTTTTATATCAATATTTTAATCAATATTTTCAAACAAATTTTCATAAGACTGTATATGAAAAACGATGTAAAAAAAAAAATTATTTAATAGGCTACTCGATCAAAAGAGTTAACACAACTACAAGCCAAGTATACTTTGAATAATTCAAATTTTAAGTATATCTCGATCAAAAGATTGAGTACAAGTATAGGCCAAATATACTTGGACTTTTCTCTCAGTATAAGTCAAGTACACTTACAAATGTAGACTGAAAGTATGCTTTCTTCTTTTTAGTTGAAAAGAAGTATACTAATAGAACACTTGAATAAACTTATTTTCCATGCTTATTTTATTTACTCTATAAGCTATTCCACCCGAAAGTTTGTTACTATATAAAGCTGAACATGTAAGTTTATAAGACGGTGTGTAATATTATGTTTTTAAAAAAGTATTTAATAAGCTACTCAATCAAAATAGTAAACACAAGTACAATCCAAGAATACTTAGAATATTTATTTATACTTTTAAGTATATCTCGATCAACAAGTATAGGCCAAATATACTTAGACTTTTCTGTCAGTATAAGTCAAGTATACTTAAGTGCAATTTGAAGTATATTTCTGAGAAGTACATAAAGTATATTTCTGAGAAGTATATAAAAAGTAGACTGAAAGTATACTTTCTTATTTTTAGTTTAAAAGAAGTATACTAATAGAACACTTGAATAAACTTCTTTTTTGTAAGGGCAGTCCCATGGGATTAGTGAGAAAGACACAGAGGAAGACATATTTTAAGAAAATAACTTAAAATGAGAATGTCAAGTATAAATTGCTCCCTTAATGCAGGTCAGAGACTACAGAATAGCAGTTTCTAAATAGCCTCTTACTTGCATTTCCTTTACAAAAAAGAAGTTTATTCAAGTGTTCTATTAGTATACTTTAAACTAAAAATAAGAAAGTATACTTTCAGTCTACATTTTATATACTTCTAAAAAATATACTTTATTTACTTCTCAGAAATATACTTAAAATTACATTTAAGTGTACTTGACTTATAATGAGAGAAAAGTCCAAGTATATTTGGCCTGTACTTGAACTCAATCTTTTGATCGAGATATACTAAAAGTATAATTAAGTATTCAAAGTATACATGGCTTGTAGTTGTGTTAACTCTTTTGATCGAGTAGCCTATTAAATATACTTTTTTTTACATAGTTTTTCATATACAGTCTTATGAAACTTACTTTGTTTGAAATTATTGATTAGAATATTGATATAAAACAAATATGTTTCTAATTCTGCGTATCTGAATTTTTGTGTAGGGTAGTCCACTGGTAGTGTATAGGAATTTACTCTAATTCTACTTTTCCCCACCATTGGCCATTTTCCAGCTATCCATGTTTTCACTGTTATATGCTATATGACACATCTTCTAGTACAGAATCTCCAGATCAAAACACAAGAGAAGAAGAAGCTGAAACAAGTGATAGAAGATTGCTCACTGAAATGTAAAATAAAGTGATCATCAAACATTAAACAGCGTGTAAATCAAAACTGCTTAATATTACCAAATTAAATAAAGCGTAACCCATGAAGAGGAAACGACTGTGAAGCTTTGGGGGTGTTAGACTCGATCTACTCCATCGTTCTGAATCAGATCAAGGCGTAGTCTTTGACAAAAATGTGATTTTCTCAACTTAAAAAAAAAAAAAAAAAATTTGCCTTTCTTTATGAAACTTACCGACATTCAAGTGTTGATTAAAAATGGATGCATGAAGCTAATAAAACGTTTTTAAAAATAAAGTACAGTTAAAGGTATTTTTCAAGTATAAAAAATAATATTTACATTTGAACATAATATATAGAACAAAATAATATATAAATAGTAAACTATAAGTATAATATTATGTTCACTTAAAGAAAACTTACAAGTATATTTGCAGTAAAACTACTAAACTAGTATTTTACTGAGCGTACACTAAAGTACTGAACACGTGTGTACTTTCATAAACTAAAAAAATTACTACTTGTATTAAAATAGTCTACTAAGTAGTTTACTACTCTTACACTTAAACGTATACTTTTACTAAAAGTGGGCCAATTTAGTCCCAAGCAGTATTGAAATAGTACACTTACAAGTTTACTATAATTGATATTATATACTTACTACATAAAGTATACTTAAAAATATACTTGAACATTACTTAAGTATACTTCATAAAATTAACTTTAAGTATACTTCTTTTTCAAAAGGGTTGTCATGGTGGTCCCTGGCCTCTCTCTGATTATGACTATGGAGTATGAAGAAGTACTGCTGAAGTCATCTGATGTGCAGTGCATTGAGTAATCCTATGGAGATTAAAACAGCAATAGCCTAGCTCTCATACAATAGTTGGGAATATGTATGCGTGTGGGTAAAAAAAAAAGAGAGAGAGAGAGAGAGAGAGAGAGAGAGAGAGAGATCGGGGCATGGTGATTTTGTCACATCAGCTGACCTGAAGTATCTCTGACAACAGAGCATTGTCCATGCACTAAACCTCCTCTAAACCCTCTACACACACACACACACACACACACACACACACACACACACACACACTGTTAGGGTTCGACTTGAAAATGGACTCCTCACCACAAATGCTGACGTCAGTTGTTTACCATTTTCCAGCTCAGCGCTCTCTCTTGCTCTGTTACCTCTAGCACACTAATGTAGATATCTGCACAATCACACATGTGGAGTGTTATGCAATGAACTTTTTCTGACTGCCTGATGTGCCTCATTGTCATGCATGTAATTGTGTTTGATATGTAGTCTCTAGCCATTGGTAGCACTGATGTTGTCGTTTCTGAGGGATGGAATAAAAGAGATCGGTAGAATGGGAGGGTTGGCGGGGGAGGTAGCTGTCCCTTCAATGGATTTTCTGCTGCTGCAGGACCGTGTTATAAACAAGCCAGGGTGGTAATGACACAGTTCCAGCAGTGCAGTTTCATCTCTGTGTTTATTAGGGAAAGTACTCCCCTCTAGTGGCGAATAAATAAATTGCAAACGTAAAAAAATCCACACTGCTGGCCTGTTGATGATATATTTGCATTCTGCCTACCTCAGCCCCTATTCCAGTTTTTGAGGTCATGGGTTTATTTTCGCACATTCCATTATGCCTGGTTTATTTTAAGGGCTCAGGATTTTTTTTTCTCAAAAGATCTTCCCTGAGCAAAGAAGGATTCCTAAAAATTTGGAGTGCATAAACAGTGCTTAAACTTTAAGATTTTAAATGAATGAACATGAGCATTTTCTCTCTTTTTGATTTTTGCTCTATAGTAAAACACTATTTATAAAAAAAACATCTAAAACGCCTATAAACCTTCAAAACGTTTTTATTGCCATCATTTAAAGTTTGTCTTGACTAACCTTGCCATTGCATTTAAAAAAATTATGTAATTTAATATATAAACTGAAAAATAAATGTACTATATACATTTTATTGCTACATCCCTGGATTCAATTTGCAATTCTGCATTCTGTTTTTCTACCTCAGTTGAATTCAATATAGGAATTGAATTGGAATTTTTAAGACACTCTTAATTCAACTTTAAATGTTTAGGAAACTGAAAATGCTCTGTAAACATATTGATCAACACAATAATTTTGTTTATATAGCAAAGCTATATAATAATAGAGCAAACATTGTTTGAAAAAACACGTGTGAGGCAGTTCCAGATGCTAACTGAATCCAGACGAGAGCAGTTTATGTACAATATGGGGTCTAGGTTCTATATAGATATAAATGGATGTATATGTGGTCCTTTTCCTAATGTATATTATATTAAATTTACAATGGCCCATTCATAATCATTTTAGAATTTATGGCTGCATTAAAATAATTATTCAAAGTAGTAACCAAAATCGCTTCATTTTCTAACTACAGCTGTCGCTTAGGGTCCCCTCTGTAGAAAACGTGGGGGCCAGTAGCTCTGGACCCCCTGTATTATGGAATTGGCCAGGCAAACCATGGGAGCGTATAAATGTTTTGCTGGGCCATGTGAGGGCCATATGTACCTGGTTTATGGTTGACGCACATTCAAAGTGCCCAGAGGTGCAGTTAGTGACATCAACAACATGTGAAACACATCAGCTCAGCTCCACATCACCCAGCGACCAATGGGCTGGCTAAAAGGTTTGTTCAGACATTTAAACAAACACTGAAGACCTCCAGGGGTTCATTTACTCTTCAGAGACTGCTTTAAACATTATTGTTGACATTTTGCAACACACCACACCCAACAACAAAGGACTCCCTCTTCCCTTTTGGATTTGAGACGCAGCTGTGCACTTTTCTAGATGCCTTTAAACCCAGTGTGACAGCTGCTGTGAGACTCACATAAACCCCAAAGGTTCTCCACTGAGCTGGTCGTTTAAAGCCTAGACAGTTTGTCGTCAGTGCCACTGTGCTTTCTCGTGATAACAGCTTAAGAGAGCGATGGCCATCAGGTGAGCTGGCGAGGTGACTGCTGAAGGTAGTCCAGTCTCATACACTGTGGGTGTTGAAGTTTCTGAGGATTGGAGATGCCATGCCAACTAACTATTATCCATTCTGAATAGAACAGCTGAAACTCAGGTGACACAACCATCTTACACAATCATTATGCCCACTGCTGTACTTCTTAACAATCTGTAATATTATGCACTGACACTATTGGATGAAAACTGAACTTAGATGGATGATACCATCACTGTTTTTTGGATGAGATCTGAACTTAGATGGATGATAACATCACTGTTTTCTCCAGAGCTGCTTTATAAATGAATTGAACTCATTCCTTAATTGATCAACTTTAACACAGTTATTGAATCGAACTGAATCAACAGTGAACTGATTTCAGCTGAGTAATGACTGCTTACAATGGTCTTTTTAGAGCTGCTTTACAGTATAATTGAATTCTGTTTGCATCAGTGAATTGTTATTTTCCTGTTTATAATAATAATAATAATAATAATACATGCTGGTCCAGGCTGGTTTATGCTGGTACAGTGCTGGTCTGACTGGTGGACCAGCATAGTCATGCTGCTCTCAAACAAACTGGAGCTGGTGAAGCTGGTTTACCAGCATGGTCTTGCAGGGTTGACTGTGAGTCCATCTGTCTGTATGCAAGCAGTGTTTTGGAGACAAGCATTGTTTTTTTCTTGCATAATTTTATTTTTAACACATTAATGATGTAAAGGAAAAACAATATAAGCCTAAAACATATGATTTATTGGAATATATAACAATTATTCTGTTATGTATGTCTTTAGTTTCGTTTTCATAGACTTTTAGTTTGCATTCATCAATTCCTGTTTTCCTTTGTTCAATTTTCCCTACTCCTTTGTTGTCATGGTTACTAACATGATTTGCCATCATGTTCAGTTGTGTCTTCCATTAATCACCTTATTTGCCTGTGTATTGAAGTTCCTGTGTTTTCAGTTCAATTTGTCTGGTCTGGTCTTGTCTGTGTTTGTATTGCATGTGGTGAATTAAAGACTTGGAATCTTTGTGTGTTTGCTTGATAATAGTTGACAAATGTTTATAATACATTACAAGCTGGTACATTGTAAATGTATTTTTTTTCCTTTTTTTTTTCAAAATGATACTGATAAATGATAAAGCAAAATGAAATGAAATGATAAATACATAAATATGTAAAATATATTGCAGTAGGCCTAAGTATTTATAAAGTACCCTATATATTTTAAACCCACTAAAAGCTTAATAATTTTGCTATGTTCTTAAACAAAGTACACATAAAATGTACTCTAAGTAAGAGCAACATAAGTGTTTTCTGTAAATACACTAAAACTTCACTGAAAGTATGCTTGTGTTTAGCATATTTCTTAAAAGTGTAACTAAGCATGTATTTATTACCAATGTACTTCTAGTGCACTTTTTAGAAATATGTTAAAAGTATGCTTGTGTTTAGCATATTTCTTAAAAGTGTAACGTCTCGGTTACTAATGTAACCCTGGTTCCCTGAAGGAGGGAACTTGAGACGTAACGTCGACGTGACGACGTAATTGGGATCGCCTTGAGAGACCAATCTACTTAGAGAATATTAAAACGAGCCAATGCATATTGGCATGCGATAATTGCATCAGCTTGCAGCGCGAGCATATAACGAGCAGAAGGTGCGTCGCATATTGTTTTACGCTGAGGAGCCGAGACGCGTTCGGCCAAACAGCGATGGTCAGAAACCGTGGCGACGGGACGTTACGTCTCCCGTTCCCTCCTTCAGGGAACGAGGGTTACATTAGTAACCGAGACATTCCCTTTCATTCGCTCACGTTCGGCGTAACGCCGATGTGACGACGTAATTGGGATCCCATGAAAAACGCCACGGTTGCTGCCACATCCAGCGCCCTACACAAGACTCTCAGACCCCCAACTGGCTGGGGTGGAAGACCTGCGTAGAGGGAGTTCACTTGCTGTTCCGTTATACCCCACACAGTGGAACTCTTGGATAACACTGGGAAAGCGTGCTTTTCCAGGGGAGAAGGACGCTGCGGAAGCCACATCCTGTCCGAAGGGATGTACCATGTGTAGAATACACATATGGACTGGACAGTTAGGAGCAGTGCAACATATGGAATGTCACTGGGGTGGCTCCAGCCTGAGAAGGGGGGAGGCTACACCAGACAGTGACGGCAGAGCGAACTCTGCCAAGGGAAAGACACGGGCTCACCGCAGGGAGCTGGTCGTGGAAGAATACTCATATGGGATCGCCGCAGGGATCACCACATATGGAACCCAGCCTAGCACAAGTTACACAAGCATACGAGCACTAGGCCTGGCGTCGGACGCTCTGCAACGTCTGACTGCCGAAGGGGTGCGGAGGAACTCTACAGGGTTCGCCAAGTGGGGAACTCGACTGGAGCCAAAAAGCGCACGTATCCGCTCCATGTGGAGGGGAGTGGCGCAGCAAGCCGACACAAGAGCGGGAACTTCAGTGTTACTGGCTGGTTGAAGCGAGCACACAGGAAGAAACCGACTCAACACATAGGCTATAAAACCTAGTGAACGTGTTACGCCATGTTCGAACGCAAAGCGAAGAAATGGTCTGTGTCGAGGGAGAATCGAGACATGAAAATACGCGTCCTTCAGGTCGATTGCTGCAAACCAATCTTGGGGACGGATGCATTTGAAAATGCGTTTCTGCGTAAGCATCTTGAACGGCAGCCTGTGAAGGGACCGGTTCAGGACACGCAGGTCCAAGATAGGTCATGACCCACCGCTTTTCTTGGGTACAATGAAGTACGGGCTGTAGAAGCCGGTCGGCTGAAGGGACCGGCTCGATTGCGTCCTTCGCCAGAAGGACTGCAATCTCTGCCCGGTGAAGGCCAGGGGATGCCGGGCGAACTGAATCGCATAGCCGAGTCTGATGGTACGGATGAGCCAGCGAGACGGGCTGGGAAGCGCTAGCCAGGCTCCCAGACACCGTACAAGCGGGACCAACGGCACGACAGACGTACCCGAGGTGGGGCAGCGTGGCGGAATGCAGGGACCCGACTCGGACGGCATAGCGGCCCGAAGTGGGGTCTGAGTGTGCAACACTAACCTGACTCCACCGATCGGCAGGGGATGAGTGAGATGGCATAGGCGCGGCCTCGAGCCCATCAGGCTACCACTGGCGAAGCAAGAGGGGGCCGAGGGTGGCAAGGCATAGCGTCGCACACCGCCAACCTCGCTCTCTTGGGACCCAGAAGCTGCTTTTGCTGAGAATGTGGTACCGCTGGCTGAGACGCCAGTGGCAGAACAGTACGATTCAACAAAAGTTCTCTGCCCGGCCCTCCTCCGGGGAAGAGCAGCTTACTCTGGGTCGCCCGTCTCAGAGCTGCTGAGATGGGTGGTGCCGTCTTCCTGCGAAGCTCAACATCACAGTAGAGCTGGCTGTGGCGGAGGGTTTTTTTTTTCCTCGCAGGGGACTGACACCCTTTGCGACAAGCAGACTGAGGGCCCACCAGTGACTCAGGGAGCACATTGCGGCAAGCTTTTGGTTACTTCAGCCTGCTTTTGAACTGCGGAGAACCGCTGGGCACAGTCTCCAACAGTGTCGCCGAAAGGCCACCTTGTGAGATGGAAGCATTGAGAAAGCAAACTTTGGTGATGTCTCACACCTCTGCAAGGTTTAGCCAGGGACCTCTAGGGTGGACATCATCCGGCCGAGGGCCAGCGTTGTGACTTTAACACGGCCAGTCACCAGGCGCAGCTCAACCCCGACTCAGAACTACCCTCATGCATTATGACTGTTTGGTCACATGCAGGGACGAGGCGGTCTGCAGTAGCACTGCTGCCCCACCATTGAGGGTAGTGAGAGAGGAAAAACTTTCTGCAGCTTTTGGCACATATGGCTTGCCATATTGGCACCAAAATGCTTCCATAATGCAAAAAGTTTTTCACACACATCCGGGAAGGCACGGGGGCGGGGCAAGGCGATTATGCGTCGCACTGCGCCCCCAGTGTAACCCGGGAAAGCATGGCTGTCAAGTCTGAATCTGATTCAGCATGAGCATGCACACCATTATAGTGGGAGCTCAGTATCATCTTCATTTCCAGAGCGTAACAGCCCTCTCTCTGAGGCAGCGATCGACGTCTAATCCTCCCCTGGAGCCCCGAATGAAATGATAGGTCCATCATGAGAATGACCAGCATCCCATCCAGAAGCTGCCAGGCATGCGAGACAGTGAATGTGGCCGTCAATTCGACGGCACACAGCATGCTGATCGCTCAACCTTAATGAAAAAGGCAAGACGAACAACGTACTGACGTGGTCACGTTCTCATAAGAGAATATAACCACCCACAAACAGAGTCTCAACATGTTTGCGATGCGATAGAGGAGTGAGGGGCCCACACGGATTGGTTACCAGGCGGGGAAGCCCTCACTATAATCCTCCGGTCACCCTGGCTATACACAGAAATAGCCCTTTTCTGGAGCCCCAGAAGAAGAACTAGATTGGGGCATAGACGAGGGAACTCCACCTCATTAAGGCACTTGAGTCTCGACCGCGCATCTAGAGCGCCGAACGAAGCGCGCTGGGTTGCCGTGACAACCCGCACTGTCAGCCGGCAGCTCGACGGCACACGGCAAATCACTTAAACCTTAATGAGAAAGGCAAGACGAACAACGTGCCGATGTGGTTATGCTCTCAGAGAGAACATAAGCCACCCACAAGCACAGTTTCAGCACACTTAAGCCCAGGCATGTAAAACAGTGATCGTGGCCGTCACATGAGGATAGGAAACGACCGCATCCAGAAACACACGGTTTGAATGACGTCTTGAAAAAGACGCAGTGTCAAACCGTGTATGCTCTTTCGGGAAAAAACTGCTCTCTCTGGTGCTGAAGCACCCAGGGATGACCGCGGCTACACAAACAGGACGAAAGTGCAAGCCTGATGTGAGCACTCACATTCTCATTGAAGGCGCAACATTCTGAGCTGTGAAAACAGCTGTTTTGCTCTCTGTGAGATCGTGGCCAGCGCTGTTAGCGCTGTAACACCAACACCAGCTTGAAGAGGCATTCTCCTGAAGAAGCAGACTCATTTTCTTCTTTTGAAGTTTAACACTCTCAGAAGATTGTAGAGCAGGAACAGTAGAACCGCTCAGCTCCGAAGCGAAAGACAATATGCGACGCACCTGCTGCTCATTATATGCTCGCGCTGCAAGCAGAGCAGCTGATGCAATTATCACATGCCAATATGCATTGGCTCGTTTTAATACTCTCGAAGTAGATTGGTCTCTCAAGGCGATCCCAATTACATCGTCACGTCGACGTTACGTCGAACGTGAGCGACTGAAAGGGAACTAAGCATATATTTATTACCAATGTACTTCTAGTATACATTTTAGAATTATATTATTCATTTTATATTATATTAAAATGCAATTCAATATATTTTTAATGCACTTCAAATAAGCATTTTGGGAATACAAATGTATTAAAAACGTACAACTTGCATTTCAAGTATATTTTTAATACATTTAATACTACGTCTTTTTCACCTTGCATACAGCGGTTGTTACAATACAAGTATAATTTTGTATGTTTTTTGACAGTAGAACTGAAAATGTATTTATTTTTTTATTTATTATTATTCTTTTTTTTGTTATGATTATATTATTAATCAATTTCATCTTAAGTTTTAAACAAAGTCAAAAATCAAACTGGTGAAACGTTTCAAAGGATAATTTTTCTCTTGTTTCAAAGAATCTTTACACAAATCAGTTAAAAAAGAGCTTGTGTACATTGCACAACAAAAACATATGAAAACAAAGAAAGATGCCAAATAACAACATACTCATATGCAGTTTGTTCAATAACAGGGATTATGAGAAGAGCTCTTGCTAATAAAGAGCTATTGATAATGAAAGCTCAAAATTGAAAGATGCTGCTTTTAAAGACTTTAATGGTCTTTTGGGAACTCCCATCAAAATCCAGCTGTCAGTCACTCATCCCAAAACGTGTACATAATAAAAGGTGTCACTGCCGTCAGGAGCATGAAATATTGTAGTCAATAGTGATAGCATGCACTTTAACAATTGCTGAAAGAGAATTAATTCAATCAAAGTCAGGGGCCAAGAGCCTAACTAAAAGTGAAAAAATAAAGGGATTACTCTTTATGTTTCCATAATTAAATTAAAATTACTTGTGATGTAATGGCATTACATACTGTTTAGACTGAACAATTCTATTTAAACCAATAGTACATTTAAAATCTACATTTTCATCTAACCCCCTTAAATTCTTTAGCCAGTTCAAGAATAATGTATGCAATTTTCTATTATATATTTCAAAGAATTAAAAGAGCAGTTTCATGGCTATTCTTGTATTGTTCACCTGCATGGTTGAGTGCATGGTGCTGGTCAGTGGGGGTTAGAATGTAATAAGTAATGTAATAATACTTTTTAGAGAGAGTAATTAGTATAGTAATCTAATTACACTGTTGAAGATGTAAGTAGCAGTTTGTAATTAATTACTTTTTTAGAGTAATTTACCCAACACTGGTTGCAGGGATGCTGAAGCTGGAGTCTTCATTTAAATGTAGCTACTTCTGCTTGTCTGTATTCAAATTAGTTTCATCCAAAAAAAGTTACAGACCCGATCCAGGGTCAGGGTGCAACATAAATTAGGAGATTTGAAACAAGACAAAACTAAATTGTTTAGGAAAGATAAAACCACCACTGTCAACAAAAAGGAAGCAATTTGGTTTCACTGTTGGACCAAGGCCAAAACTAAACGAAAACCAACTTTACTCAAATAATTGGGTAACTCTTAAGCTGGTGCCACAACAACAACTTATATCTTAATGTAGATAAAACAAAGGAGATGGTTATTGACTTCCGCAGAAGGGAAGACTCCCTCCCACCCATCCAAGACATCTTGCGGACACGCTGTGTGCGCAGAGCCTTTGCCATTGTAAAGGACCCCTCCCACCCCTCCCACAGTGTGTTTGTCCCTCTACCATCAGGCAGGAGGTTATGCAGCATCAGGACCCGCACTGCAAGGTTCTGTAATAGCTTTTCCCCCCAAGCTGTCAGAGCCCTGAATACCTTGGTGCCATCCAACCTTTCATCCCCATAATTCGTTTGCCCCCCCAATGACAAAGGACTCGAGAACACACAAATGACTGTGTACTGTCACTTTAAATGGACAATGGGCATTAAAATGCACAATTGTGCACCGACACTTTATTGGCTTCTGCTCTGGTTACATTGCACTATTACTGGCTATTGCACTATTGCAAAAAAGAAAAAAAGAAAAAAAGAAAAAGTACATAGTCTAATTTATAAACAAGAGAAAAAAGGTACAGTAAGTGCCCCCACAAAGATAGTAATACCAGTTATTTTTTAAACCCATAAATCACTGGACCTAGTTTTATGCCTCGCTTTTTCAGGTTATATGTTCAATAGGTGGCGGTAAAGTCCAAAAGGAGTGAGTTTCCATCAAACCAGGAGAAGAAGTAACTGCCTTGTGTTACATCAAAAAAATTCCTGATAGTCGCAGTAGCTGGAATTTATAAGATTCGCTGCATACATAATATTATATTACACGAACGAATCGCTAATTAAATCAAGTTATAAAGTTAAACCGGGGTTGTTTATCATATAAACTGATGTCTCGGACACGGTTTAAACGTCCTGTAAATAACACGGAAGTTGAATCATTGAATTGACTCCCGTTTCAGAAGTACAAGTCTTCGTTAACTGGGTAACTACTATGTATTTTTTTATTATTATTTTTTTTGTATATGATGTTGTCTACTATGTAAATATTATGTTAATTTCCAAAAACAATGCGTTTTACAAACTGTAGAAGAAATCGTTTAATAATCTAACATTTTATAATTTTATTAGGAAAGAACATTGATTCTGACATGCTCCCATTTGTTACACAAATTATAATTATAACTAATCTTTTCCTTTCTTAAACAGAAAAACTTAAACAAAAGTATGCTTTGACATAAAAAAAATTGCAATGCAACACACATAATATATATTTTAATAGGCCTAAATAATTCAAATAAATGATATTAGTAAAAGTGGTGTGTACTAACTGTACTTTATGTCTATAGTAATAGGCAAATTGAGATTTAAGATTATTTATAAATTAATTTGATTTATTTTCAGTATTAGGCTTAAATGAGTGTAATGTTCTGTTCATGTTCTTGTGTTAGAATGTTAGAAGGTTACGTTACTGCTCCTCAATGAAAATTAATATACATTTATAGGCTCTTCATATACTTCAAATATTTTTTTTTACTAGCTCTAGTAAAAACCATGAATCATGGTTGATTATCTTATTATTTTATCCTTTGGATAAAATCTGCTATTGCTTTTTTCCCCCTCAAAGGTGTCCTCTGCAATAATGGAAGGAGCCTCAAGTGATGCCACACCACAGACCTCTGTTGCTGCACAAGTTCCGTTCATACACCTCTGCACAGTTCTGGAGAAGATTCAAAAGACCAAACTCCGACCAGACAAAAGCAAAATCCTAAAGGAGTTTATAGATTCATGGAGGAATTTTCACGCAGCACTTCACAAGGACAATTCCAACACCACAGATTCATTTTACGCAGCAATGCGTCTCTTTGTGCCTCAATTTGAACGAGAGCGAATGGCTTACGGTATAAAAGAGAACATGCTTGCCAAACTGTATATTGAGGTTTTAGGCTTACCTAAAAATGGACCTGAGGCAAACAAACTTCTAAATTACAGAGCTCCAACCACATCTCAAGGAGAAGCAGGTGACTTTGCCCTTACAGCCTACTTTGTCCTGAAAAAAAGGTGTACAAGTCAGGGGAATTTAAGCATTAAGGAAGTCAACGACTTCTTGGATTCTGTAGCAGTCAACAATGCCAGCAAACAGAAGGATCAAGTGAAGAAAAGTCTTTTGCATCTGATAACTCAGAGCTCAGCTTTGGAACAGAAGTGGCTCATTCGAATGATCCTCAAGGACATGAAACTTGGCATTAGCAAGGAGACAATTCTTCAGGTTTTCCATCCAGATGCATCAGAACTCTACAATGTCACCACAGATCTGAATAAAGTATGCCTACAACTTCATGATCCATCTGTGTCCCTCAGTGAGGTCTCCATTGAGCTGTTTTCTGCATTTAAACCAATGCTGGCTGCTGTCGCCAACATCAGACAGATAGAGAAGCAAATGGGCAACCGGCCATTCTATATTGAGACAAAGCTCGATGGTGAACGCATTCAGCTGCACAAAGCTGGAGATGTTTACAAATACTATACAAGGAACTCTTATGAGTACACACAACAGTTTGGGGCCTCTCCACTAGAGGGCTCCCTCACACCATACATACACAATGTCTTCAAACCTCATGTGGTGAACTGCATACTGGATGGAGAGATGATGGCTTATAACCCCACAACTGAGACCTTCATGCAAAAGGGCAGTAAGTTTGATATTAAAAAGCTGATGGATGACTCTGATTTGCAAACCTGCTTTTGTGTATTTGATGTTTTGTTAGTGAACAATCAGAAGTTTGGAAATGAACCTCTCAAGCAGCGCTACGAAACTCTTGAGACTGTCTTCAACCCCCTCAAAGGCCGTATCCAGCTGGTCAGTAAATCGGATGGCAAAACCATGCAAGAAGTAGTGAATTTCCTCAATGAAGCCATTGACAATCTGGAAGAGGGTATTATGATTAAGGATCCCATGTCCATCTACAAACCGGATAAACGTGGTGAAGGATGGCTGAAAATTAAGCCAGAATATGTGGACGGTCTGATGGATGAACTCGATCTGCTGATAGTGGGAGGCTACTGGGGTAAAGGCCGGAGAAGCGGGATGCTCTCTCATTTTCTCTGTGCGGTAGCAGAGGTGCCAAGTCCTGGGGAGAAACCCACAGTATTCCACACCCTCTGCCGCATTGGATCAGGCTACACTTTGAAAGAACTGTACGATCTTGGTCTGAAGTTAGCCAAACATTGGAAAGTTTACAACAAAAATAATCCTCCAGCGGCCATCTTGTGTGGAACAGAAAAACCAGAGGTTTACATAGAACCACGCAACTCAGTGATCCTACAAGTCAAAGCGGCAGAGATCGTTTCTAGTGAAATGTATAAAACCAACTGCACATTGCGTTTCCCCAGAATAGAAAGAATCAGAGAAGACAAAGAGTGGCATCAGTGCATGACCTTGACCGAACTGAGCCAGTTCCGCTCCAGGGCTTCTGGAAAGCTGGCATCTAGACATCTGCACATCCAAGAGGACCAGCCTGAAAAAAAGAAGCGCAAATTCGTAGCCAAGCCCAAGAAGACCATCGGAGTCATTAGCCACTTTAAATCCCAGGATTTATCTGCAGTTGCCAAAGAGACGGATATGTTTGAAGATGTTGAGTTTTGTGTGATAAATGGCGATGATGTACATTCCAAGGCAGAGCTTGAGAAAGGTGTGGCCCGTTGCGGAGGCATTGTTGTGCAGAACCCTGGAAAAGACACGTACTGTGTGATAGCAGCTGTGCAGAACATGAGAGTGAAGAACCTCGTCTCTTCAGACCAGCATGATGTGGTGTGGGCTGCTTGGCTTCTGGAGTGTCTGGAAAATAAGCAGGTTATACCATGGCAACCACGTCACATGATCCATATGTCACCCTCCACAAGGGACCACTTCTCTAAAGAGTATGATCAGTATGGAGACAGTTATTACGTTGACACGGATGAACAGCAGCTGATGGAAGTCTTTGAAAGGATTATCCCCACAGAAGCTAAATGTCCTTCTGTGGCTAAAATAGAAGCAGAGAATGCCTGGGATGACTTGCCCACTAGCATTTTTAGGCCTTACAGTGCATACTTTGACCGGTGTGCTGACTTAGAAGATCCAAAATCCATTATCCGGGGTACATGTTTGGACACACGTGCCTTAGAATTCCGATTCCATGGTGGTAAAGTTGTGGAAAAACTGAAAGAAGGAATCTCGCATGTCATCGTAGAAGGTGAGAGAAGGGCTCTGGACTTAAAGACACTGAGGCAACTTTATACTAAGAAGTTCAAAATTATTCGGGAATCTTGGGTGACTGATTCCATCAAAGCAGGCCATGTAGAGCATGAGATCGACTACCTAATATAATACGCAAAATATACGTAATATAACGACATTACTGTTGCATTAAAGGTAACCATTAAAATGTTTTTAACTAAACTAATGATGGGACTGTAAGCATCACAATTTGAATTATGAGAAGTTTGTTTTTAGCAAGAGTGTAATTTTGCTGCTGAAAAATGTTTTTTGTTGCCTTTTAAAGTTTGTCAAATGTCTCTGATTTAAAGCGCTATGTAAGACAAAGAAAAAGCACTGAGAAAAAGTTGTTTGTGAAAACAAGAATAAACCATTTTGGAGATAAATTACTTTATTTTTCTTATGCTGTGTTTTATTCTAAATAAAAATGTCAAAGTCACATCATAGGCTGATATAACCTAATGCTTAGGAATGTTTGCCTTTACATTTTGCCCTTTAAATTACATAATAGTTACTGTTGCTTAAGATGGAAATTAAATGCAAAATAATGTGTAATTAAATTTGATTATTAAAGAAGCATTCAAATTTTTAATTGAACCTGTCAAAAGTGTTTTTCTTGTACATTAACTTAACTTGTTACAGTCAGACAAATTGAGGTTCTGACAAGCCTGAAGTTCCATTTGAACAGCTTGTCAAGCACACCAAATGTATTGTGTGAGAGCTGTTACTTTCTAATTGTTTGGAAGGGGAGTTACAGTAATGCTTCCAGAGATCTAATTTCCAGAGTGCTAATAGAATGATTGAGGCTTCACACACAAACACAGTCAACTGTGTGTCTAGGTATTATAAAGATAGATTTGCATTTGTGTAATATGGATATTACACTAGGTAATTGGTGTGAGTTTGTGATGAAGTGTGAGTGACAAAGCCATCCTTCTTTGAAAAGGAAAGTGTAATGTGCTTGCACTGAGTTATAAGTTGTGAAATCCACATTTAGTATAGGAAGGTGCTTTGGTGTGGAAATTTATGTTGCAGAGCCATAATAAAAAGATTGTCCCAAGACAACTTTGTGATTTAGGGAGGGAAATTGTTTACTGTTCCACAGACGTGCAACATTTTTGTGATATTGTGTTGTATGTATAGTCTTAAGGCCCATTCACACCAGGGGCGTAACAATTACAGTTCAAATTGTTCTAAATATAAAAGAATAACAGAGTCCACACCACTATAAATGGACATAGAAACAATATTGTTGGAATCACTTTCAGAATTATGATTTTTTTTTATTTTTTTTTACAGCTCATGAACAATAAAAACATTGACAGCCAATCAGAATCCATCCTGCTTAAAGAGCTCAGGCATTTAAAGCAGTAGACAGCATAACTGAAGGGTGAGCTTAGAATAAACAGTAGCCTACACTCTAAAAAGTGCATATGGCTTGTCATTAGTTTAAAGAACTTTTTATACTTGATCTGACTCAATAAATTCACTTTTCTGGCTTGTCGTTGGTCTAATGTAATTGAGTTTAGTTGTCTTGAAGTAAAACAATTTTTTTTGGGTGTAATTTAAACTAATTGCTTTAAATCAAAGTACAATTTTACGTCCACGTCCAAACCACGTGACTACTGACGTCATCAAGCTTGGGTCGAGAATTTTCTGTTCGGCCGCCATCTTGTTTTGCTGTATGAAGACCGTTGCGGATCCACAGTATTGGTGAGTAATCATAAAAATAAGTTTTCATTAAGTTTTATTGCCGTTGATATACATTTGTATAATATTAAAGTAGAATTCAATGCATTCATGCATGTGTTTGGTTGAATATCTGTTTTATTTTGGTCAGAGTCATCTGATATTTCAAGTGTACAGTTAATGTTTGCTATAACTGTTAGGCCTAGTAACGATGGATAGCCATTAATTAAGTAACGTTAGATAATTTGTGGACTTTTAATTACATTATTTATTTGGGTTTTTCCTGCTTTGAGAATTACAAGGCGACCGCCTCCGTCAAATGGTGTGACCTATCCGGCGGTCCTCAAAACTCAGACAGGCTCAGATTAGGCCTGTCGCGATAAATAATCAGAAATATTGTTACTCAATCATTCACAAATTCTAATATAATGATTTAAGTGGTGTAAAGCCATTTCATATCTTGTTGTGAGGGACAGAAGAAATTTTACATTGTTAAATTAAAGTTTACGCAAACTCGTCTTCCCTCCGCTGCAGCTGTCAATCAATTTGATCCATTCAGCATTCAAACAGCGCGTTGCGGTAAAACTCCTCGTAGACGTCTACCAAATTTAATAATCGTGACAGCCCAAGTTCAGATACCTATTTTCCAAGCAGGATTTTACCACCTTCAACTAATTTTGATCCAGGAAAACCCCCAAAATAGTATATAATTGTTACTATCGGTAGAGATTGTATATAATACATTGCGTATCTGCATTTCGTTCAGTGGATTGCATAACGTTAAGTTTCTGACAATGATTTGATTGATGTAGAAACATTGGTGAATGAGAAAAATAAAGTAGCAAGAGTGGTTAATACTTTAAAATTAGTCAAGCAACAGTTAAGTTGGTGTGATTATGCTTCAAATCAAATGACAAGTTTGCATTCTGTTTAAGCCACGTGACCACGGACGACCACGCACGGACAAAATTCTTATCGACCATGAATCATCTTCTTTTGCTGCAGGATAACCTGTTTGGTGGACACAAAATTACATATGGTGAGTAATCTTACAAATTAAGTTAAGTTTGTTTCTATCATACATTTATAATCACGAGGATCAGTTAACTGATTAATGCAAACGTGTAATAATTCAAAGTTTGTATTCAAAGTGGACATCAGAGAATTTACACTTTATCAATATATTGCACAGCACTGAATTGAGTTCTTTTTAGTGTCATATGGCGTTTGAATGGTCATAGATATTTTATTTTAATTGAAAATGTCTACCTTGCCAAGTATTCACTTTAACACATTTGGTTGTGTCTTAAACATTTGCCAAAAAATCGAGTTTGTCTTTGTTGGTATGTGTGTTAATTCTTAAAGTGACAGTAGCCTCATATACATACTACTGTATAACCTTAAAAGAATAAATATATGGTAAATACTTGATTGATCAATTACGTTGTTGACGTTTTAACACACTGCAGTAAGTTCTGATTACGTCATAAAAGTTTAAACATGCATACACGCACGCAATGACCTATTACATAATACGTTACACAAAATACATTATTTTATGAAATCTGTATGACATGACATCTTTGCAACTTTGAAAATAATTATTGATAAATGTTCAAATTACACCAACTTATTTAACGTATTATTTATAAATATCTAAACTTGCAAAAATGTTGGCTCTTAGGTGCAAAAGCATATCTATGCATTTTAATTTTCTTTATGAAAGTTGGTGATTGCTGTGTTTGTCTTTTTTTAAGATAAAGATGTTGAAAGACAACAGTTTGGAGTCATTGTAGTCCAGTCAGAAGATGACGGTAAGTAATTGGTCTCTTTTTGGTAAGAGCAGTTGAATTTATGAATTAGCTCTCTGAGTAAGAATTGTTTCCTTTTTTTTTTTTTTTTTTGCTTGTGTGTCTTTCAGATTTTGTGCTCTGTGAAAGTGATGGTCTAAGCACTCCCCTGGACATCAGCATTGTCATTGATGGTATTGAGGTTTTACATGAGTTGTCCTCAGTTGCATCTGCTTGTGCCATGATGTTTGGAATCACGTACTGAGAACTTGAGGTATCCTGAAGTACTTAAATATACCTTTGAGGCCTTTCAAGAAATTGTCATGGACATAGCGAAGATGCAAATGGAATTTTAAAGGGTTAATTCATCCAAAAATGAAAATTCTGTCAGTATTTACTCACCCTCAAGTTGTTCCCTCCCTGTAAAGCCTGGAACACACCAAGCCGACGCAGACGAACTAGCGCTGATGAAAGCCGACTGTGTTGTCGCCTCGCGTCGGGGTAAAAAGCTGCACTTGAACACACCTAGAGAACTACAGCCGACTGTCAGCTAGAATGCGCGTTCTGCGCCTGCGTGTAAATGAGACAGCTGTCTATTTCTGCAGATATATTCGTCATTCAAAAAGGGAAACCGGCGCTGCCGGCTGCAGTTACACAAACCGTAAACAAAGCAGTGCGTGCTTACCGTTTTGAATATCAATCCTGCTAAACACTGTCTTTATTCCACTCCTCTCGTGTTAATATTGAAATATTCACCAAGGAACACTCAGATAAGATGACATATCATTAGAACAGCCTTCTATCTGTACCGTTTTGACTTTGCTCGCTATTTTGCTATTATTCTCGTGCACTGACTCGGTCACTAAGCTGAACAGCCAATCAGAGTTCCCTCTTTCACCGACGGCCCGACGCCGATTCAACATGTCGAATCGGCCGTTACAAAGCCAACGAGGACCAATTTCAGCCGACGGTGCGGAACACACTGAGAAGATTTAGTCGGCCGACGCACGGAAACTGCCCGACGGCCGACCGTCGGCTTGGTGTGTTCCAGGCTTAAGACTTTCGTTCATCTTCTTGACGTGTTCACAAAAGCAACACAACGCATGCGCAAGAACTGAGAAGATGCCGCAGATGGGTCTCAATGTAGTGTTTAAAATGGTTCTAAAGTGTACATTTACTGGATGTCCGAATCGTGAAAAACCAACGAGAAAACATATAAGTTCCTTGCCAATGCTGCTAAATGAATGGCTTACCTTTCAGCCTTTCCCATCAAATGATCGTGAGCATGACGTCATCTTCTCAGTTCTCGCACATGTGTCGTGGCGCTCTCGTGAACTCACTCAGACCCAAACTCAAGAAAATTTATAGTTGAATAAAGTCGAAAGTTTTGTTTGTTTTTTTGCACAAAAAAGTATTCTCGTCGCTTGATAAACTTAAGGTTGAGCCACTGTAGTCACTTGGACTATTTTAACAATGTCTTTACCAACTTGTCTTGGCCGGCAGAATGAAATTACATAGCAACCTATGAAGGAGTGAGACAGCTCTCAGATCTCTTTAAAAATATTTTAATTTGGTGAACTAATCCTTTAAATGTTCCTGCATGTCATGTCTTTTAAGGAGCTTTCAATGGTGATTTGTTTTAATGTTTTTTTTATTTTTTATGAATTGATGTTACACTGGATGATTCAATGCCATATTAAGGGCTTTTCAATGTTTTCTGTTACATTCCTAAATTTAATGCAAGATAATCTGAAATGTCAAGTGACAATTTTACTATAGCAAATGGAATTGATGTATACATTTATTGATGGATGTTTTTTTTGTTGTTGTACAAAATTACATTGTTGACGGTTTTATTATTGAATGTATTTTTTTATTTATTTTATTTATTAAGTCATGCACTAAAACGGTTTCAGTATTGACTTTTGTAAATCAAATGAATTCTTCATCAAATGTTTTTAGAACAAGTGGAAATTCTGGTTTCTGTGAGTTTGTTGGAAGATTGCACTAAATAAACAGTTAAATGTTTGATTCCAGAGTGTAAAAGGCTTATTTTTTCAGACAAAAATTCTGTGATATTTCATGTTTGTAATTTTGTTTTGTATTTATTTTGATATTTAATATATAAAAGTTTTAAAAAATTAAGTTAATCCAAATAATAATTTATAATTTAATGCTAATTAAACAAATCTCTTTGGTTGAAAGAGTATTTTTACTTTAAGTTGACTATAGAAATGTGATTTGAGTAAATTGAATTTTTTTAAGTTGAGATAAAGTAAACCGATTACTTGTAACAAGTTGAAGTAATTTTTTTACTTTGATCCAACGACTCATTTTTTTTCAGTGTACAATATTGTCTGCTGGTGTGGATGCTAATATAGTTATTATCGCTCTTAGTGTGAGCAGGCCTTTACTGTCTCTCTTAGCGATGCTCTTTGTCTTATAGTTTAGAATTACTTGTCATATTGGATTGATATAATTTAGCATTATCTGTAATATTATTCTAAACAAATGGACAAAATGTACACATACAGAAGTCATCACACCTGTACGATTTTAAATAAAGCAAAATATGGATTATGTTAGCCATAAACATCAATAACATCTTTAAAGGGATGGTTCTCTCAAAAAAAAAAAAGAAAAAAGAAAAAGTAAAATGTTTAAATAAAATGAGTATTTTGCGAGTATTGACGGTTCTCTCAAGATAAAAAAAAAAAAAATCATAATGACTGAGAAAAAATGACTTCGATATCATTCTGAATCTATACAGATACTTTTTTTTTTTAGTTTGATCATGCTATAATCACCTTCCTTTTTTATTGTGTGGAAAAGAGCAGCCCAGATATTTTGCAGGATAGATCCTTTTGTGTTCCACAAAAAAAAAAAGAAAAAAAAAAGGGGGGTTTCAAGGGTGAGTGAACAGTTCTCATTTTAAGGTGACCTTTCTTGTTAAGTCCTGTGCTACACTTGAAAATAGGTTTCTTTTAATTTTTAGATTCTAAGATTAATTTAGAAAATTAAAAACTCCCAGGCCTGGTTTCACAGATAGGGCTTAGATTAAGCTAGGAGTAGGCCTTATGTAAATTAGGACATTTAAGTAGCTTGTATAAACGTGTCTTAGGAAAAAACCTTACTGGGGTGCATCTTGAGACAAAACACTGACAAGTTATACGATATGTCAGTGCAAGTTCTTTCAGTTAAGACAGCTCAAACATGCATTTTAGTCTAGGACTAGGCTTAAGCCTTGTCTGTGAAACTGGGCAGCAGTGTTTTAATGGCATGGCCATTGTTTAAATGGAGGGACATTGTCTTATTAATTAAAAAGGTACAGAATGGTGTAGAGATCAACAATTAGTAAATAAACCACACTGACAGATTTATGTGTGATTTCAAATAAAGACAAACTCTAATAAAGCACTGGGAAAAATACAATTTTGTGGTTGCCAAAGTTAAAATGAAAATTAAATTCTCTTTTCAATTGTGTGTGTGTGTGTGTGTGTGTGTGTGTGTGTTTTGTCTTTCACACATATATTTCCTGGGCTTTGAGTGTGAAATCACCCTGCCGTGCTGATCTAGGGAGAGTGATGCACACTAACGCACGGAAATCTTGTTGTTACAGGGTTTGGACAAGAAAAGCAAGGACACTGGAAGGCAATATGATTCTGACCGAAGATGTGTCACAGTGCCTGCCAGGTGGCGTGCCCAGTGTTGAAAGCTTCCTTTACGGAAAAGGTCAGGGCATCATAGCTTGACTGCAATGATAGAAGTTGGTCACTGATTTTGTTTAGAACACAGGCTTAGCAATTTAATTGTATTGAAATCAGAGTTTTGGTAAGATTAGTTCACAGATTTGTGTTTTTGTTTATGATGTCCATTTTCTGTTCTTCAAGAGGAAAGCAGCTCATGTTTTCTTACATGGCTAATCTCTCTTTGAGCAGTGAAGTCTAGTAATTTAGCAGCAGTAATTTGATGATTATACTAGGTAGAAAAGAGAGGATACATTACCCTGGGGCTTGCTGGAAATAAAGAGGTTGGAAATGGCAGCATGCATTTGACAGGAATGCATTCCTCCCCATTGAGAGCCAGAAGACTTTACTCAAAAATGGTAGATTTGCCTTGCAAATGAGTGTGTCTGACTCAAGTTAGTTCTATAACCACTCTGGATGTCCAATGCTTCAAAATCTTTTTACAGTATAAAGAAGCCCTGAAAGTCTAATATTTCAGAGACTTTTTTTTTTTAATCGGGATGGGATTTTCATCAGTATTTTCAAGGAAGATATAGTATGTCAAAAGCAATTAGTCTTTAATTGGACAGAGTTATACTGTTGTTGATCATAAATGGAGTGATAAAAAAAATGTTTAGGCAACCCTCATTACCCACCATTCTAATTTCTCCTGAATTATTTTGTGTCCTTGGACACTGCATGGCATGTGTATGTCCAGCTGGCTTAATGCAGCTCTGTGTCCTGCCAGTTGTTTTTATAAATATAATTTTATCCTGTTGTCTGGAGCCATTGGTCTTTTTCAGAGAAAACAGTTATTATTGTTGTTATTGAGATGAGAATAGTTACTAATGAAAGAAACAGTGATGATGATGATAAATTATTGTTGTGGCTGGTAATAATGTTTTCAAAATGAAAAGGAAACAGAACAGGAAGCAAGTATTATAGTGTGAAAGTACTGGTGGAAATTCAGCCATCATAACATTACATTCTTACACATGAGTCATGCTGTATAATTTGAGAGTCTGGTGAATTATAGCCTTGCTTAGTGTGTTTGCTCAGCTTGAATACTATTGCCATTTTAATGCCATGATCTCAGCACACATACGCACACCCGCTGTGGAAGTGACTTTTTCTAATGTATGAATGAAGTTTGCAGGTCTCAGATTCCCAGCTAAAATCCTCTAAATTAGTGTGATAGTGCTCATATTCAGATAAGAAATTCAGTCTGAGTATTTTTCACTGTCTGTTTCCTGTCTCAGGAGAAGGGAGGATAAATCCACATACTGGGGATTATATGTTGTCATTGACCTGCTTCTGAATCTTCGCTTTGAAGTGATGAAACATTTTGAAAAGGGTTGTGGAGAAAATAGAGGATTTGCCTTGCACCTCTGTAAGGGCATGTTTTGATCTAAATGTCTTTGTATGAAATCCTTGTTAAGAATGTTCTGTATTGTTTAAATGCCTGTGCCTGGTGTCATTTTCTCCTTTTTATCCTAATGACATAATTGTGTACAAGCAGATGTATGTACATATGTAAAAACGTATATAAAAATAGATACCATCTAAAAGCTTCTTTTGGAGAGACATTTCTTCAGTCTCTCATTTCTGGGTTGTGTAATGTATTTGATTACAGTTTGATTACAGCAAATAAAGCCTCAGAGAACATCATGGTGGGAGAAAAATAATTCTCACAATCCTATTGATTTTGCTCATTTTGAATTAGCTCTCAGGTGTTTCCAGTAATGATGTCTGATCAAATGTAATGCTAACTGTGAATAAACAATAGCAATGCATCCCCCAAAGTTGTTTTGCTTCAAGTCAGTCAGTTTGGTTTCTTTAACACAGGAAACCTATTAATTATAAGAGTTTCAGTTTGAATCTCTGGTTCCCTGCAGTTGATGTAGACAAAATGCCTCTGACCTTGTCTATGAATTTTGTGCCCTTCAGATAACATCCTCAGGTGTGCTGAAAGATGGCACCTCTACTTCCCACACTCCTGACCTGCATCAATATAGCCTTACACCAGTTGTGTATGAATTTACCAAGCACAAAACACGTTGCAGTATATCAATTTAATAGCAATATACAGGCTTTCAGAATTTGTAATCAAAAAGTGTTGTGATATCACTCATTGTCATGTAATATAAACTCTGTGACCTTGTGAATGGTTGTTTCAATTTTCAATCCCATGGGGACCCACTGCTCTCCACATTTGGTATGTGTCTCTTATCTGACAAATTAAGTTCAGTTCATAGAGCTCTCATCTAACAAGCTGATGATCTGAATCAGGTGTGGTAAATAAGGGAGACATACAAAATGTGCAGAGCTGTGGGTCCCCAGGACCAGGATTGAAAACCACTGCAAGAACAGATGACATAAATAGGGCAAAACCTGACGCATGACAAAGCATGTTGTAGCAGTTGTTAGCGTGTGACCATATGTCCTGTAGCTGACAAATACTGCTGGAATGAGGAAGAGGAAAATCCCTGTAATTGCTACTTTAACATGAAATGCAGGTCTTAATTGTAGCTTGACTAATAATAGGTAATGACCAGAAATAACAAATAGTCAGATAAACAAACACCACTGTGTTCACAAGAAGCATTTTGAGAAGATGGAGTGTTTTCTATGTGCATCCTGTTTTCTTTCCTACTTCCTTCCTCGTACACCTCCTTTTAATAAAAAAAAATAAAAATAAAAAATTAGACTGAATATAGACATAGACTGATTTCTGTTACTGAATTCTTAACATCTGGGAAAAAAAACATGCATTGTAAATTCAAACCATGCGTTGCAAATATGTGTATAGAAAATAGCACGAACAGAGATTCCTTATCATTTTTATTGCATTTTATGTTAATAATTAGTGTCAGGTCAATACACATTAAGCACATGTTTTTCTTTTTCTTTTTTTCTTTTCTTTTTTCTCGCATTTAGCATTACGCTTTCTCTTCACAACATCAAACCTCTTGCTGCTGATTAGAGAATAAAGGAGATGAAAGGGCAAATGCATTTTGTAAGCATGAGCACATATGCCGTTGATTAGACAACTCAAACGTGTCAAGCTTCGGGTCATTACATGCTGTGTGTTTGTCAATTTATGCAAATGTGACAGGTTCACACACAACCATATGGCTGTCAACTTTGAGACACACAAAAAATGCTAACCACCACTAAGGAAAACTGAAAAAGGGGTGTAGCAAAAAATATTGTTTATAGAGATCCATACATTTCACATGAAAATAGTTAATTAGGGGGCTGTTTACAAACAAGTAATTTGGTTTCAGTAAGTATTTTAATTTTTGTATTATATTAAATTCACTTATATTGTATTTATTTTCATGTTTCAAATTGAACTGAATTTAAAGATATAGTTCACCTACACCCTAAACATCATTAGACATGGCATGGAAAAAACGAACCAGCAAAATCAAAAACAAAATAAACACTGACACATTTTTCAAGAAACTTTGTGTGTGTGTGTGTGTGTGTGTGTGTGTGTGTGTGTGTGTGTGTGTGTGTGTGTGTGTGTGTGTGTGTGTGTGTGTTTGTGTTTCACAAAGCGAAATAAAGTCTTATCGGTTTGGAATGACATGAGGGTAAATAACAGAATTTTCATTTTTGGATGAACTATCCCTTTAAGAAAATATTATTGCTAAAATAATTTGTTTTAATTATTTTCATAAACACGGTAAGTTTCATTAACACTATGGCCTGGTTTCACAGACAGGGCTTAGATTAAGACAAGATTAGGCCTTAGTTCAACTAGGAAATTTAAGTAGCTTTTATAAATGTGCATTAGGGAGAAAATAAATAAATAAAACATAATATACTGGTGTGCATCTTGAGAAAAAACAGTGTTTTATTTTAAATATCCTGAAATATGCCAGTGCAAGTTGCTTTCAGTTACGACAAACATTCATTTTAGCCTGGGACTAAAGGTTAAAACTCTGGGAAACCGGGCATTCATCCATTATGTTGTGTTATGCATTAACAAGAATTGGTCTGCCTTTTTGTAAATAATTGCTCACACAATGTGTCAGGCATATCATTGTCATATCTGAGAATGTGCTTTATATGGTAACATCTGGTTTTACAGTGGAAAAGCTTATGTGCAGCTGTTCAACCTGTTGATGTAAATGTATACAGTAGATTCTAACATGATGATTATGAGGTCTTATTTTCTTGTACACCAAACCATGTCATCTCTTGCAATGATTTATCAGTTCAGCCTATATGAACAGTTTGCTAATTGGCCGGGTAGCTATGATGGATCAATCACATTTCATGAGCTGACGCAAATGACCCTGCTCTCTTTCAAGAACTCTTTCAAAACGAACATGGCGGCAACTTAACATTTGGCCAAAATGACTGTGGATCATTTCGCGAGAAAAGATCCCACCTTGTCTGACAGAAGAGGCGAAATTCGGCGTGTTAAAACGAGGAGTCCTTGCGCTTTTCACCAGAAAGCCCTGAATCAGAGCGAGCGGCCAGACAGTGGCTTTTCCGTGTTATAGCGGCTCTGCGCAAAAGGAGAGAGCGGAACCCATGACAGACGAGCAGGGAGAGACATGTTGCTACAGATAACTGGGTTTTTCTCCGGAGAAGCACAGGGAGAGGGGATTCGACAATGAAAGCAGTAATCCCCCTGAACACAGCAACTGATCGGGAATTGCAGTTAATCGCGGAGGTGAGCCATGACCGCTCGCTAGCCATCGTTTAGTGGTCAAAACTCAAGACAGACCTCCCGTCAATGACTATTGTGGCAGAAAAGCCCCCACGGTGGAGTCAGCCAGCGCTGCGCTTTCCCAAAATATGACCAGCGGTGCTTGGAAGTGTCGGCAGCGAGATGACAGCTTAAAAATTTGGTGTGCTCCCCGCGAGAACGAGAAGCCATTCACCGACTCCGAGAGGGCCCAGCGATGGCGATTGTCCTTAGCGTCCCTCTTATTTCTAACCGTTCTACTTTCTGATCATCTGTGGTTCTGCGCCGAGGCCAAACTGACATGGACCCGAGACAAATCAGCATCAATGGACATGAGCGCAAACCACAGACCCGACCTCCCTTCAACACACAGCAGCCTCAGAAGAAACGAAGATGCTATTTTTGTAGTCAATTCTACCAAACCTTTGTGGCAACTAGAAACTTGCCTCCCGGATAGTTTGTCTGAATACTGCTTCACTTTTGTCGACGCTGACCACTTGTGCAGGGGCCTTTCGGAAACGGAGGGGACTCGGTGGTTGAACATAAGCGATTTGTACCTTTCCTTTTGTAATTCGTACTCTCTTATGGATTTGCTTTACGGATCATTAAGTCCGGACAATTTGAACTGCAGCCTTGACTCGATCATGGACGGCGACCAAAACAGATGCAGTCAGTGCGTTCAGGCATACCAGCGTTATGACCTGCACGCGCAGGAGAAATATGAGGAATTTGAGATGATGGCAGACAAATACGAGACGGATGTGTACTCAGTAAGGACGTGCATGGAAGAATGCAAGGTAAGGTTGTATTATCTGGATCTCTCGCTTTTCCTTGAATAGAGTTGGGTGTTCGTTCTCAGTCGTCATGGTAACTGGTGACAGTAACATGGTGATGTTTTACTAGGGGAAAAGTGCTTTTCATATTGTACTCTATTTTTTCCGCATTTCGCATCAGTTGGAAGCCAACTTTGCATTTTGAGGGGGATGGCAATCAGACAGGCATTTAAACTTTTCCCTTCACCTTGCCTCCATTTATTCCATGCTGCGCAGCGTGATCAACGCAAAATCTATGGTTTTGGTTTAATCTTACGGAGGGAATTAAAAGTCGCTGCTGATCCAAGGTTGCTGTGTCAATGCACACAACGCTGCAAAGGCAATCTTTCAACGTGTGTGCGTCATTCTACAGCGCGCAGGTGCCCGCGCGGCGTCTCTCTGAACTGAATAATAGAGCTGCTCCGCCAGGTGTTCATTCACGTCCACCACTGAGTACATTTCAATAACGCTAATAGAGGACCGGTGCTTTCTCAGATAATCTATCAAAAGAGTCTTTTCCCTCGCTCATTGGTCTTGTTTGCACAGCACTCTGCGCGCGCTGCAACAGGGTGCCCTCTTAACCGCCATAAACTTGACATTAATATTAATTTTCGAGCTCCCGCTGTCATCTTAAATTGATTAGGCTACTACTGGTGACGAAAAAAATGGCACAGTGTTTAGCTCCCGTGTGCCGATCTTACCATATTCTTTACGTTTGTGTTGCTGCGTGTAATTAATGCTCAAACATTTACCGAGAGCTTGCAAGTTGACGTTTAAATGAAGGAGGCACCAAGCTGGCGAATAAGTGGGTGGCGTGTTTTGCTTATTCACTGGTTCATTTGGCAAAGGACTCGATTTTTGCTCACAGCACCGACGCGCTTGAAGTCTGTGTTTCTGGGCTGTTCGCTGTCCGTGGTGCTGAAACACGCTTAGTCGTGTTGGCCAACTCTAATAATGGTGACATGCCTTTTGATGCAGGGGACGTTATTTAATTGTTACATGAGCCGTTTAAATTTTACTTGCATCATTATGCCAATTAAGATTATGACAATAGACGTTTGCATCTGTAAGCTGCTGCTCTCCTAAAAAAGTAATTCACTTCTATATTTCTAAAGTTGCTCATGAAAGTATGATAAAGAATGTGTGGGCTATTTTCAACCAATACAACAATAATAATATAATATTAATAATAATAATAATGTAACCTGTATCAACACAATTTGATAAAGGCTGACTTCAACCTGTTGAGGAGTTACATTTGAATACCTGTGTGTGCTGGGTTTTTTTCCCTTCTTCTTCTTCTTCTTTTTATTTTTATATTTTATTTCTCACTAAAGTGACAGCCACATTTGATATTCAGAAACGTCCCACATGAATAATCTCTCTGCAACAGCTTCTATACAGAACAATTATTTCAATAAAATGCTTGCAAAGTATTGGTTGAGGATATAAATTCTGGCCAGTAACCACAAATTAGTCTTTTGTTTTGCATTGTTTTTTCTTCTGTGCACGTAAGTGTTCATCATTTCTGGCCTGGCTGAAGATATCGAGTCATTATAAGTCATTTATTTTGTGTCTTTAGTGCATTAACGCTGAATGCATTTTAAACAAATCAATGGCTTTTGAAATGAAAATGATGGTGAAATGTGGTAGAATATTTTGACTGTTGCATTTCTCACACTCAGACAACAGACATTTTTAAGTGTTAACATAACTGTCGAACCATGTTACCGAAGCCTGATAAACTACAAGTGAGTGTGAATGAAGGCTGTAATGCAGAGGGAGGTGGCAGGAGTCAGTCAGAGCCTCTGGCAAGCAGCTGCAAGGGATAGCCAGTCCCAGCTGTGATTAAGCGGCGAGATATAGAGACAGAAAGCAAGACAGAGCGAGACTGAGAGGATGGGTAATCACTGTGACACGGCGTCTCTGACAGCCGGATTAGCGTTCAGGTTGATTTAATTCGGCATCTTCCTTGCACTGCATTGGAGTGTGGGAGACACTGTTGCATTTGCTTGTGTGTGTTTGTATTGTGTGTAAATGTGCTAAATATTCAGTACAACATTATAAATAGGTAAGAAACAAATGAATGGAGAGAGGGGGGTAGTGATTAGAGAAATAAACTAAGAAGGTTTTACTCAAGAAGGTTTTACTCAATAGTGTGCTATTCTTAGCTACTGTATTGAGCTCTGCACAGTTGCACTAATGTTACAGCTAGACTGTTCTGTGACAAAGCATTCACATCACTGATAACATGGACAACATTTAGTGTCCCGAAGAACAAAAGTTGACTCTTTTTTTTTCACTACAGTGTTTTCACTTAGGTGAAGTATTCAATTAATCATTAAAAATGTTAAGTACGAGAAGTTCGCTTTGTTACTTGCCTTGACTTTTCCATGCACTATGATTCAAAATAATTGGATACTATGAGTTAACATCTGCTGTTTCTTTCCATAGCGAGTTAAAAATGTCCTGGCCTCATTACATTTCAATTGGAAATGTGGATGAAAACCTCCTAATATAGTCTGTGAATATTTGATGTAGATCTTTGATTGTGTCTGATATGTGCAATGGAGGTGCTTGTGGTATGGAATTGATCGCTATTTGGATGAAACCCTATTTTCTGAGAATAGATAAGACAAGTCTTACATTTCTCTAAGACCATAGATAGTGTTGGTACATTTGGCAGGGTTTGATCCCGCAAGGGTTTGGCACAATTGCTTGTTCATCTCCTCCAAGTTATCTCAGTTTTGGGACATGTCTTTATCACCCTTCTGTCTGTTTCACACACTTTTCTTTTCTCTCAACATTGTAATACAATATGACCAGTCATTCATATATTGGTCTCTCCTTACACAGATTTCCACATTTCCCTTTGTGTATATCCTCTATCCAGTATTGATAGATTGATAGATTCACCCAAAAAGTAATAATTCTGTCATCATTTACACACTGTCATGTCGTTTAAAAACACATCTGGCTTTCCTATTATTTTGAAGATATTTTAAAGAATGTTGGACGGAATCAAATGCATACAACATTTTCATTTTTTAGGGTGGACTGATTCCTTTACCAGGGTGCTTTTCTATAACTCATTTGTTTTAACCAACTGTACGTGGATTCAGAATTTGCATGTTACTGAGGAGTGGGATCAGAGAATCTGAAATGCAAATGATACAAAACAGAAGCCCCTATGTTGTTATCATGTTTATGAAGGGATGTTTTTCCCCCCGCTTTCCTTGTCTTTTTATTTTAGAAAAAGCTCACAGTGCCCCTCTGTCTCATTAATGCTATCACTGCTCACTGTGTATGGAAAAGCAACTGCACTCCTCTCTGTGTTATTTAAACGGGGCTTTTATTAGTGTTGGCCAACAGAAGATGACTATCAAAAAGGCTGTTTCTAGGAGTGGTTTTCTTTATCCAAATCCTGGCATGAAACACTAAAACTGATATAAAACCAGAGTTACAGAGGACAGGCAAAACCTTGCTTTGTTGATAATTAAATTTGCCCATAGGTGAAAAATGTAAAATGTCATCTGCCACTTAGAGGATAATTATTTGTGCCCAATTATTTGTATTAGTGAAATTAACCCTCCGTGAAAAATAAGTAGCAATTATGTTACAGATAAGACAACTTTAGGTCAGAATCTGGTGTTGTTTTCAGTGCTAGTCCTAGGTTCTGGTAAACTGAACCTTTTACTAAGACAATTAGACCCTACCAACAACTTTCTGATCATAACCTAATAATCGGTTATACTGCTCAAATCAGAATATAATACACCAGTCCACAGTATTTTAAATAATAAAACATTTTTATGCATTAATGTTAAAGACAGACACATAATTCATTACAGATATGTTACTATTATACTACACATTTATCATTACCCTCAAAAACTAAGGCCTTTTAGACTTTACATTTATTTGATCTTTTGCAGTCAGGTCATTTTTTTCTATTAAAATGTCCAGGATATTCAATCCCACATGAATAAATCTGTACATTCTGCCAAAAAGAAAATGAAAAAACAAAACAAAAATGTTTTGAAAAAAATTCTGGAAGTAGAAATGAGGTGTAATTAGAAGTAAAATTAACTAGAAATAGAACACTAGGCCTTTTTGCACATGCAATAAAGAAAGAAAGGGAGAAAGAGTGATTGTGACTGTGTGTGTTTTTAGTCTTTAAAATATGCACACAAATTGCCAGACACAAAGGATTCAGCAACTTCCCATTCATTTCAAGCTTTGCATAATCGGGCTCTTTTTTTAATCATCCTAATGGGTGCTCTACCAGCTTATCAGGTTTAATAGTTATCCCCCTTTCTATAGATATACCTCACCATGGTGTTTGCAACCTTTTGTCCATGGTCAAGTTTAGTGTAGTATATTAATTAATATTATAGTATGATTTATATTTACCCGATCAATGCACATTATTTGAGCTCTTTAAATGTCCTAGTGTACTGCATTAATATGCCATTCAGATGAAATCATAGGATCAGACCTCCTGAAACTCCTATTCATTTAAATAAAGCAGCTGATTGGATGGGATTAGAGGGATGGGTGGAGCCAAGAGGTTGAAGCTGTGGCTTGGGTCAGGTCTCCATGGTAGCATTAGAATGCTGAGCATGTTTGCTTATTCATAAAAGCCTGCCGTGGGCTGCTGCAGCCTTCTAGTGAGGGACACAACCGCGACCAAGGTCAGTGTCCCAGAGCTCCATTACTTCACTGCCACTGCACAGGGGTCCGTAATAATGTGCCAGACCAACACGCATGTTTACACCAATGGAGACATATTTTTTTAAAGATTATTTGCATCATTTTTGATAGATTTAGAACTAGATTTAGATACTAGATTTACTCTAGTAACCCATGTTCCGTTGATAAAGTGTTTTCTTGAAATAAAGACACTGATTGTAGCACATGCTTGCAACTTGGGTCTCGTGATGAAGGTCAGAACACATCTGAATGGGTCATCATTGCCTTCGAAGATAGGTTGCCAAGGAGACTGTACAGTGGCTTAATGAGTGTCAACGTGAGTTTTACGTAAGTCAGCAATAAGAGTTTTGGAGACTTCATACAGATTCACCTTCTTTAATCCTCAAGGAAGGACTGTAAAGAACCTCAGAGAAGCCACACTTCCACCTGTCCATCCCAGGCTGTGGTTCCTCATTGGGTATCCACAATTCGTAATCAGTACATTGTTTCAGAGGAAACAAAAACATATAAACAGATATAGACTGACAGTATAGTTCACCTAAAAGTGAAAATCCTGTCATCATTTTACTCACCGTGTTTTCGTTCCAAACCTGTATTACTTTATTTCTTCTGCAGAACACAAAGCAAGATATTTAATAAAAAAAATGTAAAAGTGTGCATTAAGACTTTAATGCACACTTCTTCTTATACTGTGTTTATTCAGCTCTTACAGTGATTTTCTGGAGTAAAATTGACGCTTCATCTTTTGTGTGATGTAATAAACTTAATTGAACTCATCAGTATATTTTTGCCCATCATTCGGACGGGGTCCGCTACAGCAGGCTTGTATTAATAGTGGATAAAAGCTGATGACAAATACGTTAGAACCATATCTCCATACAGCATATTTTCTCTGGCTCTGTGGGCATTATTGTCCGACTCGGGTCGAAAGGAACACCGCTATTGAGAGTTTCTGTTTTGATAATATTATTCCGTGAGATGAGATTGTCCTGCCACTGAGCGCAAGCTCGTGAGGCTCCGCCCCCTGCGCCGGCAGCAGCAGCTCATTTGCATTTAAAGGGATACACACTAAAATGGCACGTTTTTCTCACCCCCAAAAAGTGACCGTTTAAACATGCTGTAAAAATGATCTGTTGGGTATTTTGAACTAAAACTTCTCATACACACTCTGGGGACATCAGATACTTTTTTTTACATCTTGTGAAAAGGGGCATAATAGGTGCCCTTTAAATGTCAATTTACTAAGACTAATACAACTAAGGTGTGTTTTCCACCTCAACTGTAAGCTCCATGTTCTTACTACTGTACATGGGACACAAAAGCCTGATAAAACACATATGCAAACTTTTTTTAGTTTTTGGATGAAAAAACCCCCCCAAAAAACATTTTGTCTAAAAAAGGATCAATAAACATTTTCATTTAAAATAAAAATAAAAAATTTTATACTGACTATTATGTCCTATGTCAAGCTTTAAAGGGTTAATTGGTAAAAAAAAAACAGATTCCTTTCATAGCAACATTGTCCTGTAGATACTCATGCTCTTTTAAAGTATGAGCAATGTTTTTTCACATCCTGAACTATTCAAGGTCCCCCAGTGTAAAGTACAGGTGCTGTAGGAAACTCAGAAGCAAGGACCAGGAGACTTGGTTGTATCTTCCGCAGGATTCTTTATTGAGAACACGAGCTGTCGGTAGCTGCAGTCATTAAGTCTAACTAAGGCAGTGTACATTCATTGTAGTTTATATAGATTTTAGTGGGCAGTGCTTAGATATGGAGACAAAGCACCTGGGTGACGACCTTAAACAAAGCATGCAAATGAAGTATCCAGGTTTAGGAACCCACCCTAGACTCTAGAGTGTTACCAATCCTAATCCAATCAGCATAACTATTCATTCAACGACTGGGATAGGTGCTCCAAGAGCCATTAAAGACAAAGGGTGAGAGTCTCAGTAATCTGACTTGTTTCATTTACAATAGAGAGAACAGGACTGGCTGGAATCTCTTGCTGGAAACTTTGCTTAACAGCTGATATCATCATCATAACCTTAAATGCTAAATTCAATGTACTCTAGCTTAGTTTTTCTTGTTATGTTATGTAAGGACATAAGATCAGCAGATCTTATATTCTTAAATTTGTAATCCCACAGTACATAGTAAAGAAAAATAACATTAAAACATCATTGTTCGTAATGTTGTGAAAGCTATAAGCAACAAGCATTTCGTGAATAGGTGACATTAACATGATGTTTTATAGAATATTGCAGTATTGGTGACTATACTACAAGCTGTAACAGCAGCCTCTATGCATTGCAGATCTTTGGAGGCTTGACAACCTCCAACAGAGCTCTCATTTATTGGATAATGATCGATTTCACACTTTCCATCCACTACACAGTGTTTAAAGAGGTGACTCATAGAACCTCACCGCATGATCATCCAGCTGGGGCTAAAACAGGGTGAGATATATTTAAGTCTACTTAACTATTACAGTGGCTTGCACTTTAATGGAGAGCTCAATATAGGTTTCCAGACCACGTGTTCTGTCTAGAGACTAAGGAAAAGGTGTAAAAGACAAAGCCAGTACGGTACAGTGTGATTATTCCTGGATTAATGCAGCATCTTTAAGATTATTTAAGAGCAAATGTGTACCCGTGTGCATCGCAAATGTCCGCAGAGGGCATTAATGGACAGCTTATTTATTGAATGTAAAGATTAAAGAGTGCAATTGAGAGAAAAGCGATGTGTTACAAACAGCTAGATGGGGAACAACATAATTAAAGACATGATCAGAAAGAGGCATGAGGGGGACCTGGATTTGTGCTTGCAATAACTAACCAAATTTAAATGTGGATACTCCCTTAACACAGTAGCCTATCCACAGTTGCTTTTTAGTTGAATGGAGCAGTGGTCACAGTTAAAATTGTGAAAGCCAACAGTATTTCACATTCTTGGCTCCCTAGAAGGCATTTTATTTGGTGCAGACACTTTTTCAATGAAACATCATATATGGCGCCTCCCGGGTGAAGGGAACATGATTCACGCTCCTTCCTTCATTGATCTTCTCACTGACAGGAGACACCCATAATAAAGATGATATCAACCAGTCTGGGAATCTGTAGGGTTTTACTTTTAAATTTGTAGTTAGAGTAAAATCCCTTACAGCAACCAAATGATCTATAATTTCTCTGTACTTTTTGACTGTACACCAAAAAGGATATTTCTCCGTCAATAGACATTCAAAATAAAGTGTGATGATCCTACTAATCAATGTTTCTCATCACGATCACCAATATAGAACACAGGGGTCGACTGGGGCAAAAAAGTGGCTCTGGACTTTCTGGCACAGATAGGCGCACCACACCCAGTCCACAACATTCCACACCATAAACCCACCAGCTCATTATGCACAGAGCAATTTTTAATACCACTTACTAACACACAATATATCACAATACAAATACATTTTTTTAATTGAAATGCTTACCATTACCATCAATTAATGACTGGCATACTTCTTTACATCATTATTTGTCTTTCCTGCTGTACATGGCAAATAGTAACTTTTTTTGAAGAATTTTTACACAGCTCTTTAGAGGGGAAGTTTAATATATCTAAAGTTCAATACTTACCATAAAATCAGTCATTCATTTGCTTACATCTTACCTAACATTCTTCAAGCATTAAAAAGCGGCATGCTGCTCGGCTTCTGTGAAAAGTAAATCCTGCCTTCTTCGATTTGATTGGCTACTGTATCTCAAACATTTTGACTTTGACAAGTGCTTTTAAAATGCTGCATCTGAGCACACTAAAAAGATTAGAATTTTTGACTCAAGTGGGCCGCGCGGACCATTCGTCTGGGATAATAGGCTTAATATCCTTCGGAAGGATAGGCTACGTAAACTCACTATAATTCATTATTTATATATTTATTTATATATATTTACGTGGCAATGGGCCAGCCCACATTGTACAGTAGCCCACCGGAATGGCCAGTCTCCAGATGGCCAGTCTGCCCCTGATAGAACACCACAGTCATATATAAGAGAAGCTGCCTGGATCTCATATCAAAGCTCTAATCATAAGAAATCATGGCTTCTGTCGTGTTCTTTCATGTCATTATTTTACAGGGTTTAGAGAGCCTCTAATGGGTGGTATTGTGGAGATCAATGATAAAATATGTGACAGACATGGAACAGGTCCATACAGTGTTTACTGATTTATGAGAGGTAATGACTGATCATGCACCTCCAGTACAGACTCTTAAACAGGTTTACAGGATACAGTATTGCTGGTAATGTTGAGGACAGTTGTTATGGGTTCCCATTCAGTCAGTCACTTTCAGCGTTATGTTGATACTGACGTATTGGGGTCTCACTTGGGACCCAAACACATCTGAGCAGTAAGAAAATGGGCCAATGTGTCATGGTGTGGTGCAGGCAAAAGAAGACGAGGGAGAATCAAAAGTTCCAATGCAAACTTTTACTAACAATATAATTCAAACAGGTAAAGACAGGCAGAAGGTACACGCACACTAAATAGGACTGAGAACAGACAATGACAGACTCAACAGAAAGGAACTAAATACAAACACTGATGAACACTGATAAACAGAAACCAGGTGACATAGATGATGATGATGATGAACTAACACAGGTGACACAGATGAACTGATAAAGGTTGTCAAGGAAACAAAAGAGTGGCGGGAAATTAGAACAAAGGAAGACGTGACTAACAACATACAAACAAACACTGACACGTGACAGTACTCCCCCCTTCCCGTAGGCGCGTCCTCGTGCCGTAGATAGGCCAACTGCGGAGGGAGGGAGGGGACTTAGGAGGAGGACAAAGAGCAAGTGAAAGGCAGACAGAAGGCAGGAGGGACCAGGGCGAAGCAGGCTGTGCAGGCGGCCAGGGCGGAGCCGACAGAGGGAGGAGCCATGGAGGAGGCAGGGGATAATCGCAAAATGCCGCTGGACTTGAGAGACTTAAGACTTAAGACGTCAGTCCATGGACCAGCTGATCTCCCCATGAGGATGTAGGATTGAGTGCGAATCAAACACAAATTAATCTTCCAGGTGATTTGTTCAAACGTAACTCCACACAGAACTCAACATTCCAGGACCCCAAATCAGCAATCCAGAGCCATAAAATCACCCACCCCGGCTCCTGCCAGTCTACCTAACCAACGAAAACCCCCAGCTAAGAACTTTTATGAGCCCAACTAAAGGAAGAACTTGTCAATGTGAGATAGCTTGGAAAAGAATGATTGGCTCAGAGATGGCACAACTCAGTGCCCGATCAGGATAACAGCAGAAGTTGTTGGACCCCACAACATTCCAGACCCCCTCCTCCTTAAGGACCTCTGAATGACCAAACCAGAGTTCTAATCTCTTCAAACCACAAGAACTGAGATTTTACCTATAAATACATAAAACCATCCCAGAACAATTTTCAATGGACTCATAATCAAACATCATGCAACTACATGATTCTATTTTGTGTCTACAATATATGTGTGTGTCTAATATGCTTAGATCCCATATAATTAATGTAATTGTTATAACTATTAGGTGTGTGAATGAAAGTGTGTCGTGCTTCCTGTCAGCATGATCGTATGTTCTTAATTCAAAAGATGGCTTGATTGAAATCTGTGTAAAATGTTTCGTATTCTTATAATAGTAATAATGTCTAAACTGTGGCCTCTGTCCTCTCTGCTAGAGCTTAGAGAGTAAGGGGATCACAGATAAGCTTGATTTATGATAAGAAGTGAAGAGAACGCCACCTCCTAAACAAAGACAGTGTCTAATTGGTCAGAACTGATCCAGGAGGCTGGGCGGACATTTGAGTTTAAAATCTTAACACCAGAAGAAAGTTTAAGTTTAGTGCAGAACCAAAAATGCAGCGGGAGATGAAGATCTAAACCAGACAAGTAACCATGTAGACGCAGAGAGAAAGAACCCAAAATCAAGATCAGAAGAACATGGGTTCAACAGCTTCATTCAAGCCATCATCTACTCTCGTCTCAATTTTCTTTCTTTTCTAAGTTTTCCTTTCTTTTCCGTTGTGAGTCTCGGTTCTAAGTTAAGTTTTGCGGCAAGATTTCGGTCCACGTTTCTTCTGCAAAGCCAGCTTCAACAAAGACTTTCATCCGCCAGCACACCACGTGACTGGCCGCCCCAGACATCAGGCACAAGGACACCAGCCAACGAACGAACTCGGGAAACCCCCTTTTTACGCAGACAAAGGGAATCCCCAAAGCAAAGACAAGCAAGTACTGCCTCCAGACTCTTAAGCTGAACTGGTGTATTGATATAAATGTAATAACCTATCTAAGAAACGATAGAAGGGTTAAATTAATGATTGATTGTTCATTCCAGGTCATGTCTTATAAGTGCATATAGAAACTTGGGATTTCATCATCTCACTCTTAAAACCTATTCTTTCCTCACTCTCTTTCTTTCTGCAACTCGTATGAATGTGTGTGCGTGTGTTAGATATTAGTTTTATGTGTTAGAATAATCAATAAAGTCTTGTTTGTATTTTAAAAAGAAGTATTACTTGTGTTATGTGCTTACGAATTTAATGTCTTAAACTTCCGATCTAAGTTACCTTGCTAACTATAGTGTTTCACTATAGTTCGGATATTTATATCCGTTGCAGAGTTGATAGTTACAGCCAGTTCAAATGAACCGCGAACAAGTCATTTGCTCGGTTGTAATAAGTGACTCTTTCAAATTCCCTATAAATTAATTCATAATTCCTTTGAGCTAAATTGACGAATCACTACAAATACAAATATCTTACAAGGACAATAGATGCTGTTTACCGTTCTCCCATGTCTCCCATCCAGTTTTCAGTCGCACAGCAAAGCCTTCCCGTTTACCACGCCTCCTCCGGCGATTTCTTCTAGGTCTATCCATAGGACACATACATAGGTGCATATCAGCAACTGCCCTGTGGATGTTAAGCAGTGATAATAAAACCGGTGGTCATAAACCAAGGTGGAATTACAATTTGTGATTAAAAGGGAGATAAATAAAAGAATAACAAATTCCAAATGCAGAGACACAGAGGACAGCAGACGGCAAGTCAACACAGGCGCCATCTTGTTCCAATCCTGTAATACTGTAAATGTTTGTCTTATGTTTTCAGAGATACTTCTGCACAGTCCACCTCAGTTAAGCTTAATCAGAAACAGCAGCAGGGCTTGACTTTTTTACTTACAAGCCACTGTGGCTAGTGGTTTTCCAAAGTTACTAGCCACTCAGCATTTTCACTGGCCACAATTTTGACATCAATACCATGGGTAAAAATTCTCATATATATATATACAGTGGGGAGAACAAGTGCCGATTATACAAGTGCCGATTATACAGTGCCGATTTTGCAGGTTTTGCCACTTACAAAGCATGTAGAAGTCTGTCATTTTTTATCATAGGTACTCTTCAACTGTGAGTGACGGAATCTAAAACAAAAATCTAGAAAATCACATTGTATGATTTTTAAGTAATTAATTTGCATTTTATTGCATGACATAAGTATTTGATACATCAGAAAAGCAGAACTTAATATTTGGTACAGCAATTTTGTTTGCAATTTCAGAAATCATACGTTTCCTGTAGTTCTTGACCAGTTTTGCACACACTGCAGCAGGGATTTTGGCCCACTCCTCCATACAGACCTTCTCCAGGTCCTTCAGGTTTCGGGGCTGTCACTGGACAATACAGGCTTTCAGCTCCCTCCAAAGATTTTCTATTGGGTTCAGGTCTGGAGACTGGCTAGGCCACTCCAGGACCTTGAGATGCTTCTTACGGAGCCACTCCTTAGTTGCCCTGGCTGTGTGTTTCGAGTCGTTGTCATGCTGGAAGACCCAGCCACAACCCATCTTCAATGCTCTTACTGAGGGAAGGAGGTTGTTGGCCAAGATCTCGTGATACATGGCCCCATCCATCCTCCCCTCAATACGGTGCAGTCGTCCTGTCCCCTTTGCAGAAAAGCATCCCCAAAGAATGATGTTTCCACCTCCATGCTTCATGGTTGGGATGGTGTTCTTGGGGTTGTACTCATCCTTCTTCTTCCTCCAAACATGGCGAGTGGAGTTTAGACCAAAAAGCTCTATTTTTGTCTCATCAGACCACATGACCTTCTCCCATTCCTCCTCTGGATCATCCAGATGGTCATTGGCAAACTTCAGACGGGCCTGGACATGCGCTGGCTTGAGCAGGGGGACCTTGTGTGTGCTGCAGGATTTTAATCCATGACGGCGTAGTGTGTTACTAATGGTTTTCTTTGAGACTGTGGTCCCAGCTCTCTTCAGGTCATTGACCAGGTCCTGCCGTGTAGTTCTGGGCTGATCCCTCACCTTCCTCATGATCATTGATGCCCCACGAGGTGAGATCTTGCATGGTGCCCCAGACCGAGGGAGATTGGCCGTCATCTTGAACTTCTTCCATTTTCTAATAATTGCGCCAAGAGTTGTTGCCTTCTCACCAAGCTGCTTGCCTATTGTCCTGTAGCCCATCCCAGCCTTGTGAAGGTCTACAATTTTAATAAAATGCATAAAAATCTGACGTAATTTTTGGGGGTTTTGTTTTAGATTCCGTCTCTCACAGTTGAAGTGTACCTATGATAAAAATTACAGACCTCTACATGCTTTGTAAGTAGGGAAACCTGCAAAATCGGCAGTGTATCAAATACTTGTTCTCCCCACTGTATATATATATGAGAATTTTTCCCCATGGTATTATATATATATATATATATGAAGAGTTCAGATGCAAAAGCCTCTAAGTGCCATCTGAAATTTTCTTCTAGAATGATCATTTTTATCAAGCTTGTATATTTAAGTTCAGTAATTTCACTTAAATGGCATTGAAAATTACCTATTAATTGTCATTTAAGTGAAATTACTGAACTTAAATATACAAGCTTGATAAATATGATAATTTTCTTCTAGAATGATCATTTTTATATATATAAAATCATCTCATAATTTGGCAGCAGGTAGGCTATATTAGGCTGCTGTCACTTTAAGACCTGATGCATGGATCTATTATACTGTTACACATGCGTGTTTACGTTCACTCGTAAAGGCCGGCATTTTGTCATAATTTTGTGTGTATTTGACCCTATAAGTGAAAAAAGCAGCGGAAAAACTCAATTTAATTGCGAGAAGCGAGTGAGTGAGTGGAGATGGGCTTGTGTGTCAACTCACTGTTGGAGAGATAAGGGAGCGAGAAAGCGGCAGCTGGTATCATGCATTATTTTTCAGTATATCTTAAGCTTTATTTTTCTGTTTATGTATTGAAAAATGTATATTTTTAATATACACAGTTTATTATTTCAGATGCCTTTTAAAAGACTACAATTGAAAAATGTATAGCCTATGTTATATATATATTTCAACCTGCCAAGGTGGCTAGTTACACACCACTGCTGAAATTAAGTTGGTGGGTGTTAATGTCAAGCCCTGAACAGTAGTATGACAAAAATAAATTTTTCCACCCACATAAGACTGCTGACCTTGTGTTTTTGGACGACCCAGCTCAGAAGCAGATAAGCTGGCTCCTACATGGAAAGGACCATATAACATTCTGAGGAGGATCACATCCGGCTAAAGCCTTTCATGGGTTCTTTATAGAATTAACCTGTCAGTTCCTCTCTGGTATCTGTGCCTCCTGTTGTGGATAGTGCTGAGGCCCCTCACTCAGTTTCCCTCAATGCATTGTCAGGAGCTTTACCTTTTCGACCCCCAACCCCACCTTTATCAGCCTTACCAACCTGCAAAACAGATTGCTCTTGGAGCAAGGACTGAATGTGAGGGCCGTATTGCTGTCAGTGGACTCACTTCAACCTACTCGTAGTGGCCGCATGTTTAAAAAACGTGAAAAGTTTAAAGATTTTTTTGGTTTATGAGTTATGCACACATTAGTTGTCTGTGCACTGTACTTTTACTGTACTGTATAATGCACATACCTAGCTTCATACAATATTTTGGTATAGGAATGTGATACAGCATATGAGGAATGTGTTATTCTAAGGTTGTTTGTGGAGTAATTTGGTATACCACATGATTATATAAATTTTTATGCAATGTTGGTGTTGTCATGTTAGTATGTTGTTGCTACCTAAATAAGTTGTGTTATTCAGTGTTATGTTGAGATATAAATTATTTTATCATTATTTCATTTTATTTCACTATTGGTTAATTCATTATTTTATTTGGTGAAGAGATTGGAGTTTTCACTGATACGAAATCAAGAAATAAATGTTACACATTTAAGGAATATCACACAAACATATTCAGACCAAGACTAAGTTGTGGTGTTTCATTCCTGAATAAATATAGTATTGTTGAATTAAACAGTTGAGTGAAGATCTAAATGACTCATTTTTACAAAATAACAAAAGCTGGAAATATTGAAATTTATTTAAATACTACAGTTCCCCCTAGGGATCGCTATATCGACAAACTATAGAAACTCCATTGCTTTCAATTGCTTGCCTTAAGCTTGTCTCCACATTTGTGTTTATTTGGAAACTTTAATCGATTACACATTTAATTCTTTGCAAGTACTGTAGATTATATATATATATATATATATATATATATATATATATATATATATATATATATTTATGCTTTATTAGATGTTTTTGAGGACCTAACCCCAGCTCCTAACCCTAGACCTCAACCCTGACCCTACCACTTCTCAACAGTATAGAACACATAACAAGCAAAAAATACAGTCAAAGTAATTTCTTTTTCTTTTTAAGTATTACATTATCTGCTGTACTTCAACTATACCAAAATCTGCTTTGTCCCTTAACTAAAATGTACTGAGATCCACCATAATAATACATGCTGTAAAAGAGAAAAACACATGATGAATCAGAGTTCATCACAAATGGCCTGTCCAGCTTTTTGCTGCCCCAGAGACATTTAAAGTTGCACTTTATGATTAATAACTCTCTTAGGATATGGCTTCACAATGTTAAGACATTTAAATTGCCAAATATCTAAATTTTTTTGCTCCTGTCTGCCATAACCACGCCTTTAAACCTTTGGGTTGGGTTAGAAAAGGAATCCTTACCTTAATTTATATATATGGACAATGATTTTGCCACATTCACTCAACCAAAAGAGACCTTCCTGCATCACACTTTTTAAAATACCTACAAATGAGAAATTATGTTTGTTCCACTATGCTAAATTTTAAACATTCAGCCGACAATTAATTACATAAATTGCTTACTTGCGTTCCCAACACCCCAAAGTAAGTTGACTTTTTCATAAGTCAGCGCTATCTGAAATGCACCTCTCTCTCTCTCTCTCTCTCTCTCTCTCTCTCTCTCTGTGCGCACAGATAACACGCAAGTCCCGATTTTCGCCTCTTCTTCCGTGTTTAAAATTGTTTGAATGTGTAAATTGGCAAGACAAAACACGTGAACAGTTATAAACTTTCACCCTATGATGGTTAAATTAATCCGCGAATCACATGCGTACCAAACCGTGGGGCCTGGTCCGTACGGATCAACTGCGATCCATTGCACCCCTACTCCGGAGCAGGTTATTTTCAGAGCAAGTTGCTATGACCAAAGTTACCGAAAATTGAGGTTATCCCCTTACTTACCTGGGTATGTCACATAACCTGCTTTCTGGAATACCCCCCTAATATTTATTGTCATCCTCTAAGCATCAATTCAGTGTATTGTTTTCTATTGTTTTGTGGTGCAAACAGCCCCATTCAGTTTCAGTCTTCCCTGCAGACATTCACACCTCTCCGGCCTGGTTATGGCTCTAATTATTCTTTTCTTTTGTCTTCATTATTATTATTGACGACTTTCTGTTCACACTGTTTTAATCCCTCATTTCTCACTTCACCTTCTTTGAAACTGTATCAAATGATCTTTTTGAAAAAAAAAGAAACATTTCAGTGAGCTTTACTTTTAAAAATTATTCATAAAAATAACATATTTGCTCAGATACAGGTGGAAGGTGCATATTAGGGCTAGCTAGCATGTTAACTTAGCACACCATCAATACATGACAATTTATGAGATTAAAACCATGTTTTTGCTCCAACGTCGCATGTTTTTGCTCCAAAGTCGCATGTTTTAAATAACCTTAAATAACCTTGTGATCTGATGTGGCTTCAGATAAAAAATAATCAGATAAAAAATATATTATTTTATAATATTATGCACATTGATAAAGGCTATGTCGATTAGCATGGCATTATTGTTATGAAAATACCCAACATGGCATTAAGAACACATATAAACCATACATCGTCATAATCGTGTGTTTATTTTCTCCAAAAAGTCTCTATCTGCATGTTATAGTGATCTCTGGAAGCCTTCGGTGCGTCCCAATTCGCATACTATCCATCCTAAATAGTGTTCGAAACTATAATTGGTATGTCCCCAATCATGTTGAAATGAGTAATTTTACCCGGATGTTCTCCTATTTCCGGAGAAAATAATAGTGCATGTTTAAAGTGCAGGTCCCTGCACACTCTAACGGCTAATATTACTCACAACCCATTGCACGTTGGACAAGGATTCGATTAGAACTACAAACGCATTTAAAAAGTATGATGGTTCTAAAAATAACATAATTTTGTGTATTTGGTTTTGTAAGACTGGAAAAACTGGAAGAACTGAAAGAGAGAGCTAATCTCTGAGAGAACAAAGGAAATTATTTGAACTCACCCTTGTGCACTATCGAGACGAAAGTCTCACCTCCGAAACATCCTAATCTACATTTCTTCTCCTCATCCCCAACTCCTTCTCCCTCATGCTGAGATCACCAAAACTCACACAAGAATCTATATGTTTTAATGTGAGTAATTATCATTGAGTATTATACATGTTTAGTATCATTTGAAATGTCTCAGTGCGACTGGTACAATTGTCTCATTCCCAAATAAGTAAAACAAAAGGTAATAAGGTTTTTAAGAGTTTAGAGTTAACTGGCACACAAAGGAAGGTGGTCTCTAGACAAATGGTCTCCTACCCCCAAAAGGTGTCAACTCTGAATGTAAATTCCCATTGTTAGCAGATGTTTCCATGTGAAAGAAGTTTCTGTCTATATGAAGAAATGCAACAAGAAGGATCGGCGATTCTGTACCTCAGTCCCGAAACTCTCAGCATCATGTATTTCATAATGTTAGGTTCGCATCTTTTCTCTTTATTCTAGAGCATTCAGTGTTATTGTATTGATTATCTTTGAACTGATTATGAAATTGGCATGATACATTTACCTGACATAATACATTGTAAACATTTGATTTTATTCTAACGGACTCTAACATTGTTTTCATTAAAGAGTTAAAAGGAATAGTCAAACATTCGCTCACATTTAGTGATGCACAGATATCATTAAAACCTTTTCATTTATGGAGTCAGATGAAATAACGAGAGAATACATATGAGAAAATGTATTGCATTTAATCAAAATTACTTTGCCACACGGAAAGACCGTAACATGCAGAGACCTTCCCCGCTGGTCGGATGCCTGCTTTGGACTGATGGAGTGCAGGCTTACAGTTTAATGCAATGTGTTTATGCGGTTTTAGGTTAAAAAGTCATTATTTTACACATACTGTACATTTTTGTTGCTCTTCTATGCCCCGCCTTTCTGAAACGCGTAGATTTTTACAAAGCTCATCGTTTTGATCTGATTGGCCAGTGATCCAGTGCATTGTGATTGGCCCAAAAACCTTAAGCGTGTGACGGCGGCCATTACCATATTTGGAACATCAGCTCCCAAAGCAATAATGACAGGTTATAATGTCGGTACTACAGCTATCAATTCGAGCCCGAATCATTCTGAACTGGAAAATGCAGATGACCAAGCTGATCGATCAATTTTGCCAGTGCGACTGGACTAGAACATATCAGATTGGTAAGGTTGTATTTCATTGTGGACATAATTACTGATTATAATGACTTGCACTGTCTTTTTACACGTCGTGTGGGGGGAAGAACTCTATGTAAACATAAAACCATGTCTGCATTTGTGATCGTAGAAAAGACAAGCAAGCGCTATTCTATACTGCTCAAAACTCGCATTTGAATAGTCAGTAGCAAATTCTTAAAATATGAAAACATGCTTACAGGCTGTGTCTGTGAAGTCAGAAGCGCCAGAATGTACATGCAAAGATGTATTGCCTACTTTCTAGAATCAGCTTTGTGCACAGCCGACCTTGTACTCTCGCAGGTTCTGGAAACAGTCCTCCGAAAAATGCGCAGCACACAGTCGAATATTTTGGTTGTACTGTTCTGGAACAGTGTTGTAAATAAAGTTTAAGCACTGTTTTCTAATTTTGTCCTCTTTTGGAAGGCCAAACAAAGTAGTTTGGCTTTCACAACGAAAAACACAGCGTCTCCACGACATGGCGTGCCGGCGGCAACAATAATACAGCGAGAATAAAAGTTACACCTTCTTTCTTTGCATTTACATTTGAAAATCTTCCCCCACACACTGACGTAGATTTGTCTAACAGCTACATAACACACTAAAGAAAAAGGAAAACAAGAAATCGCATCATATGACCCCTTTAAAAAACTACAAACATGATGTATGTGCGAGTCCGATGGTTAAGTGTGTTAACAGCTACATAACACACTAAAGAAAAAGGAAAACAAGAAATCGCATCATATGACCCCTTTAAAAAACTACAAACATGATGTATGTGCGAGTCCGATGGTTTCTTTAGTGTGTTAACAGCTACATAACACACTAAAGAAAAAGGAAAACAAGAAATCGCATCATATGACCCCTTTAAAAAACTACAAACATGATGTATGTGCGAGTCCGATGGTTAAGTGGTTTAGATAAAGGGGTTTGAGTAAATTAATTTCAGTATCTAACCTGACGAAAGATATTTATGTATATATAATGATATATATATATAATGTGATCCACATTATATTTCATCTGCAACAGCATTGTGGACTTTGTAATGATATGTTTGGCCATTAACTTTTAAATGCATCATTATATTTAAATTGCAAACACATGAGGAGAATTTTCTGCATGAAAGACCCACGACTGGCAGATCAACCTGCTACTACATTTCTCTCTGATAGAGTAGGAAATTAAATTAAATTGAATGTGGAGGATTTTAACTGTGACAAGATGATTGACAGGATGCATGCAACTAAGCGAAAGAGATGTCCGTTAAAGATGACGTGATAGTACGTCCCAAAGCTTGCATACTCTTCTGCTACACACTCAAAATGATGTACTTTTTCTTCACAAAAAGAAAACATACTTTTAGGGAGTAGTAACTTAGGTGAATTGGGACAGCATTTGTTTATGTAAGGGATTTCCTGGAATGCCACATGTACACAGGCCTAATTCATCACAAGTACCATTTGTGGACTAAATGTGCAAAGAGCGCCCTCAGGCTGCCAGTATGAATTTAAAACACAGTACATCAGTGTATCCATCGCTCATAATGATTACATTGGTGCATTTTGGGTAAAAATGTGATAAATATTATTCCTCTCTATAGAAATCGGACGTAAACATATGAGAATCTATCAATATTTCTCCAAATCTGCACAATTTTGAACTAAAAGCCCTGAGGGACGTTGTTTTGTCAAGCATTTTTATGACGACCGTACAAGAGTTTTTTCCTCAATGGATGCTGCTGACGCTCATAATTTATATTAAAGGTACCTGACACAAATTAAGAAATAACTGTCACTATAAGTTTCTCAGAATAAAATAGAGGTCAAATACATTTACTTCAAATCTTTTGAATGATGTATAGTTTGTCAAGGTAGTAACATTACATCTGACAGTAACTGTGAACTAATTTAAGCCAAGAACGATTCAGTGCGTCGGTGCCCTCATGAAGGTTAACAGGTTCACACTGAAATCGCTGGCACTGTTCTGCATATTACAGTGGCCGAGAGAGCTCAACGTGCTGCAATTGAAGAAAACACATGCAAATAGAAAAACACCCGCAAATTAAGAAAACATCAGTTTCACAGCACTCACAACACAACCAAACACAGAAACGTGCTGCAAAAGTTCACAACATAACCAAGTACGGAATTATTATTATTATATATATTAGTGATTTTCTATACGGGTACACATTCAATTCTGTATGTAGCCGGTGGCAATGTGACACACTAGGAGGCTTTGGAAAAATACACCATTTAGATCATTATAGATCATGTTAGAAAGACACTTAAAAGTCAGAGATTCACATAATTGCCCCTCTCTTAGAATTCAAATGTCAACATTGTCTTAAATGCCTAAAGAACTGAAGTCTGCCAAAACTCAAAGATATAATTTAATCAGTCTGTTATTTTACTTAGCAGATGTCAGGTTTTAGAGCTTTTCTCAATGGTGTGAGAGCAGAACGCGTTTGTACAGTATTTAATCATGCCTTTAACGTATCTCTAAGTAGATAGCTATATGACTTATATATATATATATATATATATTCAGTTTCAATTTATATTTTATTCAGTTTCTTGAAAAGTTACGTTCATTCTCTCTCCTCCACCGTCATACGCCCCCTACTGCTGATTGGCTACATGTTTGTTGTTGTGTCGGTCCAACTAACTTCCAAACAGCATATTTCAAAAATGACATACCCCACCTTCAAGTGGTCTTTTTTTTTAGTACCATATTATCTGCAAGTACAGTTTAATATATATACTGTATATATATATATGTATATATATACAGTATATATATTAAACTGTACTTGCAGATAATATGGTACTAAAAAAAAAGACCACTTGAAGGTGGGGTATGTCATTTTTGAAATATGCTGTTTGGAAGTTAGTTGGACCGACACAACAACAAACATGTAGCCAATCAGCAGTAGGGGGCGTATGACGGTGGAGGAGAGAGAATGATAAAGAGGGAGATTTGAACTGAAGAAAGACTGCATAAATGAGACAGTACAAAAGAGAAAAGCTCAGAAGAAATCACGGTAAAATAAAGTGTTATGTCTGGGCAAGAGCTTTGGATCCGTGTTAATATTAGAAATGCTGTCCAGCGCTGGAGAGAGTTAAGCGGGAAGGCCTGAAAACAGGCCTTTTTTTCTGCAATTTGAAAATCAACGCGGATGTTGCTTTGATTCGGGTCCACACGTGAGTAACACGGGGTTTGAGTGTCATTGTGTGTCTGGAGCTGCTGTGTATGGAATTACTTTTGTGCCAATAATAATGAACGTAACTTTTCAAGAAACTGAATAAAATATAAATTGAAACTGAATAAAATATCTTTGAAACTGAAAAAGAATAAATCGCAGGCAAATTTTTTGACTTCGGTTTTAATACACTGCATGTTTCGCTAACTATTTTTCATTTTTCTTTCGCTGATCTGACACATTGCTCTCGTGGGGGCGGGGCTAGCAGCAATGTGTTCTCATTGGCTACTGATTTTTTGATTGACAGCTTCTTCACCTGGAAGTGAAGACGTCAGTGTTGTGTTTATGTGTGGATGTGAGCATCTGTAAGTGCAGCTTTCTATTTCATTTTAGTGATATTAAGTTTATATCTGTATTTATTTGCTTCTACACTATATTGTTGAGATGATTTCTTATAGAAGGAATAGTACAGACGAATGATATCATTATCATTAGTCATCGTCGCTATCAGGATACTGTATAGCCTACTGGTGGTAAGTCCGATTTAAAAAATTGTTTTTATTAATACTATACTAATACTATTTATAATACAGTACTTGCTTTTTTTCAGGTGGAGAGGCATTTTAGAGCTCAGTGAGAGCCCTTAACATTATACAGCAGTGTTGTCTTGATTTAACTGTTAGCCCAATCATTACATGACTTGTTTATCTACATTCGGTTACAGTCTTCGATTAGATCATATTTCCCCCCAGCCACCCCAAACATCATTGGGCTAGAGTACTGTACAGTATCTGTACTTTAGCCTATAGTACAAAAAGTACTGTATCAGTCAATGACCGATGTCATAGGACCAGATTAATTTGCTATGCATAGTTTTTGAAAGAGGAGAGACACGACTTGACCACAGACCACGTCTCTGTTCATAATATGTAAACACTTTTATTTTGAAGTATCGCCCTGGTCTCAATATTTGTGTGTGATAAAGATGACTGATAAAGCTATTATATGTAGCTAGTATGAGTAACAAAATGTTTTTTTTCTGTGTCCATATTTGACTAATAATAATGCAAAAAATTGCACTTCAAATGAACATTTCTGAGAAAAATGTTTAATAGTCTTTAATAATAAATATATGTCCAAATTAAAAACTTAATACATGCAAGTAATTATGACTGAAAACGTACTCGGTTACCTAATGTAACCTCGGTTCTCTCTAGAAGAGGGAACGAGTATTACGTAAGTTGCTTACGCATCGGGAAAGTCTTCTTTCTTCGAGATCTGAAGCCAAAAATTATCCTTAATTTTGTATTCATTGTCAACGCAGTGCGGCAGCCGGCAGACCTAGGCAGGCTGTATAAGCGTGCTCATTGGCTGCTCGGCGGCAACTGCTTAAGCCTATCAGTGAGCACTCTGCAACGTGGCCACCCATACCCTTCTAACCGTCAGAATGGGTGTGGCCAGCGTGTATATAACCAGTGCTCACAGGGCAGGCTAAAATCTTGTTTTCGCAGTCAGAAGCGCAAAAGCTCGTGGCGCGACACGGCAGGTTACGCAATACTCGTTCCCTCTTCTAGAGAGAACCGAGGTTACATTAGGTAACCGAGTACGTTCTCTTACGAGAGGTTCTCTCGTATTGCGTAAGTTGCTTACGCATCGGGAACTCTTTGTCAACGCCGTGTGCGCCGAGCATCCAGCCCATGAATCCCAGGGAGACCGGGGAAAACATTCTGCTGGAATAGGTGGCCGGTCGGAGAGACGGGCCAACACAGTACAAAGCACTTCACTCAGTATACAAAATAGAGCGGCGCGGCCGGTCTATAAGCGTATAACAGTGCAAAATAGTAGGGCCGGCAGAGCAGGCCCACACAGTACATATGCTGGAATAGGTGGCCGGTCGGAGAGACGGGCCAACACAGTACCAAGCACTTCACTCAGTATATAAAATAGAGCGGCGCGGCCGGTCTATAAGCGTATAACAGTGCAAAATAGTAGGGCCGGCAGAGCGAGCCCACACAGTACATATGCTGGAATAGGTGGCCGGTCGGAGAGACGGGCCAACACAGTACAAAGCACTTCACTCAGTATATAAAATAGAGCGGCGCGGCCGGTCTATAAGCGTATAACAGTGCAAAATAGTAGGGCCGGCAGAGCGAGCCCATACAGTACATAAGCACTTATTAGGGTAAGAAAAGAGCGACATAGTCGGTCTTTCATGAAGAGAATAGACCAGTTATAAAAAGACACATTTTTAATGACGTACGACTTGCATTGACAGAATGTACGATCTGTCCGCTTACACGGCAGGTCCAAAATGCACGTATCCAATTCATATCAGATTTATTTCCACATATTTCCACATATAAATGACGCCTGAAACCTTCCTTTTTACCGGAGTCTGACACTGCCATTTCTGTTTTATTATTGATAAGTCTGTCTGATACTTTTTTGCCATTTCTGTTTTCTTATTTTATATTTTAAGTCCGATAATGTTTTTGCTAACGTTACTCCTGTTTAAGGCTGCTCTTAGCTTTGCTGCACTTATCTGTGTTGTGCTGTTATGCAAGTATTATTCTCTTTTAATTTTGTAGTTCTGTAAAGCACTTAGGTCAGTCAGTGGCTGTTATAAAATGTGCTGTATAAATAAAATCAACTTGAACTTGAATCTACCAGTGGGGGTACTATGAAAATAAATATTGATTGAGTTTTGTAAAATATTACAATGTTATGTGAAGTGTGTTCTTGAAATATATTCATAAAATGTATTATTTTATCTTATTATACTAAAAATGTTGTGTGGAAAAAAAGTGTTGTGTTCTTGGGATATAGCCTACTTATGTTATTTTTTTTTATCTTATAACATTTTATCTAGATTTAGGATAAATTTTATGTTAGATGAACATTTTGCTAATTTAGGCTAATAGAAACAAATAAATCCAACTCAACACTTGTGGGAGAGTGGAGCAAGTGACTTTTAAATTATCTTCTCCCAAATTTGGTTGGAGAGGATAATCTCAGAGCACATTTGTTATCTTGTTTTTCCTCTAGTGTGGGAAGTCACATGGCTGGTTTTAGAGTACTGCTTGTTTCCATTTCATTAAAATAGCTTAATGCATAGCCTATCAAGGTTGAGTCTATCCAAAATTACAGTCAATATTCCATTTAAATGTACAATATAACAAAAAAAAATTACAACTGGCCTGTTGGAGTAGCCTATGCTTTTACATTTACGTACAAAAAGGGCAGATTAGGTAACCTAGTCTTATTATTTTTTATTTCATAAATTAATCAGATGATTTAGATTAATTCACAAATAACACACACGTTAATGCCGTGGACAAAAAATAAACGGGTGCCAGATAGTAACCTTTCACATTGCCTTTTAAGTCTAGTAATTTACATAATCATATCGCAGATGCTTTTGTCCAAAGCGGCTTTAAAAAGTGAGGAAAACAACAAAACTGTTCATCGTAATAAAGAGAAAATAATACACAGAAACAAAGTTTCAACAGTTTTTAGAAAAACACACACATAGTGTGAGCAATGTTCTTATTAAGTGTTTACGAGTTTGTCACAGAAACGATAAATAATTAATCATAATCATGACAAATATTAGAGAAAAATACGATATTATGTGTGCCAGCATCTTGCCTATCAAAACAAGCTTGTCTTTTTATCACGGTTGAACTTGCACTAACATTAACAGGCTTGATAGCGCGTCATGTTCCCTTTCGTAGTCACTCCGAGTTACGTCGGATGACGACGAATGGGGTTTCGCTTAGAAAGCCTATCATCTTCGAGTATAGAAAACGAGCCAATGGCAAAGAAATGCCATGGGTCTGCGGAATTTGCATAGCGTATCTCCGCCCCACCCTGGGGGTATACAAGGAAGTGCGCTGGCAACATGCAGATATGTTTTCGCTTCGGAGCCAAGTTCATCACTTCACTCCACAGCCAATTCCTGAGTATCATCTCTATTCTCTTCGAGACGAGCCTCTCTCCAGGTGTTGGTGTGACAGCGAGTTCCAGCGAGTGCACATTCCCTGCTTATCTGTGCAGTGATTTGCCAGAGTTTGTGTGTTTATCTCCCTGGTCGCTTCAACACTTTGTAGAGAATTCTCCTTTCATAAAAGAGCTTGCACGCGGCACGTCTTTTTAAAGATGCTTTCTGACTCTGATGGGCACAATCGCTGTCTTGTGTGTCTGGGTGTTGATCACGCTAAGGCAGCGTTTGTGGATGAGTCATGTTCCCATTGCGGGAACATGCCCATCGCACGGTTGCGGTCGAGACTCAATGATCTCTCTCGAGTGAGAGTCCCCTCACCCGCACCCCGATCTACGAGCTCCACGAGAGCTGGTACTTCGGCTGGCGGCCAGGGTGACCTGAGGGTTACGGTGTGGAACAAAGCGCCGACTATTCCACGCTCCACACCTCCCTCTTGCACCGCGCAACCCGCGAGTGTTCCGAATGAGCCCGCGGTACAATCCTCTGACTTGCCGCGGGTCTCATTCGGCGCTCCAGAGGAAGATTCAATGTCAATCGCTGCATCACAAGGTTGGCGTGAGTCCTTGGGAAGTGACGATTCGGCTGTGCTGCCACCTTCAGGTGTCCCAGCATTGCCCGAGTCTGATCCCGAGCTGACGGCCATGCTTTCCCGGGCAGTCGCGGCCATTGGCCTCGAGTGGTCTCCACCACCCGGTCCAGTGCACTCGCGGTTGGACGATTGGTTTTTGGGTGCGGCCGCTGATCCCTGTCAGCGTCCGACCCCAATGCCTTTCTTCCCGGATGTGCATGAGGAGGTCACGAGGTCCTGGAAGGCACCCTTGTCTTCCTGCGATCGCTCGGCGACCTCCTCCGCCTTGCCTCCTCTCGATCAGGCGGCTGCCAAAGGGTACACTGGGGTTCCCCAGGTTGAACGCTCTGTGGCCATGCAATTGTGTCCCCAGAGTGCTTCTTCCCGCGGCGACCCTAAGCACCCCTCCAAGGCCTGTAGGTTCTCCTCCACCCTTGTGACGAAGGCCTATAGAGCTGCGGGGCAGGCAGCCTCCTCACTGCATGCCATGGTGACACTCCAGGTCTACCAGGCCCAGATGTTGCGTGACATGCACGAGGGGAGGACTGACCCAGGGCTCTTTGATGAGCTGCGTGCCACCACCGACCTTGCTCTCGGTGAACCCGGTTCCTCGACACCCCCATATCCCAGGCTGGCCTCTTCGGCGGGGCAGTCGAGGATTTCGCCCAGCAGTTCTCGACTGCCCAGAAGCAGACTGAGGCTCTCAGACATGTCCTGCCCCGACGGCCTCGCCACTCCCCCTCTGTCGCCAGACCCCTGCCAGAGCACGCCCCCGTGGGACGCTGGTCCTCCCCTGGCCTCCTCTGGCAGGACACAGCTAAGGTTGTGGGATAACCCCAGCTAGAATTCATCTATATGCTGATGACACAATCATTTACACAGTAGCACATTCTTTGAACCAAGCCATGGAGCTTCTGCAAGATTCTTTTCGGTCTTTGCAACTGTCATTGTCAAACTTGAAATTGGTTTTAAACACAAAAAAAACAAATTATATGCTTTTCACCCGTGGTTCCATTAAAACAGATTGCCCGATTTTAACTTTAGAAGGGGACTGTATAGAAAGAGTAAATGGTTATAAATACTTAGGCATATGGCTAGATGAAAAATTAGGTTTTAATGTACATATTGAAAATCTCTTGAAAAAGCTTAGACCAAAACTGGGTTTTCTCTTTCGTTTAAAGAAATGTTTTCCTTTAGAAGCAAGAAAGAGAATTATTCAAAGTTGTTTCCTCTCTGTATTAGATTACGGTGATGTGATTTATATGCATGCAAGTTCATCTTCTCTAAAAAAGTTGGATTGTGTGTACCATGCTGCCTTGCGCTTTGTGACGAGTGCCTCTTCACGCACTCATCATTGTACCTTGTACGAATTGGTGGGTTGGACTTCTTTGTTTCAAAGGAGAAAAATACACATGTTGATGTTTATTGCTAAGGCATTGTTAGGAAAACTACCAGTTTATATCTGTCGTCTTTTATCGTATTACACCTGTACTTATAGCACTAGATCTAGTGCTAAATTGCTTTTAAAGGTTCCGAGAGTACGTTCAGAGTTTGGTAAAACTGCCTTCACTTCCTATGCTCCCTGGTTATGGAATGAGCTGCAGAGTATAATAATGATAGAAGCACTCCCCTCTTTAAAAGTTTTTAAAAATCTCTTATTGACCAATTTAAGGGAAACGTGTGTATGTTTGGTTAAGTAGCTTTTGTTGTTATTTCGAGTGCTGGACAAAATTTTATGAAAGATTCTGAGGTTTTTTTATGTTTGTATGTTGTTTATGTGAAACTTTCTGTGCTGCCATTTTGGCCAGGACTCCCTGGAAGAAGAGATTTTATATCTCAATGGGACTATCCTGGTAAAATAAAGGATAAATAAAATAAAATAAAAATAATGACCGTGCCCCCGCACCGGGCCGCTATGCCACCCACGCCTGGGCCGGTCATTCGAGGGCAAGAGTGCGGTTCCACTGAAACTTTTTCAGAGGCTCCTGGGGCATATGGCATCCGCAGCCGCAGTAACGCCGCTCGGATTGCTTCATATGAGACCACTTCAGCTCTGGCTTCGTGATCGAGTCCCGAGGTGGGCATGGCAACACGGCACGCTCCGAGTCCCAGTGACTCCGACCTGCCGTCAGACCTTCACCCCGTGGTCGAACCTCAGTTTTCTTCGGGCCGGAGTGCCTTTAGAATGAGTTTCCAGGCATGTTGTTGTATCAACAGATGCCTCTGCCACGGGCTGGGGCGCCATGTGCAATGGACATGCTGCCGCGGGCTCCTGGACAGGACCCCAGCGCCTTTGGCATGTCAATTGCCTCGAGTTGCTGGCTGTACGTCTAGCCCTGCACCGCTTCCGTGCGTTGCTCAGGGGCCAGCACGTACTAGTCCGATCAGACAATACCGCGACAGTAGCGTACATCAACCGACAAGGTGGTCTACGGTCCCACCGTATGTCGCAACTCGCCCCCCAACCACCTCCTCATATGGAGTCAGAAGCATCTGAGGTCGCTTCGAGCCATTTATATCCCAGGAGACCTGAACCGTGCGGCCGACGAGCTGTCTCGGCTTCGGCCTCTCCCTGGAGAATGGAGACTCCATCCCCAGTCGGTTCAGCTGATTTGGGATCAGTTCAGGGACGCACAGGTAGATCTGTTTGCCTCCCACGACTCGTCCCACTGCGACCTGTTTTATTCCCTGACCGAGGGCACGCTCGGCACGGATGCACTGGCGCACAGCTGGCCGCGGGTCCTCCGCAAGTATGCGTTTCCCCCAGTGAGCCTTCTTGCACAGACCTTGCGCAAGATCAGGGAGGACGAGGAGCAGGTCGTGTTGGTTGCCCCGTATTGGCACAACCACACCTGGTTTCCAGAACTAGTACTCCTCGCGACAGCACCTCCCTGGCCAATCCCTCTGAGGAAGGACCTGCTTTCTCAGGGACGGGGCACCCTATGGCACCCTCGTCCCGATCTTTGGAACCTCCACGTGTGGCTCCTGGACGGGACGAGGCAGGTTTGAGTACATCACGACGCAGTTGAAGGTGTAGCATATATGGGCTATGAATCATTCGTTCGTTTTATTCTGAATTAACAAATTCGGACTCTCTGTGTTTTCTAAGCACATTCCTTCCCAAAACGTTCTTTGCTAAGCTTACTAAAGCTTGTAACCTCCTGAATCCCAAATATATATCATACGTCGGCTCCAGAGATACTGGAGCAAATAGACTTTTACGACACTAAACTGCACCTCAGAGACACTCCAGAACCTGAAACTAACATTCCTCTCTGCACCAAAGAAATCCAGGTGGCCAGGAGATCTCCACACACACAAACGTTTCTTTACACTCATCATGTAAGTCATCACTAAGATGTATTTGATAGGTTTGTGCGTTGCATAACTGGTTAACCCTTTCATGCCATAGTCACGATTTTCTGCATTTGTAACTTGGAAGTGTTTCTCCTAAGTAATGTTCTCAAATAAAAACATGGTCTAGGTAACCTGACCCCTCCTGCTAACACTTTACAAACACACACACACACACAAACATCCTTTGTGTGTTACTCAGGATAGAAATATAATTTTAATGTATGTAACGCAGATTTGTATTTGGCCTTCCTGTATGCATGTTTTATTAGTTTGTTTGATCATATAATATGATTTTCTAGTGTCTAGCTCTGAAATGTATTGTTGAAGAATGTCTTTCCAGTGGAATCGCATTCCGTAACCCGACTCCTCTTTCTAGAGGATAACACTTTACGACCCTGCACGAAGCTGCAGCCAAAGCTTCTCTGCACGAGATAACGGGAAGCGCAACGTGACAGACATTCCAACACACACATTAACGCACACACATACACAAACTTTGGACATTAAACTTAGAATATAAGCATGTCATTTTTCATATACTCCTGAGTGTTTTCCTAGGTTATATTCACTTCGTGTATGACATTTATTTGAAGGAACGAACTGGTAAATGCTTCTATTCGTGCATGTGATTGTAACTTGGTGTTCCTACAATCTTCATATGACAAGTTTCATATCTCTGTAAACCTCGCAATCTAACAGAGTCGGATTTCGATAGCAGAATGCAATAATGTACATTGTTTTACACTTTTAATATTTCTGGAGCTGAACAGCTTACTTTCATCTCCTCATGACTCATTCAAGTGGGCGTGTCTGACAAGACAAAGAAAAATCTTCCCGCCCGAGATGCTCTAAGATGATTGGTCCGCGTACGCAGAGTAGGTGTGAACCCATCTTCTCCATAAAAGACCGACTCATGAAATCTTAAAAGAGCACTTTTTTCTGTGAGAGGTTTTCAAGGTCCATGGCTCCCTTTTAAGGAGCATTCTCCGTTTTCTCTTTTATTTCCTTTAAGTCTTTTCTTTATTTTCGTCTTTGGACTCTACCTACGTTCAGTGAAGCGAACGTAGCCGGCAACCTCAACTTTAAAGAGACTTGAACATCCCGCGTACCGCGCTCGCCAGGAAGAGACGAAAGAGCATGCCCCGCTCTTAAGGAAACCCACGCGCAACTCCGCGTCACATCTTTTCTTTCCTTTACTAAGTTTTATTTTCATATTCGCCTCTCCCTCCACGAAGGGAGATGAACTCTGACTCACTTATTTGGTAACCACGTTCGGTGAACCTTTAAACTTCGCGCGAGTCTGCTCGCACCGGAAGACACGAAAGAGCACGCCCTGCGAAAGGAAACACACGCACGACTCTGCGTTCTTCAGCAACAAAGAGAACCATTTTGCAAGATAAGTTTATTGAACTTTTAATGTAATCTGATTTCTTGTTGTCTCTCAAAGGTTACCTGGCCTGTGATTTTGCGTAACTGTGATCTTTCTTTGATCGCACATGTTTAGTTTCACTTTCTCTCATATCTCTCATTTTCCGGTCTCATCTCTCTCATTGTCCAATCTCTCTCTCTCTCTCTCTCTCTCATTTTCGTTATTCGTTTAGTCTTGTATTTGTTTACGTGTTCTGTATATACATACATATTTACTCTGTGTGAATCGTAGTTATGTATTCATTAGTTCAATTATTAAATTCCATATATTCCTGATTGTCTCAATGCTCATTTAACAAAGTCAATGAAGATGTTTCGATCTTAAGCTACATGCTTTATCTTGTTACGACTTCAGTAACCTAATTTTATAAACACAGAGAGTTGGTTTTTTTCAAGGCCAGAAAAAAAAAAACTCTTTCTTGCGTTTGTAAGAAGGATAATTTTCTTTGAGAAGTTGATAAGTTAATCTTACGTTTAATGTTTGCTGGACAAACAGAGTGTTTGATAACTAAATTAATTCCATTAAAAGTTATCCCATAACTTCGATTTGAAATAAGACTATTGATGTAGTAATGACGAACCATAACCCGTATGTTAATCATTCATATATCGATCTAGTTTCAGCTTCGATAAATTAAGGTAACTGTAATATGCAAAATATTAATCATATTCATGATTAATTATTAAAATTCCCTGTAGATCATTTGAGCTATTTGTTAATGTACAACCCAGTGTTGCTACAAAGGTAAGTCTCTGGGAAAGCACGACCTGATCATCAGGTTCCTGAGAGGAGCGAGGAGACTGAATCCTCCTCGCCCTCCTCTCGTTCCCTCTTGGGACCTCTCAGTGGTTTTAACTGCCCTGCAGAGTGCTCCCTTTGAGCCTCTGCAATCAGTGGAGCTTAAGTTCCTGTCGATGAAGACAGCGCTCCTGGTTGCATTGGCCTCTATCAAGAGGGTAGGGGACCTGCAGGCATTCTCGGTTGACGAAGCGTGCCTGGAATTCGGGCCGGCTAACTCTCACGTGATCCTGAGACCCCGGCCTGGATATGTGCCCAAGGTTCCCACCACTCCCTTTCGAGACCAGGTGGTGAACCTGCAAGCGCTGCCTTTGGAGGAGGCAGACCCAGCCTTGGCACTGCTCTGTCCAGTACGCGCCCTCCGTGCTTACGTAGACAGAACGCAGTGTTTCAGGACCTCAGACCAGCTCTTTGTCTGTCATGGGAAGCTGAAGGGAAAGGCTCTCTCCAAGCAAAGGTTGTCTCACTGGATAGTGGACGCCATTGCTTTGGCATACCAGCAGCAAGGTCGACCATGCCCCCTTGGTGTGACGGCCCACTCCACTCGGAGTGTGGCATCTTCTTGGGCTCTAGCGCATGGCGCCTCGCTAACAGACATCTGCAGAGCTGCAGGCTGGGCGACACCTAACACATTCGCGAGATTCTACAATCTCCGAGTGGAGCCAGTTTCTTCTCATGTACTCGCTTCAACTAGCCGGTACTAGATCCTGCTCAGGTGTCTTCGCTTGCTCGCCATTCCTCTCCTCGGACGGTATACGTGCGATATTTTCCTCAGGTGAGCCTAAAAAGCCCTGAGTCTCCTCCAGCACTGACGACGTCAACGCCAGAGTTATGCCACCGGCAGCTTTTGCGCTTGGCTAGGTGCCTCCATGTGCATGGTTCCCCCTCTGGGCGACCCCCACATGTGTATTCCACTGTAAGCCTCCTTGAGCATGTGTCTTTCCCTCGGCAAGCCACCTTGCCACCCCTGGGGTTGAAATATTCCACCTGCGGCTGGACACCCCAGTGTTTCTCCATATGCAGTCCCCCGGGGTCATATGTGTATTCTAAGTCCCCCCCTTCGGGTTGGGCATGATTGCATATTTCCACTGAGATATGCTTCCCAGTGTACCTTGGTATTCCTGTGTTAAGTAGGAGTCCTTCGTCCGTGCCAGTCTCACGACAGGGAGCTCAGACTTACGCAGGGCACTGGAAGACAGTCGAGAGGTGGCGTGATTTCACTGGGAACCCCATTCGTCGTCATCCGACGTAACTCGGAGTGACTACGAAAGGGAACGTCTCGGTTACGTATGTAACCCTCGTTCCCTGAGTAGGGAACGGAGACGTTACGTCTCCCTGCCACTTCCGCTGTACCGCTGGAACGCCTGAGTTCAGTCTCGGCTCCTCAGCGAAGACATATCTGCATGTTGCCAGCGCACTTCCTTATATACCCCCAGGGTGGGGCGGAGATACGCTATGCAAATTCCGCAGACCCATGGCATTTCTTTGCCATTGGCTCGTTTTCTATACTCGAAGATGATAGGCTTTCTAAGCGAAACCCCATTCGTCGTCATCCGACGTAACGTCTTCGTTCCCTACTCAGGGAACGAGGGTTACATACGTAACCGAGACGTTCTGTCCACTAGATCCAGCGAGGGTGAGCTAGAGCTCTAGCTCCTCCCATTTGACGCTGCAGCGAAGCCCCGCCCACTAAATATAGCGAGGTGGAGCTGGAGCTCCAGAAAAGGGGGAGCTCGAGCTCTAACTCCTCCCATTTGGCTCTGCATCGAGCACCATCTCAAGCATTGGTCAAGAGCAGAAGGCCCTCCCTCCAGGCTTTTTTTTTAAGTTTCGAGGTTGCGAAGCTTCATTTTTGCTCAGTCTGAGTTTCAGAGTTTCAGAGCAGAGCTGCGTGACAACGCTTCCACAAGTCACGTGAGTCGCAAGCTCGCAACTGTGTGGGCGTATCTCCGCAAAGTGGGTGTTGTAAACTCAGCTCTGAAAAAATAGTCTGCAATAGGAGTGCAAATGTAATGTAATGTAATAAGTTTCGCCCTTTCGAACCTCATAGTTTCAAAACTTTTTTTCACCTATTCGCACACCAGTTTTCAGATCACCATTTACAAGGTTTCAAATCTGGAAAACAAACTATACGCTGGGAGAACAGTGACAAATTCGAAACTCTGAAAAAATTATTGCACAACACCGTAAAAAAAGTGTTGCACTTCTGAAGAAGGAAATCTCAAAAACAACATAATGTTTACAGAGATATATATATTTTTTTTTACATTTTGCAAGCTTGCAAATCTTATTTTTCGATCTTGCAAAACTTTTTTTTGTAAGATTTTGAGTTTTCGAACACTTAGTTTCAACCTTTCAGAACTTTATTTTCAGTTTTGAATCATGGCAGGATATTAATCCCATAGGAGTGGAGCAACTTTTCCATAAACAAAATTCTGATGCTGACACAGAGGATGGAGTGATAGTACTAGAGATCCACTGTCCCTATCATACAATAATCTTACTTTGTTCAGACACATCACCTTTGAATGACTGGGATCTTGGTCTTAAGACACCTGATTTATTTTATTTTAATATAAAATAGCAAATATTTTAATTTCCTCTAGATTAAAACAAACACAGTTCACAAGTACACAAGAGGTTTCACTTTATTCTTATAGTCTATGCTGATCTTGGATTAGCATACCAACAGCATATGAATGTTAAGGGGATAGTTCACCCAAAAATACAATTCTCTCTTATTTTACTCACCCTCATGCTGTCCCAGATGCCTTTTACTTTCTTTCTACAGATAAACACGAATTAAGATTGTAAGGAAAGTAATCCATCTCTACGAGTCCTAAAGACGCTTTAAAAACCACACACAGTGACCGTGACGGTAATCCATGCGACCTCAGTGGATGAATCAATGCCTTCTGAAGTGAAACAATAGGCTAGATAAGAAAAATACTAATAATGTAAACTGTTTTAATTATTAAAAATCACTTCCGACCAACTGTCTTATGTACATGGGTTACAATTCACTTGTATTATATGGACTCACAGAGATGGATTATTTCCTTAAACATCTTTGTTTATGTTTATGTGAAGAAGAAAGTCATATACATCTGGGATGGCATGAAGGTGAGTAAATGATGAGAGAATTCTCATTTTTTGGGTGGACTATCCTTGTACTGCTTGTATCCAGTCACTGTTTTGTTACTTGTACTGCAACAGGAACTGTTCAAAGAATCATTGCGTCATTTAAAATGTATATGAATTTTAAATATGTATTCTGTATTTGTAATTGTGCATTTTGTATAGTAATGCATATCATGAGAATACTGTGCATTACATGTATAGTGTGCAGTTAATGTTTTGTGGATTCTGGTCTTTCCTGTCACAACATAATTGCATCCAAGACTTTCACTTTGATACTTGTGTATATGCTTTAGTGACAATAAAGAATGTACATTTATTTGAATTCATATTTTCAATTACATTCATTTAACTGGTTGTATAAGTCACAATTTAAACTGTTGATGATTGTTAAAATATATTTAAATTTAATTTAAATACAATTTTAAATTTTAGAATATAATATTAACTAAATGAAATAACTAAATAAAATTATCAGCATCATACAAAAAAAAAAAAAAAATAAAAAATAAATGGCAACAAGAACATTCTTTGGGTGACATTTGTAATGAAATGCCCTTTGAGGTCTGTATCATCTGACAGCAGGCCAGCGATTGTTATTTTCATATTGTTTAAATTCCTCTTATTTAAGTGATCATTCATTTTGATGGTGTAAAATGCTAGCAATGAGTAGTGTGATGGCCATGGTTGCCAACATTGATTACCTGGTTGAAGTGAAACTTTCTTGACGGCTGAATATATCACACACGTTTGCTAGTATTCTCTTTAAATTGTGACAGCTCAACCTAATCAGAGCCTAACATGCAAAAGAATCATCAGGAATAAACAAATATTCTCTGAAAACATTGGACACTATACAATATTTTAAGTATTATATACAGTACTTTAATGTACAATTACACCTGAATAGACTGAATAGATCTCTTGTGCTCCTAAAAGCTTCTGTCGACAAAGTAGTAGCAGCAGGTAAATACAGATAAAATAAAAAAACAAACATAACTTAATATCACTAAAATGAAATAGAAAGCTGCGCTTACAGACGCTCAAATCCACACATCGTTAGCCTCATAGCATAATTGCCTAAGTAATTTTTTGGCCAAATTGACTTAGGCAATTATGCTATGAGGCTAACGACATGTAAACACAACACCGATGTCTTCACTTCCAAGTCAAGAAACTGTCAATCAAAAACTTAGTAGCCAATGAGAACACACTGCTACTAGCCCCGCCCCCACGAGAGCTATGTGTCAGAACGGCAAAAGAAAACTTCAGAAGCGTAAATGAAAACTCTGGAAGCGCATTTGTTAGTTCAGATCAGCGATATAAAGATGAGAAAACAGTTAGCAAAACATGCAGTGTATTAAAAACGAAGTCAAAAAATTTGCCTGTGATTTATTCTTTTTCAGTTTCAAAGATATGTTTTTCAGTTTCAATTGAAAAGTTTCTTGAAAAGTTACGTTCATTATTATTGGCCCAAAAGTAATTCCATACTGTGCTGTTGGCAACTAACAGCCAACTCTTGTTTTTTTATTACTATTGTGTACTGTACATACATTTTTTGTGCTTCCTTGTCATTCGTTCATCATCTGCATTTTATTTTTCGTAAAGCATTATTCTGTTGCGCTTCTGCTATGATAAACAAACATCCTCTCTTGGATTGCGTGCCTAACCGGAGGCCAGTTAGTGAAGCCGCCTTTCCAAGTGTCAACTTTTAAATACCCATTCATTTTCATTATATAAACTCACCGGATGGATTCTCTTCATTCGTGTTTATCTGAAGACAGAAAGTCATATGCATCTGGGATGGCATGATTTTTGGGTGGACTATCCCCTTAACATTCATATGCTGTCGGTGTGTTAATCCAAGATCAGCATAGACTTATAAGAATAAAGTGTAACCTCATGTGTACTTGTGAACTGTTTGTTTTAATCTTGAGCTCCAAATAAATTAAAATAGTTGCATTATATCTGGTGTCTGAAGATCAAGATCCCAGTCATTCAAAAGTGATGTGTCGTGTCTGATGAAAGTAAGATTTCTATCTGATGGGGACAGTGGATCTCTGGTACTACCACTCCACCCTCTGGGTCAGCATCATAATTTTGTTTATGGAACAGTTGCTCAACTTCCTGCAAAATGAGAAAGGAGAAGTATTATACTAGTCTAACAACAATACAAACTGCACATAACAAATTGAAGACTTAAACTATTAAAGGTCCCCTTGCATGAAAATTTCACTTCATGAGTTTTTTTAACCTTAATATGAGTTTCCCTAGCCTGCCTATGGTCCCCCAGTGGCTAGACGTTTTGATGGGTGTAAACCAAGCCCTGCAAAGAGAATTTGGCCCGCCCATGAGAAAATGAGCTGCGCGAGCGTGATATTGGTTTATCCTCGAGAGACTGAGCAGATTGTGAAATACTCAGACCAGCCCGTCTGGCACAAACAACCATGCCACGCTCAAAATTGCTTAAATCACCTTTCTTTCCCATTCTGACATTCAGTTTGGAGTTCAGGAGATTGTCTTGACCAGGACCACACCCCTAAATGCATTGAAGCAACTGCCATGTGATTGGTTGATTAGATAATTGCATTAATGAGAAATTGAACAGGTGTTCCTAATAATCCTTTAGGTGAGTGTACACTCCTGGACAAAAAAAAAAATTAAGAAGAAAAGAAAAGAAAAAAGAGTCCGAGCCAAAAATGGCAAAATATATAGTGGTCTTTTAATGGTCATAACCATTTTAATCACAAATCACTGGTCAGGAAATTAACAAGAAATGCACAAATAGATAACGTAACTTAGCTCAAAATTGCCTTCCCAAACTTGCAGACAGCATTTTACTGCAAGAAGAGTCAGTGTTGTTCCACTCAGTGTGCTGATGGTTCATGAGTAGTTGAAAAATGTCTCCCAGTTTATTTGAGTTTAATGTGAGACCGAATATTCACTATTGGTTCAAATCTGGACTCTAACCAGGCCAAAACATGAGCCTGATGGACCTGATGCAGGAGCATTGTCTTGTTGAAAAATAGCATCTGATCATTCCTTTTTAGATAACAACTTTTCATTTAAGGGAAGCCATTCTGCAATATTCTCCTAAACTCCAAAGCATTAAATAACTTTTCACAGTGAAGTAGCTCACCAGTGCCAGCAGCTAAAAAGGCTGTGTTACCCTCATGAAAAACAAAAACTTTTCCCCAAATTACAAATGAAATTGCACAGCGATTAAAGAGCTCTTCCTTTATATTATAATCACTAAAGTGGTTAGTCAGTTCAGTGCAAACTCATTGAGTGTGAAAACTGTTTTTATCAATGAATCTGACTAAATTTCAAAAATGATCTTTTATTTACATCATGTCTTCGCTTTGTTTGTAATAATGAGAGGATTTGTGTGCTTAGTAAACATAAACTCATTCAGCGTTTTGAGTGATACTGAGTAGATTCTCACTACCGGTATCACCTTTGATTGGTCATTATTTTTAACAGAAAGGCCTGTGATTGGTTACAATACTCAACGCTTCAAAATCACGTTGAACCCATTAAACACATGCAACACAAATATACTGTAACAACCAGGTCACTTGAATTGACTTGCTTTTCTCTTTGATTAAACAATTACAAATTATATGTTAGCCATAGTAATATAACTTATTACTAAAGTTAATCCTGATTCCTGCAATAAAAATATTACTTTGCATTGACCTAACCAGGCAGCCAAGGTATGGCAACCTCCATACCCAATTTACGGAGAATTGCATTTATTGTATTTCTCACTAGATTTTTAAAGTAACTGCTCTGGAGCATCACTATGCAACTTGTGTTTCATTGTGATTCATCATTCCACACACTCAGGGCCCTATCATACACCCGGCAAAATGCAGCACCAAGCGTGACGGAAGTGTTTTGTGCTAGTTTCAGCCCGACGCAGTTATTATTTTCACGTCCTGCTCCACATTTTTTAAATAGCAAATGCATTTGCGCCCATTTGTGCGCTGGTCTGAAAACGAGGTGTGTTCAGGCTCATTGTAGGCGCATTGCTATTTTGAGGCAGCTGAAAAACCTGGTCTAAAGTCAATGGCGCAATCTTTTTTTTTTGTTATTTAAAGAGCGCGTTAGTAATGTGCGCCTATAAGGGGGTCCACAACACGCACCAACTCTGCTTATTAAACACACAGGGACGCAGGATGCAGCAGCACACAAACATGCCAAATATTGAAAATAAAAGGATTAAAATTTAAATGATTAATATTGTGTACATAAAGATATGGTGGAATCCGACTTGTCCTGTAAATGATGTGCACGAGCAGATCCGTTTGCGCTCTGGAGACGCGTTCAGCTTTTCTGCTTGCAAATTCCGCCATATAAATATCAATCCGCCATAGCGCGAGCGCAACTAGCTTTTAAAGGGAATGGGAGATGAGACTCCGGTTGGTTTATTTCATGTTATGCCCAAAACACACCCATTACTCATTAAGAGAATAGTGACAACACTTTTAGACCATGCGCTGGGCGCGCCGTCCATTTTTCCTGTCGTTAACTAGCAAAAGTGGATTTGGACACGCTCTAAGTGAAATTGCGCCTAGCGCTTTAAAAAAGTATTCTTGTCGCTTGATAAACTTATGGTTGAGCCACTGTAGTCACTTGGACTATTTTAAACATTGTCTTTACTAACTTTCTGGGCTGGCAAGTTTCAATAACATAGAAGCCTATGGAGGAGTGAGACAGCTCTCAGATTTAATCAAAAATATATTAATTTGTGTTCCGAAGATGAACGAAAGTCTTACGGGGTTGAAACAACATGAGGGTGAGTAATTACTGACAGAATTTTCCTTTTTGGGTGAACTAACCCTTTAATGTTGCAAAATTCCTGACCAAAAATTTCTGGTTAAAACTAATTAAAAGCTTATTGTTCAGCCATTTTAGAATTAGTCCATTTTTATTTGCCCAGGAGTGTACACTTTTTTTCTCTTTCACTGACAAAATTTTAAGTAATTTGAGACAACGCTTTGCCATTGACAGAATTTTCCAGCTTTCCGTGTTTTCACTGTTAGGTAGGTGACACTATTACACAACTTCTGAAAGAGTACAGAATCTCCAGGAGGAGATGAAGAAGAAGAGGCTCTGTTCTTTCTTTTGATATTTTGCATGTTCAGATAGGCCTATTCATACAACAAAATATTCTGGGGGCCATGAAAGTTTTGTGAAAATGATCTAGCAACTTTTTTTTACTCTGGTGGTTACAAAGTAAAAAAAATAGGCTAAGCCCTTTGTAATGAAGTCAAATTAAAAGATAAACTTGAAACTACATTTTACATTTTAAAAAGTATACTTATTTTGATGTGTTGACTAACATATTGAAGTGCATGTAAAGTACCTGATCATAATTTTGACTGTAGTGTGTTATTTGATTTTACATTTTAAGTTCATATATTTTAAATCTAATAACCTGCAACTTCATGACAAATTGCAAATACATTTAAATACATGACATAAAAGTTTAAATAGAAACAAAATTAAGGTTACATTCATATTTCAAAGACAAAATAGGAGTAATTATGAAATTACATATAATGTGGTTCAAAAAAGGGTAGGAATGGTGTTTGGTAAGATAATAAAGGAAACGTATAACAATGTGCTGCTTTTGTTAGGTTGAAACATAGTTGAATCTATAGCTTTAGGCAGGAGTTTGCAGGTCCATTTATGTGTGCTTGCGTGTGTGCTTAGTGAACCCCAGAGAATTCTTACTCATGAAAAACCTACAGTAATAAATCAACAGTAGAAGCCATTGACAGTTGGCATAGAATTTGCCCCTCTAAAACAGTCCAGCTCTGCAGGTCCATATGAGTAGAGCTTATAATATGCTGGCAAACCACCATCAGTGCCTGGCACCCCCTCAGTGGAGCGTATGCCACGGTAGAACAGTGCTGTGTACCCCCCTCTGGGTCAATGGGAAATACTGGCATATGGGTTCTCATATTCTGGTGCTCAGCCCTTTTCTCCCTACTGTGCATTATTGGTTGCTGAAACCTGGCATGGTCGATCAGCTAATCCGTGACTGGCTGCTTCCCAGAGCATTCAATAAGTATAGCCACCAGCTAGCCTGGGGTATCAACACTATTTATTCAGTGGCGGTTCTAGACCACAGTAACTGGGGGGGCCAGGCAGGGGCCACTTGTGCTTTTAGGGGGCACACCTTTAACATTCATCTTAACCTATTTTCAGTATTATTTCAAGTCATTTTTCACCATGTCATGTATGACTGCAATCTCTAGAAAAAGCTAATAAATTATATTAGCTAAGCTAATAAAACAATTTCAATTCAAATGAATGTTTTATTATGTTTAATTGTAGTGTGATATAATGATCAATAATAACACATTTTTAGCATCTAAGCACATCTAGGCACTTTTTTACACCTGGGGTGGGCGATATGGCAATAATATCATATCACGATTTTTTTTTTTTCAGGAAAATCACGATTTTATCACGATTCTTTTTTCATGTTGGTTTTACTGTTTTGCAAGTGACTGAGCATTACAGCCAAACTAATTTCCCTATTTTAAAAACAAAGCCTTATAGGTAACAAAATATAAAATAAAAAAGAATGGCAGACATTTAGGCCAAAGGCGAAGATAAAAATCTTTGTCATTATTTTCTTTGTTATTAAAAATTAAGAACAGAGATACATATTACACATACACAACTTAATATACAAATGAAATAAACTGCTTTATTTTTTCAGCTATAGGTGTATTTAAAGTAATTAAATGAACAAATATGAAAATAAAACACAACAGACTTAAAGTTCTCAGTCAAGAGCAGTGAATGATTTCCTCTGTGTGTTTTGTTGTTTTATTAACATTAAAGGGATAGTTCTCCCCCAAAAAAGTCATATTTACTCTCTTAAGTTGTTTTAAACCCGAATAAGTGTCTTTCTTCTGTTGAAAATAAACGTTATTTGAAAGAATGTGAGTAACCACAACAGTTGATGTACCCCTGTGACTTCCATAGTATTTTTTTTTTCCTACTATGTATGGAAGTCAATGGGGACCAGCAACTGTTTGGTTTTGGGTGAACTATCTCTTTAAGGACAAGCGGCAGCATGTTTATTATTAGGGCTACTGTCTCTTTAAGAACTGCACGCGACGCGTCTAATATACACGCATATGACAAGCAGATTTTAATTAATTTTCTCTGTTTGCTTTCACTTTAGACATAACCAACTTTGTTTATGTAAACAATGTCTGTATTTGACAGTATTAGCGCAATATAAGACTCAAAAGATAACAAGTCCAGTAACAGGCTTTTAGTGCATGTGCGCGTCGAGTGTAGCCTACGCGCTCAGTAAAGCGCATATTTGAACAGCGCATCAGCAGCGAATGACATGTTTAACCGGCAAGGCTTTAAAGCACATGCAAATAATTAACTTTTGTGAACTGCAGTGTCCCGTTCCTCTGCGTTAACATTTGATGTGAATATACGTCGTGCTGCAGTGTAGCCTATAGATGAAGGCGCCGCAACTGAATAAATGCGCAGTTGTTTGGTGTGATTTTACTATTCCAAATTTAGGGGGGCCAGAGGGGGGGCCAAGCTTGTTGACACGGGGGCACTGCCCCCCCCCCCCCCCCCCCCCCCCTAGAACCGCCACTGTATTTATTGTTGTGGTCAAGCTAAATGTGAGCTCTGCCTTATGTTCTTCCTTATGTTCTTACAAGTCAAATCATCAACCATTCTTGAGAAACACCAAGTTCTAAATGACTTCTTGTTTTTTCCACCATGAAATAAAAACCATATAGGGAGAAATAGCAGAGCACAGCACAGCACAGCACTATGTAGCCTACAAGTTATGAACTAATCCTTCAGAGCAATTGTCCCTCATAATGGAGAACTAAAAAATAGAGGCTCTTTTTACTGCATATGTTTCATATTCACAAAATCTCTGTATGTCTTTTCCGGTACCACTTTACAATAAGGTTCATTAGTTAACTACATTAGTTAGCATGAACTAATAATGATCTGCACTTATACAGCATTTATTAACGTTTGTTAATTTCAACATTTACTAATACATTATTAAAATCTTCTTAACATTAGTTAATGCAATGTGAACTCACATGAACATGAATCAGACCTGCAAACCTGTCGGTATTTTGCGTAGCGGATACGCATTTTGACCTCAAAGTGCACTGCTACGATTTGTCACTCTAAACTACGCAAAAACCTGGTGATGCCTCTGTGCACACGCAGTCCTCAAATCAAGCAACAGCAAAAGAAGAAGAGTTCGACCAATCATAGCGCTGGGTTCATTCCCCAAATAGCAAGCAGGGATGATTGACAGATGCGTAAGGCCTATCATTAAAAAGAGACTGAAAATATACACCAATAAAGAATCCCGCTCGATCTTCCTTCCACTCCCGCGGCCGCCGTCTGACTGATTTCATAAGCGAGGACAGTACAGTAGTCACGGTACTTCTGACTCCTGAAGGTGAGGCCTGGGGTGAATGTGGAAAGTTGAAATATTGTATTGAGTTAACTTAACTTAATCCTCTGGATTCGATGAACTCATGGGAGTGATCGCATGGATTATCTTAAAATACTCGTTATTCATGGTCACTCAGATAAGAGGAAGACATCATTCAGCCATGCAAATTATAAAATGCTCAAGTAATGATGAAAAATAAATCTAAATAAATTTGAAATCGCTATGGCTTAGTGATTAAAGTGCTGTGATCTGTGGATTACTGATAAGCGCAAGTCTAGAGAAACAGGCGTTTATTTATTCATTCTCAGTGTTGAGAAACATAGCCTGCATGTGTTACGTTATTGTGTTAATAATAACTAAAGTACCAAATTATGTTACATATTTATTTTGTATGAATTTTTTTGCATGTTACTTATGGATTAAAAAGTACCATTGTATCAGTGCTGCGCAAGCTGTCTCTCACAAACACAGACGTGTCAGAGAGCATTTTGTATTATCCAGCCGTGTTTTTAAAATTCGTTAAATGACGGACGTTTTACTGTTAACACAGCCCTCATTATACGGTATGACGGATTCGTCTAACTTATACTTGATATTGTTTTTAGAATAAGTGATTCGTTTTGCTATTTTTGGACTCCTGTCTATTCATTGTCAACTGTTTTCTAGAAATATGTTTGTATTGGCTAACATTTATTCAGTTAATGCGTGCAATTTGCAATGTTCAAATGCAAAGACAGCACGTCACAAATAGAAGCACTTCTTTCTGTGGGATTTAGTATCATATTTGGATATTGGTATAATAAATTAAGTAGCCTATCTTAAATGTACACACAATGTTCCTATGTTTTGTTTTTTTTACTGTTTTCTAAGGGGGTTCTTAATTTTAGACTAGTTGACCAGCACACATTATATGCAATGCAATATAATGCATGTAACCCCCCCACCCCCACCGGTGGTAGCAGTAACACATTTATTGCTCATGGTTTGTTCATGTAGTTAATACATTAACTAGTGTTAACTAATGAAGCTTATTGTAAAGTGTTACCTCTTTTTCCTTCACACACTGTGGCAGTGAACATTAAAAAAAACTTAATATTTCAAAAGTTCTGTAAAACCATTCTACAGAAATAACTGCTTGCAATTAAAAGACAACAAGAGCACAAATGGATCAATGTTGTGTATGTTTTGGCCCCTTCTGTCTAATAAAACTGAATGGAGATTGAGTCTGTCTGGCTCCAGAAGAAATAAAAACACACTCATTTTAAAATTAGTTAATATGATTTATATGGTTTCTAAGGAACAATCCAATATTTAAGTTGTTATTCTTAATCTTCACCTCCACATATCCTTCATGTCTTATTCACACTTATGCACTTTCAAACTTGCAGTGTTGCAATCAGTCATGTGACGCACAATTGTCCATGACAGCTGGTCCTGTCGCATTGATGTCAAACCTGATGTGTTGTACTAAAGACACCATCTTTGAATGGATGTGAATGCAGACCAAGGGGTCAAGGACAGATTTGGTTGGTTAGCATGGTCCTATAAATAGCTAATATTTCACTATAATAATTATATGTTTTGCTATTTTTTGTTGTTTGTTTTTGAAAACATTTTTTTAGGGGTCTTTCATAGTGTAGATCAGGGATAGACAACTCCGGTCCTGGAGGGCCACTGTCCTGCAGAGTTTAGCTCCAACCCTAATTAAACACACCTGAACAAGGCAACCAATGTTTTCAGGATTACTAGATAGATACAGGCAGGTGAGTTTTTATCAGGGCTGAAGCTAAACTCTGCAGGACAGTGGCCCTCCAGGACCGAAGTTGTCTGTCCCTGGTGTAGATGGACTAACTACCTAACTAACTAACTGTGGAACTGAGTGCTGGTGATGCAACTTTTATTTTATTTTATTTTTTTTACTTTTTTGGGTGAATCGTTCCTAATAGTAATAATTTACAGTTCCTAATTATTTTCTTCAAGTCAACATAAAGTCTAAATGCAAAGTCCTAAAGTTGTAAAAGAGGCTCGAAATGTGTGGTTAAAAAAACAGCAACTGTACACCCTTCTCTTTTTGAAGATGTGTCTCCACAGAGAAGCTGCAAGAAGCTGCTTTTTAATTGATTTGAGGTAATGTTTGTGGTTTGGGTGAAATTGAATCTGGTGAATGAGGAAGTGATGCAGATTAAATGGGGGGTATGAGATTTAACGTGCACATTGTACACAGGCTCTCTCAGTCTATTGTATCTTGGGTTCCCCAACAAACAGAGAGATTTGTAATTTGCATTATCTTACCAGTATCTCACAAAATGAGGGATATTTGTTGTGATGCTGCCAGATTTGTTATTAACTGTGGAAGCAAAAGGCTGAGAAAATAATTGCACATTTCTGCTCTCATTGTCAAGTTACTTTTTGGCACTGGACGACTATTACTGTAGCCACACATCCGTACACACACACACTTATTGCACTATTGCTTAATTTCCTGGACATTTGCGTCAATGCCTTAATGAAGCCTCCTGGACAAACTAAATGGGCCTCCACACCATGTTAAATCAGATATCTATTGTCACTACTCCAGAGAGCAAATCACTAACAGCCTCTCTGGAACAACAGATGTCTGTGTTCAGTCAGGGAACCATGAGAATGGTAAACAAAGACAAGAAAGAGAACCTGGTATTTTTAGGATTAGGCATAATATTTTAGCTATTCACAGGGCTGCACTGGACATAGATCGCCCATGTCAATACTTAGCGTAGGTGCCTTTTATGTTTTTCTCCTCTGTTTATTGCTCTGTTATTGGGTGCTGTATTGTCTCAGACTGTTTGTACATCTGTACTTAAGCAGTTGTCTGATGCTGTAGAGCAGTTTTCCTATTTAGCTGGCACTGCATGTTTGTTTCTCTGTTGCCATGCTTGTTTCTCTGTTGCCAGATTAGTGTGCTTTCCCCCAGTCCTGCAATTTCCAGCCACTGGATAGTATAGGATTTCCCAGTGTCACCCGCCTCACAATTTCCCAAGTTCTGAAGTGCAAAACCAACTCACAAACTCATTAACTCACCACTAGTGATGTATGTCTCGAGACGGTCTTGGTCTCGAGACCGGTCTCGAGACCACTTTTACGTGGTCTCGGTCTTGTCACGGTCTTGACGGTCTTTGGTCTTGGTCTTGTCTTGGTCTCGGACCTCTCGGTCTTGTCTAGGTCTCGCTGTCTCAGACCGACATAGTGGTCGGGGGATTTAGCAATACAATACTACAATATCCACGATGACACAACGTTCGATAATGCAACATTATTATCCGCAACGGAACGGATTGAAGCGCGCGTCCGAGTGAAAGTGCGGCGTGTGCGTGAGCCACACCAGAAAACACTTTATCCGCGCCACTGATCGCAGCGGCAACGAGCACTTTGATCACTTGATTTAAAAAACACATATCAGTGACATGATGGGTTTTATCTTCATTAAGGAGATTTTGGGTAACTGCACAACTGACAGATGACCTTGAGCGCACCGCCAACGGTGTGTGTGTGTGTGTGTGTGTAACCATAGCGACAAAACGACCAACTTTCGGATCCTGCACTTCAGCTTATAATTTCGTTTTTAAAAATTGAATTATGTATTTAAAAGTTGCAGAATGGATTAATTTGGAGACTCCGAAATCGGCAGAGATAGGCAGGCATTTGCTTAGATGAATTTGTGACTTTGATGTGTGTGTGTGTGTGTGTGTGTGTGTGTGTGTGTGTGTTGTTTGATTACAGTATTGTATTGTATTTAAGATGGTGTTAGACTAAATAAATGGTCTTTTAAATATCATATGCATATCTCCGTTGTGTTGACTAAACATTAGGCCTAATCCAAGTTTACAATTGTGTATCTTTAATTAGATTTTACGATTTCATCTACACATTAAGTATATTTTCAATTGGTTACATATTTCTCATTCTTTAGACAGTTGTTGGAGGAGAAAGATGGTGTTGGAGGTGTTTGATGTTTTGTCAGATGAACCATCAGTACCAGTCATGTCAGTCCTCAACACAAAAGTTAAGGGAGTCTCAATCCTCTAATAGTGCAGTAACAGCCGTCATGCAATTGCTACACATAGTTGAACTCACCCAGTCTGCATAAACATTTACAGTGAGCTCACAGTCACACACATGACATGGTCTGTCTCTGTATTGTTCTGCCTGTGTAGTTGAAGTAATACCAACTAATATGTATTGAATGTAAACTGCGGCTGAACCCTAGAATGCTGCTATTCTTGAATTCATACAAGTTGCTTAGCTTCAACACTGTTTTTTTCCCCCTCCGGTCTCGACTTGGTCTCGGTCTTGGTCTCGACTTGGTCTTGGTCTTGACTTGGTCTGTCTTGGTCTTGGTCTTGTCTTGGTCTCGATACCCTCTGGTCTTGGTAGTGTCTTGGTCTCGGTTTAGGCGGTCTTGACTACAAGTCTACTCACCACACATAATGACACAATAGATGGTTAAAAAACGTTATTTAATAAAATTTCAACTTAAACATACATCGCTAGGTACTGAACATATCTAAAACTTTGTCTCTGTTATGCAAAAAAAAACTTTATCTTCCTTTATCTTTAGATATAGAGATAGAGATAGTCCAGAGATCAACAATAAGAATGAAGAGACTTGACTCGGCTAGAAGCAATTTGGAGCAAAAACGTCAGGATCATACCACATTTTTGTTGGCAATGCTGGCAGGCTCTTAAACTTCCAAAATATGGCCTTTTGTTTTTCCTTGCTTCCTCTAATGCTGAGCAGAGTGTATGAGACCGGGGATGCAGAACCATTTACAGTATGTCCTAGACTGCAATCGGTGCTGTACCATGTGCATGTGATGTTGCTAAGCTTTAATCTAAGTTAAGAAGATATTCTGTTATCAGAATGATCTTTGTTGTGCCTCCTGTCCCATGCACTTGTCGTGAATGAGTTTCAAGAATTATATTTTAACATGCTGGTTTATGAAGGCATCCTTATCCCAGTGGTATTTAAACAATATTTAAGATGTTGATTATAATTTCCAAGCTGTTCCCTTCCTCATAGCCTTTCCTATTTTAGGTTTATAAAACTATCTTTATATGCAGTTAGATAGTTTGTTATATTATCAGTGTGACACTTTGTAGCGGTGTTGTTTTAAAATAATATTGTGACATCTCGTGGTTTATAAACCTGACTTTAAGTGCATTTGGAGAGTTCTAATTATATTATTATTATTAGAGTAATAATTTGCAAGGATGCTGTTTTAAATAATATTGTGGCATTTACAGTGTATCCTTCTCTTTCACCCTGAGGTTAGGTTGGTTGGAAACAGCGATACAAGATATATAATTTTAATTGATGTAAAAATGCTTGTATGCACTTTATTAATGTTGCATAATAGCGAAAAAGCATTTTTGTAAATTTTTATGAACCTCAATAAAGTGGGAACCACCTGTACATCAACTGGTGTGCTACTAATGTTTTTGGGCTCTTTACTAACATTATCTTTTATTTATCTTTCTGAACCTTATTGCATAGTGTGAAAAGTTTATGTGCATACATAAGAACTTATTTTCCAAAAAACCTTTGGCAATATATAATAGAAATATCGTCAAGCCACCTCCAACATCATGACAGCAAGTTCTGCACAGACAAAATAAATATAAATATAAAACATACAGAATGGTTGTAGACCACTGACCACATTAGTAAGCCACTGATTTAAATTTTTGTGAAAATATCATTATCAACTGCTGATTACCCGATGAAGAATACCTACAATTCCTTCAATCATTTCTCATTGTTACTTCCAAAAAGCATTGCGGTAACAGCAACTTCTCTGATTGGTGGATCTTGCTTTGACATCCATGTTAAGCATGATAGTAGCAAACAGCAATTTTATAGAATTATTTCCACATTAACATGCAGATACTCATAAACCTCCACTAGTGAAAAAAAAAAAAAACACAACAACATTTATTTCATACTAAGTATACTACAAATCCATTAACATATTAACTGACACATCGCTTGAGACTTACTGATATTAATATTTACATTTACATTTATTCATTTAGCTGACGCTTTTTATCCAAAGCGACTTACAATTGCTATATATGTCAGAGGTCGCACGCCTCTGGAGCAACTAGGGGTTAAGTGTCTTGCTCAGGGACACATTGGTGTCTCACAGTGGATTCGAACCCGGGTCTCTCACACCAAAGGCATGTGTCTTATCCATTGCGCCACTACCACCCCCTATTATATTATATTATATTATAATTAAGCTTTATTTGGAGTACTTCTTTATTGCACAATACACATTTCTTAATATTACGCCTACATGTGTTTTAATATCACTATTAGTAAGGATAGTATGATCTCTGTATATTATTCTTTAAATGCAAGAAATGTATACCTAAAGTATACTTGCAATAGTTCCACTTTAGCACAATCAAATATACTTCAGTATAGATCTAGCTGGACCCCAGCACTATTTTATCTAATAAATTTTAGTATATTTATCTTTCACTAGGGAAGTGACTGTCTTTATGAATCATTCACTCATCCTAAAATACTGATTTAGGAAAGAAATAAGTTACTGCGTCCTAAATTGCATTGCTGTCCTAGTGGTTAGTTGCATGTACTACTCATTTCACACTTTTTGCATTTTACAGTATAATAAGGAATAGCATACTAACATACTATTCTTACTATTGTACATAGGGCAGACATAGTAAGAAGTACTATTACAAGTAAGAAGTAGTAGTATGCTAGTATGTGTAAACCTCTGCTGTGTGTTGCTCTGATGTGTAAGGGTTGATCCTGCTTTGAATTTAGTTTGGAACACGCATTCAAAATCTTGCTGATGGTCTGAATATCAGGACAGATTATATTTGATTAGAGATTAGAACAGCTTGCTTGTGTGATACTGCTTAAGTAATGTGTATTATAAGAAGATCCTAGAATGCAATAGACTAGAAGCTTACATTGGGAATTTGATGTGAAGTGGATGAGGCACGCTCCTATCTGTCTTTACACTGTGCGCATGTGTGTGAAAAGAGCCATAATTGAATACAGCTGATATCTCACTATCATGACTCACCATCTTTTAATAGTGGCAGTTCTTTTTTTTTTCTTTTTTTTTAACCCTCACAACCAAAACACAAGGGCATTCAATGAAGAGGGAGATGCATTTCAGGCCCAATCTTTTACAAGATAACTCTGATTTGTTGGCACACTAGAGCGCTGATCTGTCGGTTAGCCTTGATCTGTCAGAATTGACATCTCTTATAAAGTAAAACTAGGAGCCGTGCAGTTCTTATGCTGCAGCTTTAAATGACACATTTATTACACTGCCCTCTGCTTAAGAAACTAGTGCTGCAGAGAAAACCAGACTGTGGATACTTCTCAATTTTTTATTTATTTTAATTAAGCATATATTATGCATTGGTTCTCCTCTGTCTGCCATTGCATCTAAAATGATGATCTTCTTTTGCTTTTTTTTCCTTTATACTGTTGGAGCGAACAGAGAAAACGGTAGACACACTGAACGATTTTAAGACTTCCTTATTAACGTGAGCAACTGTGTGGCCAATGCTCCTGCCTCACAGTCAGCGAAAAAAACGTCTGCAACTTTCCCCCCAGTTCCCGCCCACACAAAACTGCGCAGGCTTGTTCATCAGAAGAACACCCCACCCTCTTAAAGCCCCACACAAACAGAACACATAACACAGGAAAAGAACATGCATTTAGATCACACATGAATAGAACATAAAACACTCTTTAGACTTGCTACACTATCTTCCTCAGGGAGTGTGTTCTGATTTTGTTTCTACTTTCGTGTGACAGGTTGAACAAAAAGAAGGGAGGAGAGAAAAAGTATGTGAATTAAAGGTGTAAAACAGAATTGAGAAGGAGTTGCTTTTGAAGAAGTGGATCTGTGGAAATAGTCTTAGATCTCAGGGTTGTCAGTCTACGGCAATGAGCCCCTTTGATGTGGCAATGGGAAAGAGTCACTGATCTGTTTGTTCAGATGGAGATATCCCCTCTGTCTGTCTGACTGAATGTATGTCTTTGTGCAGGAGTGTCACACCTGCTCATTGGAACAGCATGATTCTGGAATTTGCATGTTCTGGAACAGCATGTGCTATGTAGTACCATATCACATTCATATAAAGACAGACAGATGGATATACAGTAATACTGTATTATAAACATTTGCAGGAAAACTCGCATACACTCCAGGTTTATGCCATTCAGAATTTAATTTCCATTTCAGTTCCAAAAGTATTGTTTTATATTATGCTTATTATGCTGAGTTTATAGACCTAGATAGTTTGGTAATCAAAATACTATGACAGTCTGGACATTCTGGCATTTGCTATCATGATGAGAACATAACCCAGCTAGTTATCCCACTTGACTGCAGTATGCGCAAATATACACAAAACATTCAGCCTTTTAATTCTTTAAGATGCAAGGGTTTCACTTTATTTTGATGGTCCCTTTAACACATTCTTACTATAAGTAACACTGTGCCTACATGTCTACTAACTCTCATTAGAGTGTTAGTAGAGTATTAGTAGACTGGTAGGGTTAGAGTTAGAATAAGTTGACAGGTAGTTGCAAAGCTACTTATAGTCAGTAGAATGTCTGTTGGAGGAGCATCACAATAAAGAGTTAGCAGATATTAAGCAGACAGCCTACTAATATTCTAATGAGAGTTAGTTGACATGTAGTTGCAACATAGTAAATTAAAGGGTTAACTTTTGCTATTGCTAAACATTAGAATACTATTGATATATCTTATTGAATTATTTGTATTTAGTGTATTTTAATTCCTTCAAATCATCATGCTGGCCAGATTGGACACCATGGGCCATTCAAATCACAGTTTGAGCCTCAAGTTCAATGCAAACTCATTGCCCATTCATAGAGTTTTGCACTCCCCCAAACACTCACAATATAATGAAAGAAGATGTTGCATCTCTCACTTGAGGTGCAGATATGAGCCGCGTTTCCACCGCAGGAACTTTCCCTAGGAACTTTGGGGTGGTGCTCGGTGTGTTTACACTGCAGGAACCAGGGTCTAAATGAAGTTCCGGGTAAATATTTCCCCCTCCGAAAGTCCCTGCTCGCGAGGTAGTACTTTTTCAAAGTTCAGGAACTTTTAGGAAAAAATACGACTGATGGACCGACGACGAGGTTCATGCTTTATTAAGCTTAAATTCAGAGGATGAAATCCAGTGGGAACTGTAAAGTCGCGCACAGTCCTACGTCACCGGACTATTTCCCTAATCTTCACAGTACTTTAGACCGCGGTGGAAACTCGGCTAGCAATAGGTCTGGGGGAAAAAAGTTCCTGGCACAAATTGTTCTGGGTAATTTCGGTGGAAACACGGCTATGGTGTTAAATTTTGTGTCATTAAATGGTGTCATTTTCATATTAAATTATTCATAGTGGCAAAAAAAAAAAAGGCTGTAAAGCTTTTAAAAAATCTGCTAAAATTCTTGCTAAATGCCAAAACCCAGGTCCAAGTCATGTGTCACACCTGCCAGCCGGAGTGACACTCCTTCCGTTTCCTTTACCGCTACATGAACTACATTTCCCATAACCCATTACCTAATCATGTTCTGATTATTGCCATCTGTTTATCATTATCTCATTTATGTTTTCCTATTTAAACCCTGTGTGTTCATTTTCTCTTTGCAATGTCTTGTATGTTGTTACACTGCATTTCTGAGCGTTATTCTGGTTCCCTTTCGAGAACGGTCTCTTATATTGCTATGGGAAAACTCCTTTATGTTAAAATGCAGTGCAATGCTGTGGGAACTGCACAAAACTATGGCAAAGCGGCTGACGCGTGCAAATCAATCATGGTGCTTCGCGCCTTGTGCGCGCTGAAGCCCTCCAGAATGGGCGTGGCTTCTGGCTATATAAGCGGGTCATTACACGCTAGAACTCGACGCCGCCTCTTCTGATTTGCCGTTCACCTGAGGCCATCCGGCGAGAAGCCATATACTTTGAAAGTGTTTTACAGTGTTTTCGCAGCCGCGTCACGCTGTTAAAACAGCACTGCCCCCTCCTAGAGGAAGCAGTGGCCGCACACCTCTGCCTGCCCACTGCTATTGGATGGAGATCCAAGGAAGTTCATCCATCGAAACTAGGGATCGACCGATATGGATTTTTTAGTGCGGATGCCGATACTGATTTTTTTCTTCATCAGCCTTAGGCCACATCCACACGAAGCCAGAGCTTTCCCTATCCGATATTTTTTTTCCCTGTTCAAAAAAAAAAATTCCGTAAACACGGCGTCGTCTCAAGAAATATCTGCGTACACATGAAACCACTGAAACCGACTCAAAACGATGTAGTATACATGCCAGACCAGTATGTGGCGCTGTAATTCTGCCACAGACATACACTAAAAACGGAGAAGAAGACTTAAAGCATGCGCATAAACCTTGCGCGCTGTATACTATGGCTGTATACACCAATAATATTAGGCACAGTAGCTTCTTTTTTTCTTTTCTTTTTTAATCAAGAACTTTGTTGAACAATATGAAAAACCATAAATGTAGTTGCTGTGACTTAACGGTGTCTGACTAGTTGACACTTGGTGTGATGACATCATCGTTTCACAAAATGTACGGATTGGCCGTACACACGAAAACGCACGGGCAGCGTTTTCAGATTTATCCACCTTGGGACCCGGTTTAAAAAAATAGCGGTTTCAGTCTCCGAAAACGCCGGATCCGTGTGGACGAAACGCCAATACAATAAAAAATGTATACGTATACAGCGAAACGCGTCTCCGTGTGGACGGGTCCTTAGCCGATGACCGATACGGGCTGCCGATTTTCTTGGGCCGATATTTGGAGCCGATACTGCTTTTGCTCACTCAATTTACATCATAAAAATGACACAATGATGACAACAAATGTTACAAGTCTCAATTTAAAAAAAGAACATTTATTGAACTTAAAAAAAAAACAATATTTGACAAATATTAAAAACATATGAGGTAGAACAAGTAAAAAAAAAAAAAGTTCAGTGCTGAAAATAAATTCTGAAAATAAATATTTAAGCATAATTCAAATTCTGAAAATAAATTCTGAAAATAAATATTTAAGCATAAATAAAATAATTACACTGTTGCACACAGTAGCAACAAGCAAGCAGCATAATAAAGTGCAAACTGTACTATACTTAATTTTAAAAGTAACCAACTATTTACAACCTAGTCCATTTTAAACAAAACAAAAACGATTTTAAACCAAATAGATTCTCAGTTTATTATGAATTAGGGACTGTTCACATATCGCGTCTAAAAACGTGTGGAAAGCACGGCCGCGCCGCATTCTCTTTCTACAAGCGCTTGCGCTCCCGTGGCGTCTGTCGTTGCTATGCAACCATGAACTGCGCTCTCCATGATGACGAGGAAGTATAGTAAGGATTAATTTATTTCTAGCCCTTTACGACTACATATTTATGGAGATGAGAAATAAAAACCCGCCCTGTCCAGCTATGATCAGCTGTTCGTCCGAGCTGTCGATGTTGTCATGGAAAGGTCAGTTGTTTTTTGTCACATGACCTGCGTGCGCTTGCGGCATTCTGAAAAATGTAGATGTTTTCATCTCACCACGGCATAGGAGCGCCTGGACAAACGAGCGCGCTGCATCGCTTCTTTTATGAGCACACGTCCAAACCTCAGCCAGGTGGTCGCTGAATAAAACTCCCACAAATATCACGGAATCACGGAACAACGTCGGCATTATTTAATCCTATGACCAGTGTTCGTAACAGCTGCCGTATGCATATGGATAGCCTCAAACTAAGCTATTTGCAGCTCCCTAAATACAATGACAAGCAGTTTACTTTTATAGATGAGGCATTCGGCATTCGCGTTTTCCATTTGGACCCAAAAACTTGCTTAGCTATAGTTGCACACACATATAGAGCAACGTGTTTCCACTTTCAAAGTGTATGGCAATATTTCAGCTAAGTAAAACAGTTAAAAGATGCTTTGAAAGTTTACAACTTTAAAGTTTAGTTTAAAGTTTACCGTTGTCTTGAAGACGCTTCCAGCACTCTGCTAGTGTGGGAGGGGCAGTGCATGGGCTGCACGTGAACTACAGCATCTCCAGCAACACAGAGCTGCCTGCAGACGCCTGTCTGTAAATAATGCCGGGAAAAAACTATCGGCGAACACAGCAGCCGCGTATCGGCCGATGCCGATACACGTAAAACCCGCAAATTTCGGTCCGATATATCGGCCGACCGATATATCGGTTGATCACTAATCAAAACCCTGCAGAGCCACTTTAGCTCTCGCCGGCCGAGCTTACACCGCCGCTGCCCAAGCTGCATCGGCCCTGCACACCATGGCGGTCCTCCAGGTGTTCCAAGCTAAACTCCTCTGCTCCATGGACAAGTCTGGACCTAACCCCGAGGCTTTTAGGGACCTGCGCTGCGCCACTGATCTAGCTCTGCGTGCCATTAAAACCACCGCCCAGGCTATTGGAAGGAGTATGGCCAGTTTGATTGTGCTAAATCGCCACCTCTGGCTAAACCTGACGGAGATTAAGGATGCAGACAATACTGCTTTTCTGGACTCTCCAGTCTCTGTTGTGAAGGGCTTCTCCGAGTGCTTCACCGAAGCACAGAAGGCGTTGCAGGTCATTTGTCATTTCTTGCCGAAGCGCAAAACGCTACTCGTTCCCAGAGCGTCAGGGGCCCCGACCCAAGATTGTGTTGGACCCTGAGCCTCGAAAGCCTTCCTAGTCGCACGACAGGAATGAAAAGGGAGGGTTTGAGGGTTTCCCGCTGCGGCTGGACCACCTTCAAAAAGAGCTCTCACACTTCTCCCAGTCCCCTCTTCAGTTCAGGCGACTGGAGATGTTCATACTGCAGTCAATGGGCCCGTTCTAAAACACGCACCCCTGAAAACAAACGCTGTTTTATCAGCGACCCAAATAGAGCACAAAAAGAGCTTTTTTTCTACTCACAACATCTGGGTGGCTGGGTCCCCTTTGCATGGCACACCGCCCCTAGACTTCATTCAACCCCTAGCCAATTGGGCCGAGGCCTGGGCAGCCATCCCCGATGTGTCAGAATGGGTAATGAACATAATTAAACGAGGTTACTCGCTCCAATTCACTCGCAGACCCCTGCGCTTTCGTGCCGTGGTGGAGACGACAGTGAGAAGCAGCGTGGCTCACGTCCTTCACACCGAAGTGTCAAAGCTGTTGGCAAAAGGAGCTGTAGAAACAGTTCCCCATCACTGACCGAGTCTGAGACAGCGGGGAATGCGCGTTCTGAATTACCTCTACGATTGGCTCGTTCTGCCCAATCGGAGGCTGAATTACTGACCCACAGATCCTGGCTTCTCAGCCATTTGCAATGCCTTGGGCTCAGGATCAATTTTTCCAAGAGTGTACTGTCTCCCGGCCAAAGTGTAACCTTTATGTGGAACAGTGGAACAGTTATCGACTCGGTTCAGATGAGAGCATGGCTCACGCCAGACCATGCTCTCTCCATTCAACAGCTAGCAGCTTCGTTCAGGGTGGGCTCTCACACGCCCCTCAGAAAATTTCAGAGGATTCTGGGCCTTATGGCCTCAGCATCGTCAGTACTCCAACTAGGCCTACTGCACATGTGTCCCCTGCAGCGCTGGCTAAAGCCCAGAGTACCGGCTCATGTGTGGCGTTCAGGCCACTTGCGCAGTACCAATCTGGTACGAGACTGGTACCAATCGGGCACGAACATGGTCTCGAGGAGGAAGGTGATTTCAACAGACGCTTCCTGACAGTAAGGGAACGAGTATTGGGTACCCTGCCCTGCTATTACGCTTGGTACAGGTGCTGTTGCTTCAGTCGATTTAAACCTGATTCTTATGGTGAAATCGCCCGCTGTGTTTTCTGCTGCTCATTTGGATTGTTTGCCTGTGTGTTTGTCCTTTTGCCTGGTATATGATACAAATTCTGGATTGTCTCAATAAAGCTGCATTTGGAGTCTGCAAGTCCAGTACATAACATCATGTCCTTGAATAAAATATTCTCACTGATTTTGTCTTCATAGAATCAATTAATAATTCAATTCCATTTAAATGTATTACTATTATTTTTTTTTAGTGCACAATACAAATACTTACAAAAAAATCACAATAAAGCATTAGCCTAGATTAAATTAGGCCTAGCTAATGTTTTGAAGTGCATGTTATGTAAGGATCAAACAAGAAGGTGATTCTATATGCAACTACACTGTGCCATTGTTGTGACATGTGTTGTACTGTGTGTGTCTGCTGTGCATGAGAATGATATTGCAGTGGCAGATACATTTGAACTGATTCGGTTTTTCCTGCAATAAATGATTTAAACACATTGTGATATCTTGCCATGTTACTGTATATGCTGCTTTATCGTTTCAGTCAACATACAGAATCTTTCCGTTCAGGGTTGGAATACATGCTAATTTGAGGTTATTCTCTGGTCCTGGTTTATACCACTAATAATTCCCTCCCTATAATAGCCAGAGACAGAGCAGGCTCTGTATGTGTAAAGAGAGACTTATCTAATCTAACACGGCAGACTGTTTCCTGCCACCCCATCCCATAACTCAATTCAACCCTAACACATCATCTCCTCGCACGCGCACGCGCGCGCGCGCGCACCGCTGGGTCTGGAGCTCTTCACAGAAAGAATGTCTCTCTCTCGCTCTCAAAATAGCTGCATATGCAAAAAGTAATATTCATGGCTTTTAACACTACTATATATTTAAATCCTTTTAAATCTTTTTTAGTCTCGTTTTATGTGATGATGATGACTCCTACTTTTGACTGATGTATTCCAGGGGTTCTTCTTTGGTTAGTGGATTTTCCAGACTGTGTACGAGGGCATCCTTTGCGAAAATATGATAAAGATCAAAAACTGTTTAAAAGAAAACTCTTTTAACCCTTTGCTTTCCGCAGTCTGAATCATCCTGTACACTGTTGCTAGTTTTATGTTTTTAAGTTTGTTTAGAAGTTAGCAGACTCTTACAATGTGTGCTTCCAAAAAAAAGGTAAATTCTGGATTTGTGAGTATGTATTTGATGTTTATAGCATTGTCTTAAAGGGGTCATGAACTGCATTATTTTATAATGTTTCCTGGGGTGCACTTATAATGTTAGTATGATTTTTACAGCAAAAATGGTCATAATTTAGAAATAAAAGACATTTTTCCCATCCTGTTTTAGCCCTCTGATTTGAACGCTGTGTTTGAAGGGGCGTGTCTGCTGTGAGACTTCAGTGTAAACACCCACTGCTGTGATTGGCTAACATCTTTGCATATGAAATAGTTAAGTATTACATGTGGAACCCTCTCGAAAACTTTTAGCACATTTTTACTATTACAGTTCTCAAAGTTTACTAATCGTGAAAAGTGTTGATTATAGCATTATTTTTTAGATCTATGGCATTATATTTAGATCTATGGCATGAAAGGTTGCAGTGAGGAGCATTGTAGCCGATCTCAGACATGTTGAGCGCATGAATGCAGCGACCTAGTCATTGTAACTCGATTTTTGCACACTAACGAATGCTTTCATCATAACAGTGCAAACAAAATGTAAATAAGAGATTGGAGTTTTGGTGAGAGCCCAGAACAGAACTTAAGCTGTTTGATTGACAGTTCCAGCGATTGTAAAGGGAGCATTCTTTGATCGCTTTCTATATATAATTTAATCACAGTTTAAATAACAGATTATTTTCATCCTTCTAAGAGAAACAATGTGAAGTTGACTGTTTAGTCACTGGTTTGATTTACTGACAATAAACGATTTTTGAGACAAAAACATCTGATTGTAGGCCTACATGAATCATTACCTATCAGAAATCACTGGTCACTGCACTGGTGATTTTGGTTAGACGTGTACACATAATCCATATGTGGTGAGCAGGACGAGGCCGAGGCCGAGGGCCGTGAGAGATACGTGACCGATGCGTTGCGCAGGTGTCGCTCATCAGCAATCACGCCATCGGCCTCGCGCCGTTCTCTCACGGCCCTCGGCCTCGTCCTGTATTAAACGTATTAAACAATCTGTAACAAAGCAATAGTGACACAGTAAAAACTTTTTTAATCACATAAGTGTGTTGCACTGTTCCTGTCGGATCCAATATAGAAGGCACAGCATCGTATTTTAATTTCATGCTCTCTGCAAATCCAATGCAGCTACTGTGTTTTTCACAACTTGGCACTGCACAAAATTTTGCACTCTTCAAATGCATGTTTATCGCTTAGTTGCTCGATCCAGTATTAGCGTCACGTCTGTTATTTACCTACTAGTACTTGTTGTGCTCGATTCAGTGGGCGGGGCTACTGAACTTTAGGGTTCGTGATGTCACCAAACCGGGAAGAAGCTCGTTGTAGTCCCTACCAGCCGTTTGTAGGCGAATTGGGCGAATGGCATTGAGCGTCGTAACTTTGCAGATGTTGTTTATGCTTAAACAGCAACATTACACTAACTAAAGTTTTTTTTAAAAGTTGCATCATAATCAAGGACCCCTTTAATAATAGAGTTTTGCAAGAACTGCAAATGTCCTGGCTTTTGGCAAAATTCGAAGACACATCTTTGAGCACATCTGTATGATCAATGTTGTTACAATATGTTCTTGAAGCTCAACAGTCAGATCAGTGCCACTGTCATATAGTTAGTTTCCATGGAACACACATACTGATAAAATGTAAAGTGTGAAAGTAACTTTGACCCAAATTGGCAAAACTGTTTTCATTTATTTTGTGTGTCCATAGAAGAGATTGTGGTGCCATAACTTATAAGAGCCTCAACTTTGTTGAAGAATAAAAATGCAACATACCGATATTGTGCAAATGAACAGGCCGGAGCGCGTTAAGGGTTTTCTGTTAGAACGGTGTCGTGTTAGCGGCCCCTAAGTTAATAACTAATGATCTTTGCAACGGAAGTGAATCAATCAAAACTAACTTTAGCTGGAAAATAACTTTATTCTAGAGCTGCTTTAAAGCCAAACATTCTCTGTTACTTTAATTTCCTAATATCACTGTAAAGCTGCTTTGAAACAATCTATATTGTTAAAAGCGCTATATAAATTAAGGTGACTTGACTTGACTATAAAAATAGTATAGGTCTAGATACAAGTTTACAGGAAATGTGTTTTGAGTTGCAAAAAAAATAATCATGACCTTTTATTAATTATTATTTTATAATTATGACCTTTACCTTTTCAATAATTTGCCCACACTTTGAATATCAGGTAGGCTATTGCTTAATTCAATGCAAATTTATTTCTATAGCACTTTTCACAATTTTGCATGGTTGCAAAGCAGCTTTAAATACATATAGAAAGTAGTTACAAAAGTAAATGTATGTAATTATGACAAATAAAGAAAACAACATATAGTCATTTGGTGAAATGGTGAAAGAAATTCACATACTTGATCAGAAGTTTTATTACTTAAGTGTATTCCTAATACACTCCAATGCTGTAATACACTTTTCCCATTAATGGTACTTCAATGGCCCATTGCACTTTGAAATGTGGACTGCAGCCCTTTGGGCTGTCAAAATGTTATGAATATAACTGGTAAAACGAGTGTGCTTGTGTGGCAGTGACTCGAGTTCGAATCCAGTCCGTAGCTCCTGGATTCAATGTACATATATCTGTTCCCATTGTCTCACTAATGTTCTCTGGATAAGCGAGTTACTGGTATACTGGAGGGTTGGCAAATTCTTAAGCTTAAGCAAATTCTTAAGCTGGGCCATTATTTATAAAGATTTCTTTATTGAAGCATAATATAATGATGCCATTAGCACACTTCAAGTTTACTTGAAAAGTCATTGCAATGTGTTTTAAAATCACTAAAAGTTTGTTATCAGTATAATAATGTATGTTCAACACTCTTAGAGTGTAATTGAATTGCAATGAATTGAATTGTAATGTCACCAAAATACATTTGAAGTTTATGCTGAGTGAATTATGCATTTCAAATCTTAAAGTCTCTGTGAACCGGAAGTTGCAACCGACTTATTGCAACCGATGTTGTGACGTATTTCCGAGAGAAACGGAATACCAAATGAGTAAAATAGAGGGCGTGGCTTGTTTTTTCCAACTGGAACCTGATTGGATCTAGAAAAGTAGGTGTTTCATTCAGGCAGCAGACTGTCAGTTGGAGGGGCATGGTTAAGGACGTTAAGCCGAAGCCCAATCCATCAAACTGACATCATCAGAGAAGGGCCGTCATTGCAGAGGGGAGGAGCATTTTCAGATTTTGATTAAAGATTTCGAAGCCAAAATTTTTTTTTTTTGTGGATTGACTTGCACGGATTAATTGTTTACCACAAAACTAACAATTTGCGCTAATAAAGTAAATATGGTCAATTTTGATTTCATGTGTACTTTAAATAAAAGATTATATTTAAAGTGTACTTAAGTATACTTGGAATTGTTCCACTTTAGCACAAATAAGTACTGTATATTAAATAACATTTTAGTTGAACTTCAGCACTGCTTTTGGACAACTAAAATGCATTTAGTACAAAATTAGTTGTTCCAATTTAACAGACTTTAAGTCTGTACCAATTTGTAGTATGCCACAAATACATTTAGTTATACTAAAGTACATACAAATTAATTGTGCTTATGTATACTATTTTATTCACTAGGGTATATTAATGTGTTTAGAGCTTGCCCCCTAAAATCACAACAATAAATCTCTCCATCTGTATAGTCCTTTAAATTCTTGTTTGTCTGTGTGGTCTAATATTTTTGTCCGTTCTTCATGTGCATGTGTGTGTTTACATTCAGATCTGTCACTGAGGGTATGTGTGCTTGGAGTGGCTCAAGGAGACAGGATTGTTCTTTTTAAATTACCGTTATAGATCCAGCAGCAGGAGGCTGTCTTCTTTGGCCGACTACCAGTTTCTCCATCCTCTTCAGCGCTAGCTTTTCTCTGTCTGTCTCACATTGGGGGATAAACCTGCCATCACTGAGCATACACTCCCACAGGACTGAGATTTAATTAGCGGGTCCTTGAAATCAGCCAAGACCGGAGATGCCCAGGCTGAAGCTTGCAGGTGCTGTGGAAGAGAATTCACACTGACGCTAGCTAACACCAGCGTAGACACATTGTACACACACAGTGCTGTGCTCTAACCCCAGGAAACAAATAAATTAACATTAATGCCAGTTAAAAAGGATTTCTTCTAAAATGGTTAGATAGCAGTGTATTTACACTTATAAACAGTACATATAGAACAGATTCAGTGATTCTGGCACAGATATGGTATGCCTTACCCTCCCTTGCATGCTAAAGACAGTGATAACGAATATCAGACAATGTATCTAATATACAGTATAATTGAAGTTATTTAATGTAATATCTGGAGTACGACCATCTAATCTTTTAATTTATTCCAGGATATAAAATCAGTCTCTTGCTTCTTACTGGCGTCAGTTCTTTTGGCATTTGGTCTGCCCCAATCCAGCATCATGTCTTACATTCAGGAAATTTTGCTTTTTCCCTCCAACTCGTTTTCCCCAAAACAGCCCCACTGAAGTGCTGAAGCAAATCATCATACGGACTAGGCGGCTCACCTCCAACCCTCCAGAGCCTCAGCGGCCACCGCTTCATTCGCCGCTCATGTCAGCTGGCGGTCTACCTCATAGTCACTGGCAATAGTTCCGTGGCCGCCTCAGCTGTTATTCTCACCCTCATCAATAGTTTTTCCAAGTCCAAAATCCCGTGGAATTGGACTACTTTTAAACTGTTGCCGGAGGTTGATTTCCCCCCGTTGGTTAAAGGTTTGTCATATTGCATAAACAGGGCCCGCCCAGGCTCTGTTGGTGCCCTTGGTGTGATTTGAGTTTTGATATTTGGGATATGGTCATTGGGCTACTTTTGGGATATTTTGATTGGCCATTGGGCTAGTTTTGTTACGCAGACCTGGCAACCCTGCTCATCAAACAAGCCCATCTAACCCTCGCCTCCCTTTAAATGCTTGGTCCACTCAAAAATGAAAATTATGTCATTAATTACTCACCCTCATGTCGTTCCAAACCCGTACATCTTCAGAACACAAATTAAGATAATTTTGATGAAATCCGAGAGGTGTCTGAACCACCCATTGGCAGCAACGTCATTGCAACTTTCAAGGTCCAAACAGGTTGTAAAGAAATCGTTAAAATAGTCCATGTGTCTCCAGTGGTTCAACCTTAATTTTATGAAGCGATGAGAATACTTTTTGTGTGCAAAAACAAAACAAAAATAACGACTTTATTCAACAATTTATTCTCTTCTGTGTCAATCTTCTGTGTGCGCTTTCACGATTCAATTGGGCTCTCCCGTTCAAATGCAGTGACAGATCATTATTGGAAAGGATAAAAAAAAACTAAAAAAAAACATGCTTGTTCAGTGAAATATAAACAATTATTGCACATGCACCTGTGAAATAGTCCTTAAGACACTAACAGTTTACAGGTGGGAGATAATTAAGGTCACAGTTTCAATGACAATGAACACCAGGAGAAAGATGCCCAGGGTCCATGATCACCTGCATAATCATGCATGCCATAGTCCTGCTGCAGGGAGTCATGAGGACTACAGATGTGGCCAGAGCAATAAACTTTAATGTCCATAATGTAAGACACCTAAGACTACAGGGAGACAGAAATGTAACCAAATGTCCCCCCTCCCCAGACATCTTTGAGAACTTGCAAGTGCCTTGGAGGAAAATTTGTTCAGTTTATCTATCATTTGTTGAATCTTTATTTATATATACACTCACCTAAAGGATTATTAGGAACACCTGTTCAATTTCTCATTAATGCAATTATCTAATCAACCAATCACATGGCAGTTGCTTCAATGCATTTAGGGGTGTGGTCCTGGTCAAGACAATCTCCTGAACTCCAAACTGAATGTCAGAATGGGAAAGAAAGGTGATTTTAGCAATTTTGAGCGTGGCATGGTTGTTGGTGCCAGACGGGCCGGTCTGAGTATTTCACAATCTGCTCAGTTACTGGGATTTTCACGCACAACCATTTCTAGGGTTTACAAAGAATGGTGTGAAAAGGGAAAAACATCCAGTATGCGGCAGTCCTGTGGGCGAAAATGCCTTGTTGATGCTAGAGGTCAGAGGAGAATGGGCCGACTGATTCAAGCTGATAGAAGAGCAACTTTGACTGAAATAACCACTCGTTACAACCGAGGTATGCAGCAAAGCATTTGTGAAGCCACAACACGCACAACCTTGAGGCGGATGGGCTACAACAGCAGAAGACCCCACCGGGTACCACTCATCTCCTCTACAAATAGGAAAAAGAGGCTACAATTTGCACGAGCTCACCAAAATTGGACAGTTGAAGACTGGAAAAATGTTGCCTGGTCTGATGAGTCTCGATTTCTGTTGAGACATTCAGATGGTAGAGTCAGAATTTGGCGTAAACAGAATGAGAACATGGATCCATCATGCCTTGTTACCACTGTGCAGGCTGGTGGTGGTGGTGTAATGGTGTGGGGGATGTTTTCTTGGCACACTTTAGGCCCCTTAGTGCCAATTGGGCATCGTTTAAATGCCACAGCCTACCTGAGCATTGTTTCTGACCATATCCATCCCTTTATGACCACCATGTACCCATCCTCTGATGGCTACTTCCAGCAGGATAATGCACCATGTCACAAAGCTCGAATCATTTCAAATTGGTTTCTTGAACATGACAATGAGTTCACTGTACTAAAATGGCCCCCACAGTCACCAGATCTCAACCCAATAGAGCATCTTTGGGATGTGGTGGAACGGGAGCTTCGTGCCCTGTATGTGCATCCCACAAATCTCCATCAACTGCAAGATGCTATCCTATCAATATGGGCCAACATTTCTAAAGAATGCGTTCAACACCTTGTTGAATCAATGCCACGTAGAATTAAGGCAGTTCTGAAGGCGAAAGGGGGTCAAACACAGTATTAGTATGGTGTTCCTAATAATCCTTTAGGTGAGTGTATATATATATATATATATATATATATATATATATATACATACATACATATATATATATATATATATATATATATATATATATATATATATAGAATCTGTATATTGGCTTAAACCACACAATTAAAATTGTGGCTTTCAATGGAGGGACAAAAAATTAGAGAATATAAAAATGATCTTTATTTGTGTTCCAAAGATAAACAAAAGGCTTATTGGTTTTAAACTGCACGAGGGTGAGTAAATAATGACACATTTTGACAGAATTGTGTATGATTGTTCATACTATGCATTTAATACCACCAGAGGAATTTTTAGTTGACACATTCATGATTGCATTATTGTATTCTTCAAAATGATAAGCAGCAGTGTACAGCATAATTACCTTGCTGAATTATATTGAATTATAAAATCAAATTGTATTTACAAAGCTGTACAAGAACCTCTGTATTTATTCAGTTTACATAGTAGTAGTAATAGAATAAAAGCATAAACGTAGTTGTCTAAACAAGAACAAGTGATCTGCAGGCAGTTGCACTAAATGGGTGAAAATGTGGTACATTTTTATAGGTTTATTCAGTTTAAAATGTCTCTACCAGAGGTAAAATCCTTGTTAATGATCTATGCTTTGTGATTATGGCCATGCTGGGCAATTTTAGCTCCACTGATTCTGCTTGATATTTCTTAAGATGAGCATTCTGTTTGTTAAACAAGCCAATTTCAGATGTTGTTATATTATGTAATTGAAATTTCAAGTCAGCTTTGAAGAATGACCTGGTAACTTTCTTAACTATTGTAACTTGTAGCAACTAATGCTGCGTTCACACCGGACGCGAATAGCGCGTCAAATTCGCGCCTGCCACGTCTAGTTTGACGCTTGACCACTTTGTGTTAATTCGCGTGTCAAGAGCGAAATTGACGCGCGTAAAAACAAAAGTTTGAAGCGAAATTTACGCGCGTCAGAGGCGAAAGTTTCGAAACCCGTTGGCGGCCATCGTTTTTAGATGTTTATCGAGCATTAGCATTAGCATTAATCGAGAGAGTCACCGCTCGTATATGCTCTGGAGAGCAGAAACAGCTGCGTAGGGGACATCGTCGCTGTACTCGGGTCCACCAGACCCTCCAGAGGGTTTCAGGAGTTTCACAATTTGCTCCAGGAGCTAAGTTTGGTGGACCTAACGGTGAGGACGCTGACGAGGACAGCGTAGGCCGTAAGGCCTCGGCTTCGAGTGGTCGCTGCCTGACGAGCCCGCGCTCTACAGCCCGGCGCGAGGTTCCTCTCGCCCGCACCCACCTAATCTGTCATTTATTTTTGTTTTGATAATAAATGGAGCCAGCCTCCAAAAGTGAAACCTGTCCTTTGATTTTTTTTTTTATACACTAAATTGTGTTTGTTGTCTTTACATTAGAATAATTATGTTTCATATAATCTAGAATAGATATGGAATAAATAGCATTCAATACAAAATGAGTATCTCTCATATATTGAAATCGAGTTTTTATGTGAAAGATTTGCTTTGTTGTGCATTTTAGTCATATTACAAAATAATTGATTGAGGCCAAACATAAAATAACATTATAAACTGTCACTTCACCACGTGACAGCAGCAAGCAGGCTCCTGATTGGTTAACGCGGCGCGAATTGACGCAGAAGTTCAGATTTTTCAACTCGGGCGGCAGATGCGAATTCGCGTCAAACGCGTGAATGCACAAATAGCACTAATAAAATCATTGAATGAGGCGTATTCGCGTCTACCGCGCCGCGCTCTACGCCTCATTAGCGCCGCATGAATTTTTTACGCGCGTAACGCGTCTTTGCATTGACTTAACATTGAAATCACTCGCGCCTGACGCGCTATTCGCGTCCGGTGTGAACGCACCATTAGAGTGAATCCTGTGCATTTTGGGCTGTAATGACTGAGATAAGATATCATTACAAAAACAAAAAAAACCTTATGATAAAGTTTATTCTAGTGTGCTATTAGTGTACTATGGAAGTCTGTTTCCGCCACGGTTGAGTAAAAAAAAACAAAAAAAAAAACTTTAAGTCATAATAATGAGAAACTCTCTCATAATTATGACTTAGTATCTCATTATATTGAGAAAGTTTCTCATAATAATGACTATCTCATAATAATGAGAAATTTTCTCATGATAATGACTTAACATCTCATAATAATTAGAAACTTTCTCGTAATAATGAGAAACTTTCTTCTTAATAATGACTTAACATAATAATGAGAAACTTTCTCATAATTATGAATTAACTTCTCAAAATAATGAGAAACTTTCTCATAATAATGACTTAACGTCTCATAATAATGACTTAACATCTCATAATAATGAGAAGCTTTCTCGTAATAATGAGAAACTTTCTCATAATAATGACTTAACATATAATAATGAGAAACTTTCTCATAATAATGACTTATTTTCTCGCACTTCTACGCATGCGCAAAGCAGTGGAGCAGAAGGGAGTGCCACGCTAGTGACATCCGCTGGTCAAAGCCGTGTAAATGCATCGCAGCAAACATGGCACGCTCTGAAAAACAGTTGTTTTCATTAAAGTCAGTGTGATCTACGAAGTGCAATCTGTAGTATCATTAAATAACATAAATTAAAAATCATCAGTATATCTTACATACTTTTCCATGCACACGAAAAGGTGTGAAAGTGGAATGCAGAAGCAGGACGGTTACCATGGTAACAAATTATGCCTGCTTGTGCACACCGATGGAAATTGTGTTACAATGAACTTACAAAACGTACTCGGTTACTAACGTAACCTCGGTTCTCTCTAGAAGAGGGAACGAGTACTTGCGTAAGATATCTTACGCTTGGGGAAAACCTCTTTTCCTCGAGATATTGAAGCCAAAAATTATCCTTAATTTTGCAATAATGTAAAACGCATTGCAGCAGCATGCAGACATGGGCGAGACAGCTCGCGCGCCCATTGGCTGCTCTGCGGCAACTGCACCAGCCTATCGATAGAGGCTCCTCATGACGTCAGAACCAATGAGGGCGCTTCACGCCCATTACGTCATGTCCCGCCGAAATCGGGTGGGGCCAGGGCTATAAATACGGCCCAGAGAGGCTGGTTTGGTCAGTTTTTCATCGCTGAAGCGAATCAGAACATGACGCATGCACGGCAAGATACGCAAGTACTCGTTCCCTCTTCTAGAGAGAACCGAGGTTACGTTAGTAACCGAGTACGTTCTCTTACGAGAGGTCTCCCGTACTTGCGTAAGATATCTTACGCTAGGGGAACACTATGTAAAACGCCGTGCGTGCTTGAGACATAACACTAAAGTCCCAAGGGCAGGTGCCCGGGGCTCATACAGTGCCTAATCACAAGGGACTCACAGAGAATCCGGGAAGAGGGGCTAGAATAGCATCATTCCTGTAATATGGAGCTCTGATAAGAGCATGTTATATCAAGTGTTCCACACAGCCAGGGCGAACTCGGCCTGGACTGGTAAATATGGGGGACTTACGCACTGCCCACAGAAGTATACAGACGATCAGTGATCGATGCTCTAGCAGTTTCAGCATCCTGAGCCGATAGCATCGGGCGGGCAATACTGAAAAATTAAACCGAGAACAACCTAGCTTGCAAAGCGGGAACCGCGAGGTTATAAAACCTTATAAATGTAGACGGGGAGGCCCAGCCTGCCGCCATACAGATATTTTGCAAGGCAATCCCACTGGACCAAGCCCACGACGAGGCCATGCCTCTTGTGGAGTGCGCTTTGACACCTATCGGGCATTGCAGGCCCCTGGATGTGTAAGCTAGCGCTATAGCATCAACTATCCATCTGGATAGACTCTGTTTTGATGCAGCTAGTCCCTTAGAACGTCCGCTGAACAAAACAAAGAGCTGCTCCGTCTGTCTGAAAACAGATGAGCGAGACACATAGGCCCTTAACGCCCTGACCGGGCAAAGGAAGCCTGCGTCCCCTTCCTCTTCAGATACCGACAGGGCCGACAGGGAGATCACCTGTGCCCTAAACGGTGTATTGAGGGATTTAGGAACATATCCGTGCTTTGGTTTGAGTATGACTCTCGAGTCATTAGGCCCAAACTCCATACACGTCGCGCTCACTGAGAGCGCTTGCAAATCCCCTATGCGCTTCACTGAAGCGAGAGCCAGAAGAAACACTGTTTTGAAAGACAAGAGTTTCAGGTCTATTGACTGTATTGGCTCGAATGGGGCACCTTTCATGGCTTCCAGAACCGTGGAAAGGTCCCAAACGGGAACTGAGGGAGGTCTGGGAGGGTTCAGCCTCTTAGCTCCTCTAAGGAAGCGAATGACCAGATCGTTCCTTCCTAATGACTGGCCGAGCGGTGGTTCAGCGAACGCTGCTATGGCCGCCACATAAACTTTGAGCGTGGATGGGGTTCTGCCCTTATCCAGAAGCTCTTGTAAAAAGGAGAGAACCTCCGTCACCCCACAGCGTGAGGGCGGAGTACCACTCGCTGTACACCAGCTAGTGAACACAGACCATTTTGAGGAATAGAGCCGCCTCGTAGATGGAGCTCTAGCCTGTGTGATCGTGTTTAACACTCCCACTGGGAGGTTAACGGGTACCCGTTGATGGCCCACACATGTAGGGACCAACGCTCCGGGCAAGGATGCCAGATCGAGCCGTTTGCCTGCGAGAGGAGGCAACGGGGCGGTACTCGTCAGACTGGAAACCAGGCTTGGTTTGTCCAAAAATGGGGCGACGAGTAGCACTGGGCATCCGCTCTCCCTGATTCGCTCTAACACCTGGGGTAGGAGCGTGACAGGGGGAAACGCATAGAGCGGGCAGCGGGGCCAGACGTGAGCCAACGCGTCCCTGCTCTTGGAGAAAAATTCTTGACAATGAGCGTTCTCTTGAGACGCAAATAGGTCTATTTTCACTCTGCCAAATGTCCTCCATAGCAGTTCGACTGTCTGTGGGTGTAAAGACCATTCTCCTGTCGGAAGATTGTTTCTGGACAGTCTGTCTGGTCCCACATTCAGATGGCCGGGCACATGCGCTGCCCTGAGCGAGCGCAGACTGTGCTGAGCCCAGACCAGGAGGCGTTCCGTCAGCCTGTGAAGGATTCTGGATCTGATACCTCCTTGGTGATTTATATAAGCCACCACTGACATGTTGTCCAAACGGGCCAAGACGTGGTGTCTTTTTATCTGGGGACAAAAGCGCCTCAGCGCGTTGTCGACTGCCATCATTTCCAGGCAGTTTATATGCAGAAGCTTCTCCCGTTCCGACCACTGGCCGAATAACGGTCTGCCCTCGAGCAGCGCTCCCCATCCCGAGGTTGAGGCGTCCGTAGACACCACCTTCACACTCGAGGAAGTCCCCAGGCTTACTCCTGACCGGTACCAGTCGGTCACTGTCCAAGGTTTCAGAGCTGCGACGCATTTCTGATCGACCTTGAGGCGCGCGAGACCGGAGGTCCAAGCTCTGCGCGGCGCGCGCGCTTTTAACCAATACTGCAGCGGGCGCATGCGAAGCAGACCCAGCTGAAGCACTGAGGATGCTGAAGCCATGAGACCCAGCATCCTTTGAAAACTTTTTGAGCGGGACTAAAGCGCCGTGGCGAAAATTCTCTAACATGCGCTGAATACTTAGTCTGCGCTGCGGCGACAGCTGTGCTGTCATAGACAGCGAGTCCAGATCTGTGCCCAGAAAAGATATTTTCTGACTGGGAGACAGCGAACTCTTCGCCCAATTGACTGTGAGACCTAAATTCTCGAGGTGATCGAGTAATATGGTCCTGTGTTCTATGAGCCCCGACTGTGATCGAGCTAGAACCAGCCAATCGTCCAAATAATTCAGCACTCGCATGCCTCGGAGCCTGAGGGGTGCGAGCGCTGCATCCATGCACATTGTGAATGCGCGAGGTGCCAGGGATAGGCCAAATGGCAGGACTGTGTACTGATATGCCTGACCCTCGAAGGCGAATCTCAAAAAATCGCCTGTGACGTGATGCTATTTGTATTTGAAAATAAGCGTCTTTCAGATCTATCGACATGAACCAGTCCTCTTGGCAAATTTGCGAGAGGATTTTCTTGGTCGTGAGCATTCTGAACCGTCGTTTCAGAAGTGCTTTGTTTAGTCGTCTTAGATCTAGAATGGGTCTGAGACCCCCGTCTTTTTTGGGTACCAGAAAATATCTGCTGTACATGCCCCCTTCGCTTGTGATAAGGGTTCTATAGCCCCTTTGCTCAGTAACTTCGCTATTTCGGCCCGAAGTAGGTGTGCTACTTCCTTTTTCACCGTAGTATCGATTCGCGCCGCTTTGCGTTGTGGGCGTCGACCGAACTGTAGCGAATAGCCTCTTTCTATAATGTCTAGCACCCACTTCGAAACCCCGGGTAGCCTTGCCCATGCATTTGCACGAATGGCTAGGGGTTGAATGCGAAGCGTGCTCTGGTCGCTCAGCGACAGAGGGGCTTCAGTGTGCTGCAACATAAGCGTCGCGCTTATGACATTTGAGGCAGGGGGCGCGCTGATAACAGCGGGCAGATCACCTCCTCTGCGGTGGTCAACCGAGAGGGGGAGGGCTGGGCGAGTCCCGTAAGACCTGTCATGTCTATGTGTGAATGTGGGCGTGGGATAGCGGGCACATTTACAACACTGAGAGCATTGTCTGCCTGAGCAGAGCGAATGCATGTTGGTTTCGTTTTACAGAAACCTTGAGACATGCAGAACGTAGTGTTTGTGGGCACTGGGCAGTGGGCACATTTACCACATTTAATGCGCAATCGATCTGGGTCGATTTCATGTGCGTGAGCCCTGTGCGACGGGCTGTGTTTCTGTGTAGGAATGAGCACTGGGCAGTGGGCATTTTGTCCACACTCATAACACCATCGGCCGTGGCCGGAACACCAGAAAATACACTCTTATGGGATTTATCTGGGTAGCCGTAAAAGCGGCGTTTGTGTGCAGGCAAGCGGGGTGTGTCGCCGACTTGCTTACTGCAGAGTACACTGGAACAGTCGCATTTACTGGAACTGAAAGAGCGAGAAGTTGCCATAGAAACAGAGAGCGTCAACATGCTGGCGTTTGTTTGCATGTGTGCGTGTATTACAATAGGCTCGTCCACTGCAATATTGACATTTCCAGAGAAATGTGTGAGAATGGAGGTAGTGACGCACGGAAACCATAGAAACGGTGCTTGGGTGCAGGCGAGCGGGTTGTACAACGCGCTCGTTGGCTGCAAAAATACACATCTGCAGTCGCCTTTTCAGGGAACTGACAGAGCGAGCATTGACGGCATAAAACATTTTTTTTTTTTTTTTTTTTGCCGGTAGACCCGGGATCGAACACGGGTCTCTCGCGTGGAAACCTGAGAATCTGCCACTGGGCCACAGGGGAAGACACATAGGCATTTAGATAGCGCGAGTATTATCAGAGAGCGTCAACATGCTGGCGTTTGTTTGCAGGCGTGCGTGCATTACAACAGGCTCGCTCACTGCAGTATGACATTTCCAGTCGCCTGAACTTCAGAGGGGAGTGAGAAATAGAATTCGGCCCGGCCGCAGCGGGACATTAACACTCTTTTCTCCTTTCGCCAGTGACGCACGGGAACCATAGAAACGGTGTTTGGGTGCAGGCGAGCGGGTTGTACAACGCGCTCGTTGGCTGCAAAATGCACATCTGCAGTCGCCTTTCAGGGAACTGACAGAGAGCGAAGCATTGGAGGCATAATTAATCTGCCGTTAGACCGGGATTAACACTCTTTTCTCCTTTCGCCAGTGACGCACGGGAACCATAGAAACGGTGTTTGGGTGCAGGCGAGCGGGTTGTACAACGCGCTCGTTGGCTGCAAAATGCACATCTGCAGTCGCCTTTCAGGGAACTGACAGAGCGAAGCATTGGAGGCATAATTGATCTGCCGTTAGACCGGGATTCGAACACCGGTCTCTCGTGTGAAAAACCAAAAATTCCGCCACTGAGCCACAGGGGGGAACACAAAGGCTTCCAGATGCACGAGCATATAAGAGCGTCAACATGTTTTCTTCGGCGTTTGCTTGCAGGCGCTGCAATATTTATATTTCCAGTCGCCTGATCAGGGAACTGAGAAATGTGTGAGAAAATTCAGGTCAGTCCGGCGGGACTAAACACTATTTTCTCCTTTCGCCGGTGAGTGACGCGTGAATGGGGCGCAGGGGCAGGGTAGCTTTCTTGTACGTAAAGAAAAACTAACCCCGACCGTCCGCTTCCAGCCTCCCCTGTGAACGGCGCATTTTGCGCGGCTCGAACAGAGGGAGAGAGAAAGCTAGCCCCGTGACCGTCCGCTCCTGACATCCCCTGTGAACGGCGCGGTTTGCGCGGCTCGAACAGAGGGAGAGCAGGTATCATCCCCCAAGCAGGCAAGGCAAGCGGGCGCACCGGCGAGCTTTGCGGGTTGGGGGGGAAAGGGGCGTCTTGAAAAAGACGCCCGGCTCTTTTAGTGCAATGAGAGTGTGTGTCGCGGCGGCGAACACACACACATACACAAAACACAGTAGCAGAGGAAAGGATATGTACGCCGGAAAGCGTCAGCAGAAACGGCGACTGAAGGCGGCGAGATGTCGACCAGCAGCTTCAGATGCACTAATCCCGCTGGGTGCTTGACTCAGACGGCGCGGCTTCCTCTCAGGATCCAGCGATGCGAAGGCCCGCTGAAGAGATGAAAAACTGACCAAACCAGCCTCTCTGGGCCGTATTTATAGCCCTGGCCCCACCCGATTTCGGCGGGACATGACGTAATGGGCGCGAAGCGCCCTCATTGGTTCTGACGTCATGAGGAGCCTCTATCGATAGGCTGGTGCAGTTGCCGCAGAGCAGCCAATGGACGCGCGAGCTGTCTCGCCCATGTCTGCATGCTGCTGCAATGCGTTTTACATTATTGCAAAATTAAGGATAATTTTTGGCTTCAATATCTCGAGGAAAAGAGGTTTTCCCCAAGCGTAAGATATCTTACCCAAGTACGAGAGACCTCTCGTAAGAGAACTATCAGATTAAAGTTGGAATATTACATTTATTCGTTAAGTTTAAGTGTAACATCTTCATAAATATATGTGTATGTGTTAATATAACACATATTTTGCGGATGCGTCTAGGATATTTGATGTGCAGGTTCATCTGGAAGATATCAATACAGAAATCACCTCTAAGATGTTTATGACTTTGGGGACATTTATACATTAGTGGGCAGTGTAATGGGGGAAAACGCAAGGTCTTGAGATGTGTTTTTAAAAGCTGAACTTCTTTTCAATTGAGCACCGAGTTTTTAGAATGTTTCTCATTATTACGAGATGTCAAGTCATTATTACGAGAAAGTTTCTCATTATTATGAGATGTTAAGTCATTGTTATGAGAAAGTTTCTCATTATTATGAGATGTTAAATGTGCATTGCGCAAGTCTCTGAGTTTTTGCAGAACTATGCCCCCTCTGGCGGCAAGCGAAACTGCAGCCAGAAGTGTGCACGCTCACGGACAAAAGTTTTCTTTTTTTTATCTTACGTGGAGTTTGCGTTGGTGTTTGAAATGAACTACAAGCCGGTCTCTTAGAATCCATCTTCTACGGAGAATGGCGGCGAATACACAAACCTGCCAGACAGCCAGGTGAGCGTGCCGTGAACGCGCATGACGTCACGCCCAGTCTAAAATTCCGGCCCGAATCCCTCTTATTTATTTTACTTTACAGGATTATAGAGACAATCTCAGTGATCAGAGAAGGGCTCATTCAGCCCATCAGGCAATTGTTTAAGCATGTATGGGTTATAAAACGGGTATTTTTAACATGAAAAGTTGCTTAATGCACCTTTAAGTCATTATTATGAGAAAATTTCTCATTATTATGAGATTTTAAGTCATAATTATGAGAAAGTTTCTCATTATTACGAGATGTTAAGTCATAATTACGAGAAAGTCATTATTACAAGAAACCTTCTCATTATAATGAGATACTGAGTCAAAATTATGAGAAAGTTTCTCATTATTATGACTTACAGAATTCTATTTTTTACTCAACTATGGCGGAAACGGGCTTCCATTGTATACTTCTTTTAAACTAAAAATAAGAAAGTTTAGGCCTACTTTCAGTCTACTTTTTATGTACTTCTCTGAAATATAGGCTACTTTATGTACTTCTCAGAAATATACTTAAAATTGCAGTATACTTAACTTATACTGACAGAAAATGACTTTACATGTACTCAATCTTTTGATTGAGACATACTTAAAAGTATAATTTAGCATAAGTATACCTAGCTTGTAGTTGTGTTTACTCTTTTGATTGAGTAGCCTATTAAATACTTTTTTCACATAGTTTTAAATACTGTCTTATAAACTTACATTGTTTGAAAATATTTATTTATAAAGAAAATAGATATGTCCTTAATTCTGAGTATGTGAATTGGCCAGTCCACTGGTAGTGTACATAGGAATTTACTTCAAATCTACTTTACTCTTTCCCTGCCATTGACTGAATCTTCCAAGAAGTCCTCGCTGCAGCCTGTAGCGCGATGACGTACGTGAAATCAAATACATAATTAACGTTTTAACACGCATGCAATGTAGTAGGTTTCGATTATGTCATGAAAGTTAATCTTTAACTTTAACTCTGCATTACAGTTTACATTACATTAAATACAAGATTAATGCGTGCAATTTTCTGGCTATCCCTTTTTTCACTGTTATATGATAGGGGACACTATTATGCATCTTCAGAAAGAGTACAGAATCTCCGGATCAAAACACAGGTGAAGAAGCAGCAGAAACAAGTGATAGAAGATTGCTTACACAAATGTAAAACAATGCAATCATCAACCATTAAACCGTATATAAAAATAAAACTGCCTAATATTAACAAATGAAAAGGAAACGACTGTGAAGCTTCGGGGGTGTTAATGGATTAGATCTACTCCATCTATGTTTTGATCATCGTTCTGAATCCCATCCGGACGTAGTCTTTGACAAAAATGCAATTTTCTCAGCTTTTTGTTTAAAATGTTGCTTTTTTTTTATGAAACTTACCCACATTTAAGTGTTGATAAATAAATGATGCACAAAGCTAGACTAAAATGTTTTTAAAACAGAAAGTTAAAGTACAGTATATATAAAAAAAAAACTAAATAGGAACATATATTAGTATACTTTAAGTGCAATAATAATATATAAATAGTAAACTATAAGTATGATGTTATGTTCACTTCAAGAATACTCACAAGTATACTTGCTGAATAAAACTACTAAACGTCTCAGGTTACGTATGTAACCCTGGTTCCCTGAGAGGGAACGAGACGCTGCGTCGAGACGCGGTGGGAACGCCCTGCGTGATTGCGTCGTGAAGCACGTGTATAACCAGTCCAATGGAAAGACGAGACGTCATAGGCGGGTGACGTCATCGACCAGGAAACTATAAAGCACCCCTGGAAACAGACAGCGACAGCTTCTGAAAAGCCGAAGCAAGTCGATCACAGGCATGCAGGGAGTATGGCAGGGCGACGCAGCTCGAGTTCCCTTGAAAGGGAACGTCTCAGGTTACGTATGTAACCCTGGTCCCCTGAGAGGGAACGAGATGCGGTGGGAACCCTATACCCACGACGCCATATGACAAATGCCTGTTCTGTATGAAGACCATGCGCACACTAGGAAACAAGCACCCTAGACCCTGGAGTGGAGCCTAGGTCCAAGTCATAAAATCTAACAAATGTATGCGGTGAGGACCTGCCTGCCACATTACAGATGTCATAGAGTGAAACTCCTGATAATAAAGCCTTAGAGGCAGCCATACTCATGGTAGAATGGGCCGGGACAGCCAAAGGTGAAGGCTGTCCGGCCGCTTCATAAGCAAGTGAGATAGCCTCAACTACTCACTTACTCATTATCTGTTTAGATGCAAGGCAACCTATCTTAGGTAACCCGAAGCAGACAAATAACTGCTCTTATACAGTATATACGCCACAGGACAGCTCTGTGGACATAAGCATCCAAAGTCCGGACAGGGCATAACAGATTAAGTTTTTCCTGATCTGGAGGTGGAGGACAGAAGGCCTGCAGCACAAATGACCCGCAAATTTAGTAGGGACCTAGGAATACAACCCGGAAAGGGGTGAAGAAAGACTATCACCATACCAGGTGCAAATCTAAGTATGTGCAGGCCTCAGCCTCATGTACCACGTAGAAGATGAAATAAGGATCTCTCCTCAGAGATAACCCAGCAAAGAAACATTCATTGCAGAAATCAAGTACTGTACCATAGGGCAGATAGCAAGATTCAGAAGGTGTTCTCCACACCAGGCAGAGAACAGTTTCCGTTTCAATGCATATTCAGTCTTCTCGTGGAGGGAGCTCTAGACTGGAGTATGGTCTCCACGACCTCAGACGAGAGACCTGAATCTATGAGCTGGCCCCCCTCAGAGGCCGAGCCCACAGTATCCATAACTCCGGATGAGAGTAACTCCCAGGAGCAAAGATATCGGGAAATGCGTACAGGTGTAGCCTCGTCCACACCTAATGTGTTGCACCCAGTTCAAGCAGAGCTGGATGCATCAGGGAGAACCACATAGGGCAATGCGTTGTATAAAACGATGCGAAAGGTAGACTTGAGTTTTGACCGAAGTTCTCCCAAAGGAGCTCCACCACCTCGGGGTGAAGTCTCCATTCCCCGGGCCTCAGCCCCTGCCTCAACAGGAAATCTGCTCTGATATACGAGACCATCAGTGTGTTGTCCGGAAGGACAAGCACATGGTGACCTCTCAGGTCTGGCAGGAAGCATTTGAGAGCTCGAAATACTGCCATCATTTCTAGCCGATTTATGTGACAAGAACGTTGATGGTCCTGCCAAAGACCTTTCGCCGAGCGGCCACTCATGACCGCCCCCCATCCCGTGAGGCAGCGGTTCCCAAACTTTTTTTCCTGCGCACCCCCTACTATGTCCCAACCGGGTTGGCGCACCCCCAATCCCCACTTCAAAAAAATAACGCAACAAAGCTTTGTTTTATCGCCATATAAAGACTCATGTTTAATCATGCGCAAATAACCAGAACACGCATGACAATAACAACATCAACAACGTTTCAATATAATGCAACAAAGCGTGCACAAGCTTCCACTTTTAAGAGGACGAGTGACAGACACAGGCTCAGTAACAGAAAGCACGGTTATTTTCAGCCGCGTTTTATTTAAAAACGAAATATTTTGTAACATTACACATGTGACATGTTTTAAGGTCACTTTTGATCACTTTAATGCATCCTTACTGAAAAAAAATTCTGACTAACCAACACATTTTTGAACGGCAGTGTACATTCAGTTGGTCATTATTGCAATATAAACACTATCAGACTGATCAACAAGGTATCTCTTCATTTACCAGTCGAAGACGGAGCAACTTTCTGCTCTTATGTTTACTCCGTGCACTGTCAAGGGCTTCATCATATTTGTCGTGGTACCGGTCTTTGCAGCAATTATTTTACCGCACATACTGAATCGCGCGCTGTTGGCATCGAGCCTGGAGAAATGTAGCCACACTTTTGATCGACTTTTCCACATCTTTATGGTATTGTGTGTGTGTGCTCGCGTCTCATATGAGTATGTGCGCGGAGAGTTTGTGTGTGTGCTCGGGTCACACTGAGTATGTGTATGTGCGCGAGTTTGTGTGTGTGTGTGGTCGCGTTTCATATAAGTATGTGCGTGGAGAGTTTGTGTGTGCGCGCGCGCGTCTCATATGAGTATGTGCGCGGAGAGTTCCACGCGTCTCGTGTGTGTAGAGTTTGCTTGTATGTGTGTGAGCGACTTTATAGGTGTGTCGTTGTGCATTTCATATGTATTTGTTTTATCAAAAACTAATAAATTATAGTTTTTTTTAATTTAAAATAAAAGGAAAAGGAATTTACAAAGGAAATGTTTACTGTTCATGTTTTTTTATTGTGTGGAAAAATCCCACTTAAAAAAACAGACTGCCATTACATTTTTCCTCTCGCGCACCCCCTGGTGGTAGCTCGCGTACCCCTGGGGGTGCGCGTACCACACTTTGGGAATCCCTGCCGTGAGGGAAGCATCCGTCGAAAGCGTTACGCGTGGACAAGAAGCCCCCAGCACTGGGCCCTGGCCGAGGAACCAAGGTTTCTTCCACATGACCAAGGCACGAAGGCATCGCCGCGTGACCTTGATCGTGCGAAATGGGTTTCCCCTCGGAGAAAACCCCTTGGTCCTGAGCCACCACTGCAGAGGTCTCATGTACAGAAGGCCAAAAGTGATTACGTTGGACACAGCTGCCATGAGCCCCAACAGTCTCTGAAACTGTTTCACAGTGAGTGGCTGGCCTAGTTTTACCCCCTTTACGGCTGTGAGAATTGCAGAAATACGTGCAGGAGACAGACGTGCTTGCATTATTGTCGAATCCCATAAAACACCCAGAAAAATGGTCCTCTGAGCTGGGAGGAGCACACTCTTCTTGGCATTGAGCCACAACCCCAACCTCTTTATGTGAGACAGAACGACATCTCGATGCCAAACTGCCAACTGCTCGGACTGAGCTAAAATCAACCAATCGTCGAGATAATTTAATACGCGAATGCCCTGGAGTCTCAGAGGAGCCAGAGCTGCATCCACGCATTTTGTAAAGGTGCGGGGTGATAAACGTAGGCCGAAGGGAAGAACCAGATACTGGTATGCTTCGCCCCCGAAAGCAAACCTCAGGAATCCTGTGATGAGGATGGATAGATACATGGAAGTACGCGTCCTTCAAGTCTATTGTGACAAACCAGTCCTCGGACTGAGTCTGTGACACAATCATATCTAGCGTAAGCATACTTTGAACTTGAGATTCTGAAACCTGCTGTTTAATTGACACAGGTCTAGAATAGGACGCAACCCCTCATCCTCTTTCGGAACAATGAAGTAATGGCTGTAAACCCTGACTGTCTGCTGGGAGGAGGAAAACCTTCTATAGCTCCTTTTGCAGAAGTGTCAGTACTTCCTGCTCCATAACCAGAGCCTGCTCGGGGTCCACCACTGTGGGGAGGACCCCTAGAAATCTGGGCGGACGAGAACCGAACTGAATTCTGAATCCCTTTTTTATAGTGTGCAGGACCCACTGAGAAATATGTGGCAGTAGTTCAGAAATTCTACTAGGGGAACCAGTCTCTCAAGACTGGCCTCTGGATTTGGTTGAACAGTTACTTTGGTGCCCTGAAGCGGCGAACCGGCAGGGAACAACCGAACTGACCGTTCTACGCCCCTCCTCGGAGGATCGTAAGGGAACGCTGACACCTCGGTGCCCTGAAACGGAGAACCGGCAGGCAACCAAACCGATTTCTCCAAACCGTCCCTGCCCCGGAGGAACCTTCAGAAGCCTGATAGCCTCAGCGTCAGGACTTCTTGTCTAAATTTTATTAGAGATAACGACAGTCCTCAGATCTTGCCTACCTCTAACTAGCTTTGTTCCCACGACCCTCCTCGGAGGATCGTTGGAAAAAGCAGGCACCTCGGTGCCCTGAAACGGGCGAACCGGCAGGGAAACCGAACTGACTGCTCTACGACCCTCCTCGGAGGATCGTTTGGGGACACTGACACCTTGGTGTCCTGAAACGGCGAACCGGCAGGAAAACCGAACTTGCAGCGTTGCGACCCTCCTCAGAGAGTCGCACCCCAGAGGGCGCAGAGGAGAAACGATTTCTCAACCTACCCCAGAGGGGACCGCCCTCAGAAGCCTGCAGCCTCGGTGTCAGGGCTTCTTCTTCCAAGCTATTTTTAGAGATAAAACAGTCCTCAGATCTTGCATATCTCTAACTGGCTAGACTGCGACCGCCACGCAGGTCCCCCTCGATTGTGGATGAGCCCGAATGGCGACGCTCTGTTTTGCTGCATTTTATTTATGCTGCGAGGAGCTTTAGTAGGCTGAGACTGCTCCCGCCCAGCAGTCTCAGGAACATTAGATCGGTGAGGAAGAAACCTCTGGAACGCCGCTGAATAAACTTTTTTTCTCTTTTTGAAAGCAGAGCGTCCAGAAGAAAAGACATATTTATCTTTATTTTTCTTTACATCAGAAAAATATATATGATATATATATATCACTCCGTGGCCACCAGCAGGAAAACAACCGAACTGGCAGCGCTGCGACCTTCCTCAGAGAGTCGCCACCCAGAGGAGAAACGATTTCTCGAAACCGTCCCTCCCCGGTATAGTTTATCTGTGCGCGACGCAATTCTCGAATAGCGTCAGTGCTGACATCCTCACATACATCCATGTCCTTATATACTTTACCCACCAGCGCTGCCTTTTTTTTTTTTTTTTGATAATATTCATCTATTTTTATGATGGCTGGTGGGTAACGTCGGGGTTATGATGACACCGACTCGGGAGAGAGATAGCTCGCAAGCGTCTCTTTAACCCGAGGCACTGTCATACCATGATACTTAATACCCATAACATTACTATAGTAGAAGTTTGGGGATTAAACACATGAATAGAAACCGGTTTATTCCACGATCTCGACACCTCAGTGTGGAGATAGGGAAAAAATGGCATTGCCCGACGAGGAGGCTGAGATATAGAGTTTTACTTATATTTTCACTCTCATAACCGGCTGGCCAGTAATATTTAACTTAGCAACAGCACTAGATAAAACCTCCTTTTAAAAGCTCCTCTTTATTCAACAGAGTTATGAGCTGACTTATTTATTTATTTATTTATTTATTGAAAACTCATAAACATCTGCTTTATTCTTTAGATTTTTAATTGTTTTGTTCTCTTAACAAAAACACTAAGATAAACATCTGCTTTATTCTTTATATTTTTAATTGTTTTGTTCTCTTAACAAAAACACTAACGATACCAATTCCTCGGAACTGGAAATCGCAGCATGAGTGCCTCCGAGATAAGGCACTGGATCCAACAGGTGAAGGCAGAGATAGGGCGGGGCCCGTCTCAAACCCCGCTGTTCGATCCATTTGCGATCCCCAAGATGCGCGTCGACGCCGTGCCTCGGCAGCAGCGGGACCCGCGCCTCTGGGAGCGCGCACCAAACCGCCCTCCTCGAAGAACGGCCGGCGGGAGCGGAGCGTCCTCACAGACATGCTTCTCGCAATGCTCACAGTCAGCCCCCTCGAGAACTGACTGTTGGCATGCTCCACTCCCAAACAAGCAACACAAAGCTGAAGTGTGTGTCCCCACCCGTGATATAACGTGGGGCTCTCTTTTGCCATAATATATATATATATATATATATATATATATATATATATATATATATATATATATATATATATATATATATATTTATATATATTGCAACTTGACAGACAACAATAAATATGACAAGGACAGAATACACAGATCGCTTGCAGAAGGCACAGAAGCTGTCGCGGATTGTTTCCAGGGGTGCTTTATAGTTTCCTGGTCGATGACGTCACCCGCCTATGACGTCTCATCTTTCCATTGGACTGGTTATACACGTGCTTCACGACGCAATCACGCAGGGCGTTCCCACCGCGTCTCGACGCAGCTCGAGTTCCCTTGAAAGGTAACTTGTAGTTTACCAAGAGTGTACTTCAAAGAATATTTTCATAAACTAAACAAAAGTAATACAAGTATTAAAATAGTAAACTACTAGTATACTTATGGCGCTTTTCCACTACACAGTACCAGCTCGCCTCGACTCGACTCGACTCGACTCGACTCGACTCGACTCGCCTTTGTTTGGTTTTCCACTGTGTAAAAGTTGTACCTGTACCTGCTTCCAGGTACTTTTTTTCGTACCACCTCCGGCGAGGTTCTAAGCGAGCTGAGACGAGCTGAGGCGATACTAAAATGTGACGTGAAAACATGGCAGACTGCTGATTGGTCAGAGAGAATCGTCACTATTCACTGCGTCATCATTGCACGCGCCAGACGGAATATCCTGAATAAAAAACAGCAAAAACAAAAACAAAAACATCCAAAAACAGCATACACTCGATTTCCTCCATTGTCCTGTGTGTGTGGGTAGCGGGTGTGTGTCGCGTAGAAGATTAAGTCACGGCAGTTTCCTGCGGCGTCGCTATGACGACCAGGTACTATTGTGGAGGTACTATCTGCATTGGAAAACGGAGCGAAAAGCGAGCCGAGACGAGGCGAGTCGAGTCGAGTTGAGCTGGTACTGGTAATGGAAAAGCGTCATTAGAGTCCCCATATTTAACAAAGTGAGGCTGAAACACTCTTTTGTGCACCAAGCTATCTTAGCGTTGAACAAAAACACTGTATACAATGCATAATGTGTGAGGTTTAAGTGTATGTCGATGTAGAATGTATGTTGGATGTTGTAAACATAGACACTGTTATGCAAGAACATTTTCAGACTTGTCTGACAATAAAGTATAAAAGTAAAGTATACTTATAAGTTCACTTGTAGTACAGCGGCAGTAAAAATGAGAAATGTAGTTGTGAACGTACTTGGTTACTTACGTAACCTCGGTTCCCGTACTGCGTTGCAAATGCTGTGGGAAAACTCCTTTTCTCGAGAATATTGAAGCCTTTATTTTAAAACGCATTGCTGCAGCACAGGCGAGAGCATCATGCTCGCGCGAGCGCACTGATAGGCTGTGCTGAGGCAACTGCACGAACCAATGGCGAGAAGGCAGAGGCGCGCGAACCAATCAGAGCACTTGGCGTCCTGCCAGACTCGAGCGCGCCAAACAGGGCGTGACAGAAGAGTATAAATACAGAGAAAACTCGCCATATGACAGGTCTAATCGACTGAAGCGAAAACACCTGATGTAAGAGAAATAGCACGGCAAGGCAACGCAGTACTCGTTCCCTTATCTCTAAGGGAACCGAGGTTACGTAAGTAACCAAGTACTTTCCCTTACGAGAACGTTCTCTCGTACTGCGTTGCAAACGCTGTGGGAACACTTTTTAAAACGCCGTGCTATTAGTCTTGTGGCTACTCTGAGAGTCCAGGGAGCCCCGGGACTATGACAGAGTGGCCCGAATACCACAGACCAGAACGTCGGGCCTAAAGAGATATTCATAATGTGTACATAGAGCTGGACCGAAAGGGCCAGTCACCTAAGTATAAAACCCACATAACTCGAGGTAACAACCATGTGTCTCAGTCAACACTAGCCTGGGTCCACAGAGCCAGGGCCTAGATGGAGAGAACTCGTGCTTGCAGAGCAGGGACCTCTAAGTTATAAAACCTTGCAAATGTGGACGGAGCGGACCAGCCGGCCGCCGCACAAATGTCTTCGATAGGGATACCACTGGACCAAGCCCACGAGGAGGCCATGCCTCTTGTAGAGTGAGCTCTAACACCTATGGGACAAGGGAGGCCCAGTGAGGTGTATGCCAGAGCAATGGCGTCGACTATCCATCTGGATAGCTTGAGTTTCGTGACCGGAAGACCCTTGGTCCGGCCCCCGAAACAGATAAAAAGCTGTTCAGACTGTCTGAAAGAGGCAGAACGCTCCAGATATATTCTCAGAGCTCTGACGGGGCAGAGCGTGTGAGCATCACTGATATTCCACCCTGATATTCAAGAGGCCTGAGCGCCAGGCGTGGGGTGGTACCTGAGGTGCTAGCCACAGCTGAAGAGGACGCATACGCAGTAGGCCTAGTTGGAGTACTGATGATGCTGAGGCCATCAGGCCCAAGATCCTCTGAAACGTTCGGAGGGGTACATAGGAGCCCTCTACGAACGACACGGCGAGCTGCTGAATCGATAGAGCACGGGCCGAGGTGGGCCATGCTCTCATAAGTACGGAGTCGAGAACTGTTCCCAGGAACGTGATACGTTGGCTGGGCAACAGAATACTCTTGGAAAAATTCACCCTGAGCCCTAGGCATTCCAGATAGCTGAGGAGCCAGGCTTTGTGAGTATGGGACTCCGCCTCTGACTGAGTCAGTATGAGCCAGTCGTCGAGGTAGTTCAGAATGCGCATTCCCCGCTGTCTTAGGGGGGAGAGAGCTGCATCCATGCACTTCGTGAATGTACGAGGTGCCAGTGCCAGTCCAAATGGTAGAACTGTATACTGGTATGTCTGCCCCTCGAAGGCGAATCTCAAGAATGGCCTGTGGTGGGGGTTCACTTGGATGTGAAAATACGCGTTTTATAATGTTCATCACCCATTCTGAAACTCCGGGGATGGCCTGCCAAGCCAGAGCCTGATGAGCCAGCGGTACGATCATATCTGATGACGGAACGCCCAGAGTCGGGGGTTCGACCTGACATGAACTTAAGAGAGAAATTTTGCTCGATTTGTGCTTTTTGTGGGTCGCTGTTAAAACAGCGTTTGGGTGCAGGGGTGCGTGACAGATGACGGGCCCATGTTCTGCATTTAAAACTGCTCCAGCCGCCTGAGCTGAAGAGGGGGCTGTGAGCAGCACTCGAGCGGTCTTCGGGGCAGGTCCGGCCGCGGCGGGAATTAGACCCCTCTTTCTGCCGGCTAGGACGGCTTTTTGGGCTCATGGTCGAGCGTGAGCTTCGGCTGGGGCCCCTGGCGCTTAGGGAACGGGTACCGTTTCGCGGGCTTCAGGTGCTGGAGATGGGGGTGTGGGCGAAGCACGCGGGGAAGGACCCGGCGTGCATTCGCCGAAATCACCGCGTTCAGGGATCCTCTGATCGCGCCGTTTCTTCCTACGGGGCTAGCGGGGCGCCGAAGACGGAAGATGGGTGGGTTCACTCTCTGAAGTAGCGAGAGCGAGCCTTGATCGGAGGACTGCCACAGGCATGCCGTCGCAATGTAGACAGCCGCCTTTAGTGAGCGCTGCCTCGGCGTGCTCAGGACCGAGACAGGCAGCGCACTGTGTGTGTCTATCAGACACGTGCAGGGGAACCCCGCAGGAATCACAGATGGGAAGTGGCATTTGAAACAACGCCGCGCGCTGTGAAAACAGCGATTTGCTCTTTTAGAATAATAGAGAAAGGATACTCGTCGGATGCCACAGGGAAACGCTTGGCTGGCGATCTGCCGAGACGCGAAGCTGTTCCGCTGAGAGGCTTTTCTACGGCGAGCGGCTTCCTATCCGGAGAAATCAGCGACGAGGTGAGTCTCAGAGCTGAAGGAGATAGATCTGTCATATGGCGAGTTTTCTCTGTATTTATACTCTTCTGTCACGCCCTGTTTGGCGCGCTCGAGTCTGGCAGGGCGCCAAGCGCTCTGATTGGTTCGCGCGCCTCTGCCTTATCGCCATTGGTTCGTGCAGTTGCCTCAGCACAGCCTATCAGCGCGCTCGCGCGAGCATGATGCTCTCGCCTGTGCTGCAGCAATGCGTTTTAAAATAAAGGCTTCAATATTCTCGAGAAAATGAGTTCTCTTACGAGAGGTTCTCTCGTACTTGCGTAAGTATCTTACGCTAGGGGAAAACCTCTTTTCCTCGAGATATTGAAGCCAAAAATTATCCTTAATTTTGCAATAATGTAAAACGCATTGCAGCAGCATGCAGACATGGGCGAGACAGCTCGCGCGCCCATAGGCTGCTCTGCGGCAACTGCACCAGCCTATCGACAGAGGCCCCTCATGACGTCAGGACCAATGAGGGTGCTTCGCGCCCATTACGTCATGTCCCGCCGAAAGCGGGTGGGGCTAGGGCTATAAATACGGCCCAGAGAGGCTGGTTTGGTCAGTTTTTCATCTCTTCAGCGGGCTCACGCATCGCTGGATCCTGAGAGGAAGCCGCGCCGTCTGACTCAAGCACCCAGCGGGATTTATCTGCATCTGAAGCTGCCGGTCGACAACTCGCCGCCTTCAGTCGCCGTTCCTGCTGACGCTTTCCGGCGTACATATCCTTTTCTCTGTTACTGTGTTTTGTGTATGTGTGTGTGTTCGCCGCCGCGACACACACTCTCATTGCACTAAAAGAGCCGGGCGTCTTTTTCAAGACGCCCCTTTCCCCCCCCAACCCGCAAAGCTTGCCGGTGCGCCCGCTTGCCTTGCCTGCTTGGAGGATGATACCTGCTCTCCCTCTGTTCGAGCCGCGCAAACCGCGCCGTTCACAGGGGATGTCAGGAGCGGACGGTCACGGGGCTAGCTTTCTCTCTCCCTCTGTTCGAGCCGCGCAAAATGCGCCGTTCACAGGGGAGGCTGGAAGCGGACGGTCGGGGTTAGTTTTTCTTTACGTACAAGAAAGCTACCCTGCCTCTGCGCCCCATTCACGCGTCAATCACCAGCGAAAGGAGAAAATTGTGTTTTAGTCCCGCCGAGGCTGGACTGACATGAATCTTCTCACACATTTCTCAGTTCCCTGATCAGGCGACTGGAAATATAAATATTGCAACGCCGAAGTAAACATGTTGACGCTGTTATATGCTCGTTCATCTGAAAGCCTTTGTGTTCCCCCCCTGTGGCTCAGTGGCGGAATCTTTGTTTTTTCACACGAGAGACCGGTGTTCGAATCTCGGTCTAACGGCAGATTAATTATGCCTCCAATGCTTCGCTCTGTCAGTTCCCTGAAAGGCGACTGCAGATGTGCATTTTGCAGCCAACGAGCGCGTTGTACAACCCGCTCGCCTGCACCCAAACACCGTTTCTATGGTTCCCGTGCGCCACTGGCGAAAGGAGAAAAGAGTGTTAATGTCCCGCTGCGGCCGGGCCGAATTCTATTTCTCATTCCCCTCTGAAGTTCGGGCGACTGGAAATGTCATACTGCAGTGAGCGAGCCTGTTGTAAGGCACGCACGCCTGCAAACAAAAGCCAGCATGTTGACGCTCTCTGTTTCTATGGCAACTTCTCGCTCGTTCAGTTCCAGTAAATGCGACTGTTCCAGTGTATTCTGCAGTAAACAAGTCGGCGACACAGCCCGCTTGCCTGCACACAAACGCCGCTTTACGGCTACCCAGATAAATCCCATAGAGTGTATTCTCTGGTGTTCCGGCCACGGCCGATGGTGTTATGAGTGTAGACAAAATGCCCACTGCCTGCCCAGTGCTCATTCCTACACAGAAACACAGGTTTCTCTGATAATACTCTCGCTATATAAAAGCCTTTGTGTCTTCCCCTGTGGCCCAGTGGCAGATTCTCAGGTCTTCACGCGATAGACCGTGTTCGATCCCGGGTCTAGCGGCAAAAAAAAAAAAAAAAAAAAAAAAAAAAATTTTTGCCGTCAATGCTCGCTCTGTCAGTTCCCTGAAAAGCGCCACAGCGCATGTGCGATACCGGTGAGGAGGGATCTCCTCTCACAGGCGAACGGCTCGATCTGGCATCCTCGCCTGGAGCTTTGGTCCCTACATGTGTGGGCCATCAACGGGTACCCATTAACCTCCCAGCGGGAGTGTTAAACACGATCACGCAGGCTAGAGCTCCATCTACGAGGCGGCTCTATTCCTCAAAATGGTCTGTGTTCACTAGCTGGTGTACAGCGAGTGGCACTTCACCCTCACGCTGTGGGGTGCCGGAGGTTCTCTCCTTTTTACAAGAGCTTCTGGATAAGGGCAGAACCCCATCCACGCTCAAAGTTTATATGGCGGCCATAGCAGCGTTCGCTGAACCACCGCTTGGCCAGTCATTAGGAAGGAACGATCTGGTCATTCGCTTCCTTAGAGGAGCTAAGAGGCTGAACCCTCCCAGACCACCCTCAGTTCCCGTTTGGGACCTTTCCACGGTTCTGGAAGCCATGAAAGGTGCCCCATTCGAGCCAATACAGTCAATAGACCTGAAACTCTTGTCTTTCTAAACAGTGTTTCTTCTGGCTCTCGCTTCAGTGAAGCGCATAGGGGATTTGCAAGCGCTCTCAGTGAGCGCGACGTGTATGGAGTTTGGGCCTAATGACTCGAGAGTCATACTCAAACCAAAGCACGGATATGTTCCTAAATCCCTCAACACACCGTTTAGGGCACAGGTTATCTCCCTGTCGGCCCTGCCGGTATCTGAAGAGGAAGGGGACGCAGGCTTCCTTTGCCCGGTCAGGGCGTTAAGAGCCTATGTGTCTCGCTCATCTGTTTTCAGACAGACGGAGCAGCTCTTCGTTTTGTTCAGCGGACGTTCTAAGGGACTAGCTGCGTCAAAACAGAGTCTATCCAGATGGGTAGTTGATGCTATAGCGCTAGCTTACACATCCAAGGGCCTGCAATGCCCGATAGGTGTCAAAGCGCACTCCACAAGAGGCATGGCCTCGTCGTGGGCTTGGTCCAGTGGGATTGCCTTGCAAGATATCTGTATGGCGGCAGGCTGGGCCTCCCCGTCTACATTTATAAGGTTCTATAACCTTGAGGTTCCCGCTTTGCAAGCTAGGTTGCTCTCGGTTTAAATTTTCAGTATTGCCCGCCCGATCCTATCGGCTCAGGATGCTGAAACCGCTAGAGCGTCGATCACTGATCGTATGTATACTTCTATGGGCAGTGCGTAAGTCCCCCATATTTATCAGTCCAGGCCGTGTTCGCCCTGGCTGTGTGGAACACTTGATATAATATGCTCTTATCAGAGCTCTATATTACAGGAATGATGCTATTCTAGCCCCTCTTCCCGGATTCTCTGTGAGTCCCTTGTGATTAGGCACTATATGAGCCCCGGGCACCTGCCCTTGGGACTTTAGTGTTATGTCTCAAGCACGCACGGCGTTTTACACTGTGTTCCCCTAGCGTAAGATACTTACGCAAGTACGAGAGAACCTCTCGTAAGAGAACGTACTTGGTTACTAACGTAACCTCGGTTCTCTCTAGAAGAGGGAACGAGTACTTGCGTATCTTGCCGTGCATGCGTCATGTTCTGATTCGCTTCAGCGATGAAAAACTGACCAAACCAGCCTCTCTGGGCGGTATCTATAGCCCTAGCCCCACCCGCTTTCGGCGGGACATTACGTAATGGGCGCGAAGCACCCTCATTGGTCCTGACGTCATGAGGGGCCTCTGTCGATAGGCTGGTGCAGTTGCCGCAGAGCAGCCTATGGGCGCGCGAGCTGTCTCGCCCATGTCTGCATGCTGCTGCAATGCGTTTTACATTATTGCAAAATTAAGGATAATTTTTGGCTTCAATATCTCGAGGAAAAGAGGTTTTCCCCTAGCGTAAGATACTTACGCAAGTACTCGTTCCCTCTTCTAGAGAGAACCGAGGTTACGTTAGTAACCGAGTACGTTTTCCCACAGCGTTTGCAATGCAGTACGAGAGAACGTTCTCGTAAGGGAACTACTTGTGCACTTAAAAGTTTACTACTATTACACGTATAGTACAACAATGAATAAAAGTGATGTTAATTCAGCCAGCGCACATACCTGTATTTACTTCCTGTTTCCGTTGAAGTCCACAGTAGTCGATTGTTGAGTTCTCCACTGTTGCTTAGTTACCTATGATCACGCACGTGAACTCGACAATCGACTACTTTGGGCTTCGACCAAAAACAGGAAGTAAATACAGGTATGTGCGCTGGCTGAATTAACATCACTTTTATTCATATCTTTCACATCTACTGCAGTCAGACTCACCGTGTTCACTCTGAAGGAATCACTCACAATGGCTGGGCACTTGTAATGACACATCAAGGATGTTAGGAGGCTAAAAGCAGGTTTAAAACTTGCCCCATTTAAGTCAACAGGGTGCAAATTTTAAAAAGAGGATAACACGGTGTAGGCAACACCGATTTTTGTCGTTGTTCTCTGTACTGACAGCACTCCAAATTTACAAAAAAATTAGCTCAATGTTAAAATTGACCGGAGTTCTCCTTTAAGTAATCTGGAGATGTGAAGTGCATAATGAAATTAAACCTAAATGAATGTCTGGATTGGTATGTTGCACTCCACTTTTGACATCATTACCACCATGTTTAGCAACATGAGTCATCCTATTCATAAAACCTTCCACTGAACCACATCTCGTAAATCATCTCAGGCTACATCATGGTCACACATTAAAAACCTCTGAATTTACATATGCAGGAACAACTTAGTTTGGCTATATTTTATGTGTTTATATTAAAGGACATATAAGATTATAAGATTAACAGATTTATAAGATGGGCATCCCGAGGTAGAAACAGAAAAGTGAATCGAAAATAATTAGCATGGCTGCTGTTCATAACGTTTCAAGCTAAATATAATCATGTGCATTTGATCAGATATAACTGGAGTACAACTCAGGTTACGACTGTAACCCTAGTTCCCTGAGTAGGGAACGAGACGCTGCGTTGAAGCTGCTATGGGAACGCCCCTGCGTGATTGCGTCTGAAGCACGTGTCAACTAGTCCAATGGCTAGAATGAACGTCATGACCAGGAAAGGATAAAAGCACATCCGGTTGGACCGGCGTTAGCTTCGATAAGGCCGAAGCAAGTCGATCACATGGAATGTAGGAAGTATGGCAAAATGACGCAGCGTCTCTTTCCCTATTGTAGCAAATTAGCTCTAATAAATATTAATAATCAATAATAACTTGTTATAATTGATTATGAATATTTGGATCAGTTAATAGAATTAACTTAAGGCGAGACACTACAGGTGAATAGGGTAAAAATTTTAACTAGCAGATATCTCCATTAAACTATCCCAGTTGATTACCTACATCACTGGTGATCCCGGATTATTGTAGTTCAAAATATGTTTGAGCTTATATATCTCAATATTATTAACAGTCTGGTTAATTTTGAGTCTTGAACTATAAACTCTCAAGGGTTGGCTTTCTAAATGTATGTGTGTTATGTTTCTATTCAGAATTACTTATGAGCAGTAACCTTTTTATTTTGGGTATGTCATGTATGCAGCACTTGCCAAAATTGGGGGTGATGAGGAAGGGGTTAAGATGAGAAAAAAATGCATTACAAGTTTTCTGTAATTTAATGTTTAAATGTGACCCTGGATCACAAAACCAGTCTTATGTTGCAGGGGTATATTTGTGGCAATAGCCAACAAAACATTGTATGGGTCAAAATTATTGATTTTTCTTTTATGCCAAAAATCATTAGGATATTAAGTAAAGATCATGTTCCATGAAGATATTTTGTAAATTTCCCACCTTAAATATATAAAACATTTATTTTTGTGAATGGATGCAGCACTATCTCCAATAGAAATGGACAACTTTAAAGGCAAATTTTCTCAATATTTCGATTTTTCTGCACCCTCAGATTCCAGATTTTCAAATAGTTGTATCTCGGCCAAATATTGTCCTATCATAACAAACCATACATCAATGGAAATGTATTCAGCTTTCAGATGATGTATAAATCTCAATTTAAAAAAAAATACCCATAAGACTGGTTTTGTGGTCCAGGGTCACAAATATGCAAATTAGGCATTATCTAATTAAACATGCGCTAATTTGCATATATATAAAAAAAAAGTATTGGATAAAGACAGGTTCAAAATTCTTTTTTCATTGTTTTCACATATTAGATGGGAAGAAAATTACTGAGGGATTTATTGATATCTACTATTGTTATCCTGTAAATCAGAATATTCTGTCAATATCCTTAAAAAATTGATTTTCGCCTCTGTAAAAAATCCCTCTGTAAATGTTTCATAATATGAATTCCCAGTACAAGACTGGAAAGTTTGGTGTATATAGGTGCTACTGAAGTGGAGATTTCGGACTTGGAGTATGAGAGAAAAGTCATTTTGAGAAAACAGGCTTTAAAGACTTATATCAGCCAATGAGATTGCGCATATAGAGTTAAATTCCCCCTTTTACTTTCACGATTGGTTGTTATAAAAAGGAAATTACCATATTTGGATCCGACAGCATTGTACAGGAGAGAGAGAGCTTTCTAACGGTGTATGTGATGACAGGGTGCAGGCAGCGATCGCGGAGCAGGGGGATGATTTAGAACGCCAACTTTTGTTGAATTTATGAGAAATCTACAGACGCAAACAGACAAAGTGTAGTAAAATAAAGACCTAAATGTGTATTTCGGACTTTTTTTCACCATAAGTCTGAAAGAAGACATGATATTGAAGACAAATATCCCAAAATAAAAAAATTGACCAGTGAAAAAATTTAATAAAACGATGTTTTTGCCTGCCGTGTCTCGCCTTAATAGGAAAATTTATATTACAATCAATTAACCTATTTGTGCCGTGAATACTCAGTGTTAATTGTTTATTAATTCTAAGAAATTTACATTTCCGGGGCATGGAAAATGTCTTTCTTACTGTATAGTACTATTCAGCCTGAGGTAAAAATCTATGATTAGGGACTCCAGTATATGAGCTTGAGCAAAATAAATAGGATCTGTATTCTTCTGACTTCCATTTTTCCACGCTTACACTTTTGGCACGGTTTTTTTTAGCACAAATACGGCCAAAAGCACTGCAAGCCTGTGAACAGCAGTTTGCAACCAAAAACAACAAAGTCAGGAACTGCAAAACAGATTAATTGCGTAAAATCAAACTTTGTGTAAAAAAATTAACTGTTGCAAATGTCTAAATGACTTGTTGTGTGCATGGGGCAAAAAAGTTACCGAAATAACCCGATTTGTACAGTTGTATCTTTCTTTTAGCGTGAAGAGGAGGGCGGGTCCACCTTCTTCATGTAGCCAATCAAATGAGCTCCTTTACTCTTATCTGATTGGTTCAATAAACACGCCAGTCACCAGAACACATCTTTATCTTCATTTGGCTCAGAAACGTTCTCGTTGCCGAAATGGTACTTTTAATGCACACATACGTTTTAAATAAATAAATAAATAAACAAATAAACATATAAACAAATAAATCATGATTGCTTAAGCTGTGCACCATTAGGCTGATTAAGGCTGACTGACATTCATACTGAATTTCAAGATAGTGTTAACGTTATTGGATTGGAATTTTATATATTATATAATCTGTTACACCACTGAGCAGATGTTAAACTTTACAATCAAAACATTTAATACCCATTCTTTATGTAATAATACCATTCTGATGCAGTGTTTTTCACATCATGTCTCTGTTCATGGTATTTAACACTAAATTATATATTTTGTAATTGTCTTGGTCGCAAGACTGTCAATATTTATTCTGATTAGTGATTACTTTCGTGTCACTGATCAAGCTATTATATGTAGCTAGTATGAATAACAAAATCCAGATTCGACTGTAATGAAAAACTGATACTAAATCAACATAAACTCAACTTTGACAAAAAAGTAACTGATTATGTCTGAATAAAACCCCAGCAACCAGGGAATACACAGCATCTTGATATGTTTATATATAGGGCTATACAGCCATCTCGTGGTTACACGATAGTATTGCAGGTGATAAATGGTGCATAATTTAGAGATGCTCTTAAAATACACGTTAAAAGGGAAACAATATTATTGTAATTCATTTTAGTAAAATAATAATAATAATTCTGGAATCCTCCAGATCAGTAGATAGGTGAAATTATGCATGCAGTAGTAGATACTAGGCCTACATTCAGCAGCATCAAGATTACAAACTGATATGGCCTGTTGAGGAGGATACATGCACTGTATACACCGAAATTTTCTTTCTTATCTTGACTCATATAGTCAACCTAATGGTGCACAGCCTATTAAGCAATCATAATTTATTTATTTATTTAGCATGTAGGCCTATGTGTGCAAAAGTATCATTTCAGCAACGAGAATGATGCTGAGCCAAATGAAGATTAAGATGAGTTCTGGTGACTGGCGTGTTTATTGAACCAATCAGATAAGAGTAATTTTCACTCATTTGATTGGCTACATGAAGAAGGTGGACCCACCCTCCTCTTTAGGGAAATTAGGGAATTACAAACCTGCGCACATATATTCAAACGCACATAACTATATATAGAACCAATTCTTAATGCGCATGTGAACGCCATCAGCGTTTATCACAGGTTCGCATTTAAAGTCTGTGTAGAGAGAATGGTGTCATCTTAGCGGCCCCTAATTTAATAACAAATGATCGTTGCGACGGAAGCGAATCAATCATAACTTTAGCTGGAAAATAACTTTATTAAAGAACCGCTAAAAAGCAAAAACAATCTCTGTTACCTTAAATTATGTGTTTATCTCTGTAAAGCTGCTTTGAAACAATCTACATTGTTAAAAGCGCTATATAAATGAAGATGACTTGACTTGACTTGACTCTTCGCGCTTGCAATGAGTGAGAGAATCGTGCCAAAACTGGAAGCGCATGTAAAAAAGAGACGCAACTGTACAAATCGGGTTATTTCGGGAACTTTTTTGCCCCATGCACACAGCAAGTCATTTAGACATTTGCAACAGTTTATTTTTTTATACAAAGTTTGATTTTACGCAATTAATCTGTTTTGCAGTTCCTGACTCTGTGCTGTTCACAGGCTTGCAGTGCTTTTAACTGTATTTGTGCGAGGGAAAAAACGTGGCAAAAGTGTAAGCGCGAAAAAAACTAAAAAAACTGAAGAATACAGATCCTATTTATTTTGCGTTAGCACGAAGCTGCAGTTTCAAAATACATGAATTACACTTATGAATAACAGTAAAATGCTGCAAATATTTTTTTCTTACACTTGAAAGGCAATTTACACCTTTATTCTTATCCTCCTTATCCTTCTTTATTCTTAATATTCTCTTGCGCATGCAATATTATGTACACTTTCACTAATCTTACCCTGCGCATGCGATTCTTTTTGACATCATATGTGACCCTGGATCACAAAACCAGTTACAAGTCGCACGGGTATATTTGTGGCAATAGCCAACAATACATTGTACAGATCAAAATTATCGATTTTTCTTTTCTGCCAAAAATCATTAGGCTATTAAGTAAAGACATTTTGTTAGAGTAATTACAAATTTATCTATTGCCACAAATATACCCATGCGACATGTGACTGGTTTGTTGATCCAGGGTCATATATTACCTTCATATAAACTACTTTAACATACACATACATACATGCATACAGTTTACCAAGGGAAAGGGAGCTGAAGTAGAATACAGGAAAGCAAGAAGTTATAGCATTGTTTGAAATTCAGCAGATCAACAGCCTTGAGCAAACCATCCGTTTAGTTCCAACACGCCCTTCTTAAAAGGGGTCAAGGATACTTAGGCCTGGTTTCACAGACAGGGCTTAGACTAAACCAAGATTAGGCCTTGTACTGTAAGTAGCTTTTATAAACATGCCTTTAAAAAAAAAAAAAAAAAAAAAAACAGTACTGGTGTGTGTCACGTTTCTGTTCTGTCTGAGTGTTTGTGTCTCTGATCACATGTCTGTCTTTGTTCTGTTTTCCCGCCACTCCTTGGTTTCCACAGCAACTGTCATTTAGTTCATCTGTCACACCTGGTTCCTCGTTAGTCTTGTCAGCTGTGTCTTGTTTCCCTGATCTGTTAATGTTTTATGTTAGGCTTTCTTTGCCTGAGCACCGATTCCCTGCTCCCTGTTCCTTGTTTTTGTGAGATTGTGAATTAAAACCTTGGATTACTTCATCTGCGAGTTTGCCTCCTACTTCATCTACCCTGCAGCCTGACAGATTGACCAACCATAAAAAAAAAAAAAAGAAAAAGATGGAGACATGGAGGCAGGCCTTTGTGGGAACCCGCCAAGCTGTGTTCCGGGGTATCCGTGGAGGTCACAGGGGAGGATATGGGCGATATATCTGCACAATCGAACCTATCTCCAGGGATGACTTCTCTGATCTCCCTCCTCTCATCAGTCCAACCAAGCCTGCACTTCACGCCAGTCCAGCCGAGCCTGCACTTCACGCCAGTCCAGCCGAGCCTGCACTTCACGCCAGTCCAGCCGAGCCTGCACTTCACGCCAGTCCAGTCGAGCCTGCACTTCACGCCAGTCCGGTGGTCCCGAGTCCGGTGGTCCCGAGTCCGGTGGTCCCGAGTCCAGTTCCGATCGCCTGCCCGCCAGAGACTGAGCACGCCGCACTTGAGTCTGCTCTGGAAGACACAATGCTCATAGTGGTGTCCATGGCTGTTTTGTGTGTGTGGGCAGCACACACATCGACTACGGCCCATGAGTCCAGCCCCGAGTTTCCAGATACGCTGGTCCCGTCCAGCCCCGAGTTTCCAGATACGCTGGTCCCGTCCAGCCCCGAGTTTCCAGATACGCTGGTCCTGTCCAGCACAGAGCCTTCACCGCTGGTCCCGTCCAGCTCAGAGCCCTCTTCGCCGCTGGTTCCGCCCAGCTCAGAGCCCTCTTCGCCGCTGGTCCCGTCCAGCTCAGAGCCCTCTTCGCCGCTGGTTCCGCCCAGCTCAGAGCCCTCTTCGCCGCTGGTGCCGTCCAGCTCAGAGCCCTCTTCGCCGCTGGTGCCGTCCAGCTCAGAGCCCTCTTCGCCGCTGGTGCCGTCCAGCTCAGAGCCCTCTTCGCCGCTGGTTCCGCCCAGCTCAGAGCCCTCTTCGCCGCTGGTTCCGCCCAGCTCAGAGCCTTCGTCACAGCTGGTCCCGTCCAGCTCAGAGCCCTCTTCGCCGCTGGTCCCGTCCAGCTCAGAGCCCTCTTCGCCGCTGGTCCCGTCCAGCTCAGAGCCCTCTTCGCCGCTGGTCCCGTCCAGCTCAGAGCCCTCTTCGCCGCTGGTTCCGTCCAGCTCAGAGCCCTCTTCGCCGCTGGTCCTGCCCAGCACAAAGCCTTCGCCGCTGGTCCTGCCCAGCACAAAGCCTTCGCCGCTGGTCCTGCCCAGCACAAAGCCCTCACCGCTGGATCTGCCCAGCACAAAGCCCTCGCCGCTGGATCTGCCCAGCACAAAGCCTTCGCCGCTGGTCCTGCCCAGCACAAAGCCTTCGCCGCTGGTCCTGCCCAGCACAAAGCCTTCGCCGCTGGTCCTGCCCAGCACAAAGCCTTTGCCGCTGGTCCTGCCCAGCACAAAGCCCTCGCCGCTGATCCTGCCCAGCACAAAGCCCTCGCCGCTGGATCTGCCCAGCACAAAGCCCTCACCGCTGGTCCTGCCCAGCACAAAGCCCTCACCGCTGGATCTGCCCAGCACAAAGCCCTCACCGCTGGTTCTGCCCAGCACAAGGCCCTCACCGCTGGATCTGCCCAGCACCGAGCCCTCATCGCTGCCCAGCACCAAGCCCTCTTCACGGTCCCCATCAGCCCGGTCAGAGATTGTTTTTAATCATCCCTCTCTGGTACCCGGGACTTTCCCCAAGTATTTTTTGGGGGGGGGCCAAAGGGCTCCGTCCTGGCCACTCGAGGGGCCACGGTCACCCGAAGGGTCTTCTCCGCCGTGGCCACCTGAAGGGTCCTCACCGCCGTGGCCACCCGAAGGGTCTTCTCCGCCATGGCCACCCGAAGGGTCTTCTCCGCCATGGCCACCCGAAGGGTCTTCTCTGCCGTGGCCACCCGAAGGGTCTTCTCCGCCATGGCCACCCGAAGGGTCCGCACCGCCATGGCCACCCGAAGGGTCCGCACCGCCATGGCCACCCGAAGGGTCCGCACCACCATGGCCGCCCGAGGGGTCGTCTCCGCCATGGCCGCCCGAGGGGTCGTCTCCACCGTGGCCACACCCACAGCCTGCTCCGCCCTGGAGGCTTCCTGCCTTGTCTCCATTGCCTTGTCTTCCCCGTCAGCCTCCAGGGCGCCCACCCTCCCACCCTTTTGGTGTTTCTACGGCACGAGGACGCGCCTACCGGGAGGGGGGAGTTATGTCACGTTTCTGTTCTGTCTGAGTGTTTGTGTCTCTGATCACATGTCTGTCTTTGTTCTGTTTTCCCGCCACTCCTTGGTTTCCACAGCAACTGTCATTTAGTTCATCTGTCACACCTGGTTCCTCGTTAGTCTTGTCAGCTGTGTCTTGTTTCCCTGATCTGTTAATGTTTTATGTTAGGCTTTCTTTGCCTGAGCACACGCTCCCTGCTCCCTGTTCCTTGTTTTTGTGAGATTGTGAATTAAAACCTTGGATTACTTCATCTGCGAGTTTGCCTCCTACTTCATCTACCCTGCAGCCTGACAGTGTGCATCTTGAGACAAAATATCTCAAGTCTCTATCTGACTTAATTTAAGATATCTCAGTGCAAGTTGCTTTCAGTTAAAACATGCATGTTTGTCTGGGACTAACTTAAGCCTTATCTGTGGAACCGGGGGTATATGTATCAAATAATGAGACTAAGTCTGATACTTGCATGTCTCGCCCATTTGAATTAAACTGTCCTGATGCAATTTGTTGAGGCTCCAGTTGATCTTTGCTGATGTGGACTTGATGAGAGAGAACCAGTGGGAGCCGGAGGATCTTTGGGGAATGGAAAGACAAGGCCGCAGCCTGGCACAAGCTTGGGGGTCCTTAGAAAAAATCTAGTTCAGCATCATCTTCACATCAGGATTTCAGAAAGGAACTAAAAGACTATGGGCCCTATCTTGCACTCAGCGCAATTGACTTTGTACACCGACGCATGTATCATTCCTACTTTGCATCCGACGCACAGCATACTTTTCCCTCGGAAGACACACGTCGGTAAATTAGGGAATGAACTTGTGTCACTTGATTTTCGAACAATGTCACTTCTCTGTCTTTTACGGCCCTGACGAGAACGTCGGTCTCCTCTGCATTTTTAGGGGAAGTTTCATAGACCTTTGTTGGGAGAGTGAGTTTGCTGGATTATTCATTAAATATAATGAATAATTTGTGTGTCTGATTGGTCCAGATGCTACACTACTCAGGGAACTAGGTTTACAGTCGTAACCTGAGACGTTCCCTTTCGAACTCGTGCTGCGTCGATGACGCTGTGGGCACGAGAATGCCCGAACGCCATACGGCCAAGAAACTGTTGTGTTAAACTGTCACGACATGAGAACTCTAGACCCAGGGGTATCCATGTCTAGGTCATAAAATCTGACAAACGTAAGCGGTGAAGACAAGCCAGCTGCATCACAAACTTCTTAAATGGACACCCCAGAAATTAGGGTCTTGGAGGCCGCCATACCCCTATTAGAATGGACTCTAGTGGTCAAAGGTGAAGGCTGGCCTACAACCTCATATGCAAGAGAGATAGCCTCTCGGATAGAGGAACGCTTTGACCATCCCGGGTGCAAGCTCAAGGCAGGAAGGAGATACCGAAAGGGCCTGGAGATCTCCTACTCTTTTTAGTGAGGAAATGGCTAGAAGGAACACATTGTTGAGGGTCAGACATTTTTCTGAGACAGAATCAAGAGGCTCAAAGGGTGCAACAGATAGACCTTCTAGAACAAGAGCCAGATCCACAACCTCTCTACAACCTCGGCTGAGATACCAGAGTCTATGAGTCGGAACCCCTCAGAGGCCAGACCCACAGGTTGAATGTTTCTGGGTGGGTATGGAGGATTGCTCCTGAGATAGAATATCCCTCCTGACCGGCAGCTCCAGGGGAGGGCCGTCGAGAAGGGATATTAGGTTCAAAAACCACACTCAGCTTGGCCAGTACGGAGCTACTAAAAGAAAACTCTCTCCGTCCTGGCGGATCTTCTCCAGAACTCCTGGGAGCAGAGCAATCAGGGGAAATGTGTACAGACCCAGTGGGGCTGGATGCGTGAGAGAAAACCAAAGTGGACAGTGCGTCGTATCCTGAAATGCGAACAGATCCACCTGTGCCTGGCCATAAGAGCCGAGAGGCCAGAGGCGACACTCTCCTTCTTTTGCACTCGGTATGAGGAGCTTGATGGCTGGGGCTTCTCACGCCCAGCAGCCCCAGGGGCCTGTTGACGGCGAGAGAGATATCGCTTGAACGCCTCCGCTTGCGATAGCGGGGCGTCTAGCAGAAAATATTTATCTTTATCCTTTATGTCAGTTAAATTTAACCAAAGATGCCTCTCCGAAGCCACATTAGTTGCCATTGACCGCCCAATAGCATGGGCGGTCTCTTTAGTGGCTCGGAGAGACAGATCGGTGGCCTGATGCAGTTCTCGAACCACGTCAGGCCCCGCCCCCTCGCTAGTCTCCAGGTCCCTCAGCAGGTCAGCCTGGTATGCCTGTAATTTAGCCATTGTGTGAAGGCATTGCCCCGGCCTGACCTGCTGCCGTATATGCTTCACCCATTAACATTTTTAATGGCTTAGTGGGCAGCATTGAGGACTTCAGGGACGATGCCGATGCTGGTGAAAGATAACTGGCAAGTGGTGTTCTACTTTCGGCATCATCCCATAACTCTTCTTTTAGCCCCCTTATGTTGGAATATACATGTACTTGAGGGCTAAAAACTCTGGATGAATATGGTTTATTCCACGACCTTGATAGGTTTTTATGTAGGTCGTGGACAAATGGAAGTCCCCTCGGTGGAGGTACTGCTCTAAATGTTAGAAAGTGCTCGTCTAATAGGCTTTTGGGACGAGCGCCTTGCTTCTCGGTTGGCCATTCAACATTCAACTTTGACACAGCACAAGACAATACCTCCACCAGCTCCTTATACGCTGGGGAAGAAGCTGGCATTTCTTCCCCCATTTCGATGCTCAGCACATCTAGTTGCTCTGAACTAGACAGCTGAAGCACCGGTGCCTCTTCCAGAGTGGAAGGAACCACGGGGCGGGCTTCCAACTCTGGAGAAAAGCACTGGATCCCACTGGTAAAGGCTGAGAAAGGGCGGGGCCCGTCTTTTCGGCCCCCCCGTGAGATCCATTTGCTATCCCCACATTAAGAGCTTCCGTGTTGCCTCGTCAGCAGCGGGGTCCGATCTGCAGGGAACGCTCACCTGAACACCCTCTTTAAAGAGTGACAGGTGAGAGCGGAGCGTGTGAAGCGCCAGCCTCTCTCAATGCTCACAGTCAGCCCCCTCGAAGGCTGACAGAGCATGCTCCACTTCCAAACACATCACACAAAGTTTGTGTGTATCCCCACCCGTAAGATAACGAGGGCAGGGAGAATCACACAACTTGAATGATTGTTTGGACGCCATAATAATATATATCTGATTGAGCTGTATGGTTTTCGTGACAGACAACAATAAATATAACAGACAGTTTGACACAGAGCACTTGCTGAGGCACAGAAGCTAACGCCTGTCTAACCGGATGTGCTTTTATCCTTTCCTGGTCATGACGTCACCCGCCCGTGACATTCATTCTCGCCATTGGACTAGTTGATATGTGCTTCAGACGCAATCACGCAGGTAAATCTTTACCTCATTTAGTGGACTTTGCTATCCTAGGAACTACCAAAAGTCCAGAGATTTGCGACCTTAAAGAGGGTAATGATTTTAACGTGATCCAGTGGGAACCGGCGAACGTTCAACACACTTTAATATAAAAACAAACAAACACAAACTGAAAGTGAAAGTGGTAGCCCCTCATGGATGACTGTCGCACACACACAAACAAAACATAACATAATGTCCCATGCCTGATCCTCTCTCTCCTTCTCTGTCGTCGGTCCTCCTTTTATGCTTCCGTAGCTTCTCCGTGAGATACGAGGCCGGTGCAGCGCGCAGGTGACGCTCATTAGCTATCATGCCATGGCTCTCTGCCTCGTCCTGCTTTGCCACAATTATATTATTAAAAACATTTAGTTAAATATCTAAATATTTAGTTGTTTAATTGCAGGGAGGTATACAGTAACTTTCATACAAGGCTACTATTCTTTCATTTGTTATTCAGTACTTCTGGTCAATTAACACAACTCTAAAATACATGCCACTGCTTGTCATTAAAAGCAGAAAAGTCTATGCACAGCAATCTTCTTTCTTCCCTCATGGCAAACAGCATGCACACTTCTGGTCCCACTGGATGGGTTGGAAAAGAATAAGACAGAGGTGGGAGGGTGGCAGCAAGTTTCAAGATGCACACCAAGCTGCTTATTCCTAGAAGACAGCTCTCAAGAAAACAACGCGTGTGAGCATGCCTGGGACCTGAGGAGTGTAACACTCACACACTTACATACTCACGAGAGAGTGGGGGGGAGTCATCGGCTCTGCTTTTCAATCTAAATGCAAATGTGAAGAACAAGAACTCATGAGCAACAGGACAGAAAATAAAACAAAAGAGAAATGCCTAAGATTAAGAAACACTTTTGTATCATCATGTATGTTTTAGTAGTGAGTATGCATAGTATGTGAGTGTGTGTGAGTGTGCATAGTTCATATGTGTTTATGATCAATAACAGGCTTAGTTTTTCCATGGATGTGTGTCTGTCTGCTTGTGGAATGTGGCTAATTCTTCTTTAATGAGCTGCTGATGTCATTAGTGTGAGGTGTATGCATCACTGCATCCTCAATTGGCTGAAACCATAGTGATGAGGCAATCCACACAGACACAGCCATCACGTCAGGTGATGCAGTTCTGTCAGAGCAAGAGGCCAGAAATGGTTTAGAATGTTGCAATTTCAGGGGCTTTTTTAATCAATTTGTAAGCAAGTCAAATGTGGCCGTTTTGTAAAGGTTTAAAGGTTGTTTTTGTTCTCTTTGTGTGTGCTTATAAATGACTGACCGAATTTATCGCAAACGGTACATTAATTAAACTGATGTGACAAGCCTGCAGAAAAGAACCAATTATGATCAAGTACATAAAAATTGTACCCCTGATAATCCCCATATCTGAAAGTAAACCCTAAGTGACAGTTACAAAGCTACAGAAAGATTTGTTTACAGTATGAATGAGGTTGTATAATGATGTAACGCTCTCAGAAACTGGCAGCTCATTGTCAGTAAAAAGAGGTGATTCTGAACATTTCCTTGTAAAACACATTGAGCTCCTCTAATACAATTCATATTTGAGGATTACTCAAGTACTTATTGACTGAATTTAGTGAGAGTAAAAAAAAAAAGCTGACATAAAATAGTAAACATAAAATATCCTACACACAGTATACCAAGAGATGGCTATATTCTTGTAAAAGGAAACTTTAAAAGGAAGAAAATAATCTTTTGGTTTTCTATTTATATTCATCTTTCACATTCACTTATTGCATTTTCTAATACACATTTGATGAATCATAGGGGTCAATGCATAATATAATCCATCATTTATTTTAGTCTTTTTGAATGTCTGTTTGAGTATATATGTGTGTGCTGGAAAGAGAGGTACAGAGAGATGCTCTTTGGCAGATGGCTCATATTCTCCACTCCAGTTGTGAATCTCGACCCACAGCTGAAACACATAAGCAGCTTCCAGATTAATAAATAAGCAGGCAAATAATTGGCACCAATTAAATATTGAAATGCAGCGGTTGTTTACAGGATAAAATGACTGGAGCTACAAATTGGGACATTAAGCTCCACTATAAGACAGCATGTTATCTCATTTTACAGATTCATTTGGCAAGCATCAATATTCTACTATGTCTTTTTATGTGATTATCTTGTTACGGCCACTTCAGATTATCTGCATATTATGGCACTGTACACATATAATGCATTATGAAGAAGCACACATGTCTTTATATGGCCAATATTGCTCATATGTCATAGTCCCTGTATTATTTGAACAAATCAAAAATCGGTGGCACATTAAAGCGAAAAAAAGAAAGAAAGGCATGTTCAGCTGCAAGAGCCATAATTTTGGCTGGTTATCATATTCCAGTTAGATTCCGTAACTATCATCTGGTTCCAAAAGGCTTTTTTTTTTTTAAATAAGCAACATGTTAATCAGTAATATTTTTTGATACATTTTTAAAAGCTTCTTAAAAGAATTCTTCTTAAAATTAAAATTCTTAAAAGCGTGAAGGTCTCCAAAAGGTCCTCTGCTAGCAAAGCATAGAATAGCAGTCTGCAGGTATTATATTATACAGTCCTTCTTGGTTTTAGTTTGCTTTCAACTGTTTTAGTTGCTCAGCTATTGGTTATTGTTCGATTTCCTTAAGGGCTTTGTGGGTGCGAGTCAAACAGTGAAACGGAGAGATTTCGAGCAGCATTTGGATACCAATTCGAGCCAGCAGGGTTGTCCATGCGACTGAGAGACATAAGATAGAGTATTAAGGCAGTATTTGGGTAATGTCTGCTGTCCTGTATGCCACTGTCTAATTGAAATTCATGAGGAAAACACCCTGTGAATGCCACCTCTTGAACGTTTTGTTTTCCTCAAGAAGCAGCTCAGCTGGGATCTGTGGGTACACGTTTACAGTGCTTGAGACTAAATACATTTCTGACAAATACTGACAGACTATACTTAGCTTATTTGAGGTGTGTTGACTAGATGGGCAATAGTCTGAACAGCCTGAACTGAAAGAGAGCTATGATCAAAAGTCAGAGAAGCAGTTGCAATAATAAAAGTGGGTCCTCTTGACATTCACAAATCCATTTTAATGTTCGGCTGAACAGCGTCTTTTCTGCTGTTGAGCCCTTGAACAATATTTGTCAGCTTTATGTGAAGTGTCAAAATGTAATTACAAATCACATAATTGAGAAACATTAAGATACAATCTTATAGTCAACGCTGTAAAGTTGAAAGAACAAGATAGTGCTTTGATCTTTGGTATTTTTTATTATTTATTTTTATTTTTTAATTTAAGGAATTCTCTCTTAAACACCGCTGAAGCTCTTTGAAGCTCACTACGATTTAACCGTTCTTTGAATCTAGACTTTAACCTTTGTCTTCACGTTTTTTGGCTTAAAAATATGTACACATATCCAAGGCTGACAGGTTGAGAGAAGGGAAATTTCACAACTTGCATGTTTGTTTGATTTGCAAACAGTTACCATTGACTGTGGGAGGGTGCCAGTGTTTATCAGGCTTTCAGAGAAAAGTGATGGTGCTGACATTTTGGCAATGCTTGAGCCTACAGTATGCAAGTGCAGGTTGCAGAAGGACACAGATTCACTCAAAGTCACTATTTTGAGAACATAGCAAGAATCTTAGCCTTAGAGCTCTAAATATTCAGTTAGAGGAAGGTGTGTGTTATTACCAACCAATTTTTTGACAGCACCCGGGGCTGCAGCGTGAGTCAGCAGCACAGATGTCTGCTACTAGTGCTGCTCACATCTGGAGATCCAAGGACACAACAAATGTCATCATGTTGCTTCATCTGGTTTCAAGGGGCAGAAAAACATAATCCTGATTAATGGATCTAAACCAGCAGGGCCATGTCAGAGGTTGTTAGTCATGACATGCAAGCAACCAAAAACTATAAATACAATTAGTTATATGAAGGTTTATTTATTTATTTTTTCAGAGCAAAGCATAAAAAAACAGGCATGAACAAGCTCCACAACAGTGCTATTATGTTCTTTTGCCTTATAGTCCAGGTGATATGTGAAAATTATGTTCACATTTTCATAAAAGCATGAAACTTGGTACTCCTGTAAAGTTTGCGGCTCTGAACATTTTCAGAAATTAAAAAACTCCTCGTGGTGGCTATGACGGCTATTTTGCTTTCCGCCATAAATGAATTATGTATTTTGTATTATATCTCCTGAACCAAACATGATATGCAAATGTGATGTACACCCCTATGTTTTGATAGCCAAGGATCACAATGATATTCAAGTCAAGTTAAGTCACATTTATTTATGTAGCGCTTTTTACAATACAGATTGTTTCAAAGCAGCTTTACAGAGATAACAGGAAAAGAATGCAAAAAAGTTTGTTTCCAGAAGAAAATAGCGTCACAGTCCAGCATAAGTAAGTTCAGTGATGTTTCATTTTTGTTTCAAAAAAGTTACATGTTACAGCATGAGCTGGAGGTGAGTCTTCCGTCAGCTCGCTTTCTGATTGGGTATTGTTTCATTTCACATGATAATCTCCAGAGAGTGTGTGCGTGCGTTTGTCCTCGGGGTTCCCCCCACACAACAGGATTTCTGATTCGATTCGAGATCGGGGCGGTTCCGACGTTCTTTCGAGCAGATTCAGTCACTCTTAACACACATCACGCCACAGGACAATCTGATTAGATAATTTGTAGAACCATCAAGATAATCAGAACTTTACCTGGCATTGTCGGAAGGGGAGAAATTGGTCCAAAATCACCCTGAATATCTTGTAGTGTGTACCCAGCATAAGTGATGAGCTTGAGAATGCCATGGAGTTCAGCAGTAAGAGTGTCTCTGAAAATAGACATCATGTACAGGCCAAAAGTGTCCTGCGGAAATTCAAGACAACGTTGGTTGACGTTGGTTGACGTGATTGAGGAAATGGGAAGGACAGCAGCAACCTTCTGAATCTGAACTGAAGAGAATTAGCAGACGTAGCTGTTGTGGATGTTGTTCGGGTTGTAGAGAGGATGGGCCAAGAGCAGTACAAACTCTTTGTTGCAGAGAGAATGCAAGGCACAAAACGCATCACTGACCCTTTGAAGAGGAACAAGCTCCCTCTTTTTAAAACAGCTCTGATAAGAGGACAGTCCAAGACAAAACTAGCAGAAAAATGACTGTGCACTGTTTTCCAGACTCTACATTGCCTGTCAGACCCGTGTTGGGAACCTAGAAAACATCTTCAAAAACGCCTCGGTTACATATGGCAATCCTCGTTTCCTGAAGGAGGGAACGGAGACGCCACGTCGGGGACCGATGAATAGGAATCTCGCTAGAGAGGCCAATCTACTTCGAGTGAAACTAAACGAGCCAATGCACATTGGCGTGCAATCATTTGCAACAGCTGCTCTGCCACGCAGCGCGGGTATATAATGAGCAGAAGGTGCGATTGCATTTCAGTTTTTTGCTGAGGAGCCGAGCCGATGAGCTGGCTGCCCCAGCCGGCCGCAACAGGTGTGGCGACGGGACATGGTGTCTCCGTTCCCTCCTTCAGGGAACGAGGGTTACCATATGTAACTGAGATGTTCCTCTTCAGTCGGTCTCTCAATGCTACGTCGGGGACCAACGAATAGGAATCCCAAAAAAAGGGCCACAACTGCTGACCCCATCCAGCCACATCCGGCTCCGAGGGAGTTGGAGGACTCAACAGGTTTTTCACACTGGAGCAATAAGGGTGCACAGTAGGGTGCAGCAAGCCGACAGAGCCGGGCCTCTCAGTGCTTCTACCCGTTTAGGGTGAGAACACGAGAGGAGACTGGCTCTACGCGTAGGCTATAATATCTAGCGAACGTATTAGGTGTCGCCCATCCCGCAGCTCTACAGATATCTGTTAGCAAGGAGCCACGTGCCAGCGCCCAGGAGGATTCAATACCTTCTCGCCACCCTAAGGAAAATGACGACCTGGTCGTGCTTTCCTACTGTTTTACCATATATGTGGTCGTGATAAGCTGAAATAGCGGCAGCATGTACTTTGAGGGTGGAGGGAGACAGCCTTCGCTCCAACCTTTGCTGCAAAAAGGAAGGCACGGACCCTATCGAACATCTTCGGGGGTCCTCTCGGCGAGAAGAACACCACTCAACAAACAGTTTCCACTTCAAGGCTTACGCACGTCTCGTAGATGGCGCCTGCGCTGAAGTGATGGTGTTAAGTACCTCTGGGGGTAAGTCACCTAGAACCTCCGTGTCCCATCCAGGGACCATACATGGAGTTTCCAGAGGTCCGGACGCCGGTGCCATAGGGTTCCCCGTCTCTGAGTCAGAAGGTCCTTCCTCAGAGGAATGGGCCAGGGAGAGACTGTCGCGAGTAGCATGAGTTCTGGTGACCAGGTCTGGGTGGGCCAATAGGGAGCCACCAGAAGGACCTGCTCCTCGTCCTCCCTGACTTTGCACAGGGTCTGTGCAAGTAGGCTCACTGGGGGAAACGCATATTTGCGAGGGCCCCGGGGGCCAGCTGTGTGCCTGTGTGTCTGTGCCAAGTATTCCCTCGGTCAGGGAGTAAAACAGCTGGCAGTGGGAGGTCTCTGATGAGGCAAACAGGTCTACCTGAGCCTCCCCAAACTCTCTCCAGATCAGCTGAACCGCTGGAGTCGGTGGAGTCGCCATTCTCCTGGGAGCACAGCTCGTGATAGCTCGTTGGCCACGCGGTTGAGCACACTGGGGACATACATGGCCCGAAGCAACCTCAGATGCTTCTGATTCCAGAGGAGAAGATGGCGGGCGAGGTGCAACATGCAACGGGAGCTTAGACCACCTTGTCGGTTGATGTACGCAATGGTCGGAGTGTTGTCCAAACGGACCTGCACGTCCCTGCCCTGTAGTGGCCTCTTTAAGTGGCTCAGAGCGAGGTTATTTTCGTAAATGAAAACTGAAATTAAGACTAAAACTATTGGTTCAAAAACACAGTTTCGTAAACTGAAATCAAATTTAAAATTCATAATAAATGAAAAACTAAAACTAAACGAAACTAACAACAGTTACTGAAAAACTAACTGAAATAAAATAATAATTAGCAAAAATAAATAATCGTTTTCGTAATTAATAAGCTCTTTACTTTGGTGGAAAATCTGACCTGTGGCTCTTTAGGGAAATGCCTGTATATGGCGCTTCACGCGTGTGAAGTTGCTGAGGAGATTAACCGCTGTCCTGTGACACGCTCAATGAAGGACCATAGCATCGAACACATCGCTAGTCCTAAGCGGCTGTTCATAAAGTCTGTGGCAGTGGAATGGGAAATAACACAAGGTAATGAGACGCAAGTTGGACTTCTTTTAACTTGAGCGCAGCGTTTTTAGAATGCCCTTTCATTTGCGAGACGCGTGTGCAACAGCAAAACAAGTCCGTCAAGCACAAAAAAAACTTTAATGTACTACTACTTTATGTTTGAGATGTCATGCTTTCATGAAGGTTGACAGGCGGAAATGCACTTACAGTGCTGTTATTATCTTAGATTTTCTGCTAATAATATTATTATCCAGACATGTTCCCACAATGTAGGGAATACCAGGACACTAAACACACACAGGCGCGCATACACAACACACACACACACACACACACACACACACACACACACACACACACACACACACACACACACACACACACACTCTGGTCCAATATCTTTGTGGGGACTCTCCATAGACTTAATGGTTTTTATGCTGTACAAACTGTATATTCTGTCTCCTTACACTAACCCGACCCCTAAACCGACCCATCACACACAACTTTCTGCATTTTTACATTTTCAAAAAAACTCATTCTGTATGATTTATAAGCTTGTGTACCAATTATGTTTAACTGGCCAGTTAATTAACCAGTTAAATTATGTTTAACAAGATTTCATCTTTAATATAAATTAGTTAATCTGAATTTTTCATAGTTTTTTCTTGTATACTTTTAAAGCAACACTAAGGAACTTTTCCTCTTCGGTCGCCCTACAGGTTGGAAGCGGAATTGTCCATTACCGCTGTCGTAAATAATTTCGCCGCCCGCAGCCTACTGTCGCACGCACGCTCGCTGTTTATCTAGCACCGGCTTTGGAATGAACGATGTCCACAGACAAGGTAGAGTATGTTGCATGATTTCATGAAAATATGATGTATTACGACATCAGAAACGAAGAAAAACTAAATTATGACTATTGTAACGCTTGACGTAAAGCAAGTCAAATTTGTAGTTTTCTTATGTGTCATTCGAACTATAGAAACGTGACCCGGTTTGGCAAACTTGCATAGTGTGGTTATAGCAGATATAGGGCCGCAAAGCGAATGCAGAAGTGCCTTTCACCCTGTTACGACTTGATGGACCACTGATACGATTTTGGAAACATTATTTTAAGGTAAAACATTTTCCTTAGTGTTGCTTAAGTTCCATTAATTTGGTGCTTTGTTAAATTTTTATTATTATTTTTATTATTATTATTATTATTTTTATTATTCACATTTTTTTTTATTGAGATGTCTGCACAAGAGTTAAATGTAATCTCGGCAAACATTAAACTTTTCTGAAATTAAGCGTCTCGCTTTGGTCTACACTGGAAGTGTTCTGTTTGCTCTGCTAAACTATAATTACTAAAACTGAAACTAAATAAAATAAAAACTAAAAAGAAATGTGTTTGCAAAATAAAAACTAAACTAAAACTAACAAAACCATTAATGAAACTAACTAAAACTAAACTGAAATTCAAAGCAAAATTGAAAACGATATTAAAATAAAAACTAATTTAAAAAAGCAAAACTATAATAATCTTGCGAGATACTGCTATCAACTCGAGGCAGTTGATGTGCCAGTGCAGTTGGGGGCCCGTCCACACCCCTGACACTGCATGGCTGTTGTACGTGGCACCTCAGCAGGTGGCAGAGGCATCTGTGAACACCACAGCATCTCTGGACACCTGTTCCATGGGCACTTCTGCCCGCAGGAACGAGGGGTCTGACCACGGGCTGAAGGTCTGGCGGCACGCCGGTGTGATTGTCACCCAGTGAGTGCCATGATGCCACGCCCATCTCGGGACTCGGCCGTGAAGCCAGTGCTGAAGCATATGGAGCAGCCGGGCAGAGTTACCACTGCTGCCGCTGCCATATGGCCCAAGAGCTTCTGAAAAAATTTCAGAGCATGGCCATCATCTCCGGGTCCGACTCGGGCACCGCTGTCAGACCCGAAGGGGGCAGTGGCGCCGAATCATCATCCGCGGCGACGCCTGACCCACCCTCCGATGTAGCAATCGACATTCGGTTCTGCTGGGGAGCGCCGAAGGACATGGCTGGTACACACCTCGTGGATGGTCCAGCACGTTCCGTCAGTGGCTCTACTGGCTGTGGAGTGTGGGAGGGATGAGGGTTCCTAGGGGGTTGGTTCCCCGAAGGAAGTGCGCTCATCGTGATCCTTAGGTCACCTGCACTACTGCCTGAAGTAACCCTCTGAGGAGGGTTAGATCACTGCAGAGGCACAGGGACTCCGCCCCTTTGCAGGAATGAGAGTCTCGACTATAGCTCCGAGATGGTCATCCTCCCACAATGGGTACATGACTCATCCACGAATGCTGCCTCAGCGTGTTCAATGCCCAGACACGCAATGCAGCGCTCGTGCTCATCCCGCGATCCCAGGTAACAACCTCATCCAGGAACACACAGGTAGAGTAATATCTTTAAAGGGGTGATGAACTGAGAAATCAAAATTTCCTTGAGCTTTTGACATATAAGAGATCATCATACTATAATAATATCCTGTAAGTTTCAGAACTGAAAACTACCTTGTTAGTCCAATAAAAGCTTTTATAGACATCAGGCTCAGCAAATGACTCGTTTTTCAAAGTGGGGAACTATGACGTCAAAGAGGATAAAACACCGCCTCCACAAAAGAAGATCAACGCCTACTTCAACATGGCCTGTTTAGCCCCGCCCACCGATTCGCCCAAACATGCTAAATAACATAGGACGACATGATAATTGCTAAACCGGATCGAGCTACTTCCAAGTTCTAAATATTGTGCAGTGCCTGTTTGTGGAAGAAGACAGTCTGCATAAGCTTCCTTCGGATTCCAGCATGGTTAAACTTTATTAAATCAGTCAATCACAATTTCCCGACACGGATCTGCCAGCAACATGTAAGTAACCATGTGTATTCTAATGCCTGATCTGCGATCAGTGATTTCTGTGTAATTATTCAAGTTCAGATATTTCTCTTAAAATCGTTCAATACTGTTTATGCATCAGTGACTAAACGATCAACTTCACATAATTTCTCGTTTTATTATGAAAATAATCTTTTTTAAACTGTTATTAAATTATATACAGAAAGCGATCAAAGAACGATCCCTTTCCAATCGCCCAAGCTGTCAATCAAACAGCACAGCGCGAGCCGCGAGAGCTTATCTGGACACTTACTAAGCTCGTGATGAAATAATGACACTGTTACACTACACAACGAAGCTCTTACTGTGTATTCACATCGTGTTTGCCTTGTGATTTGGTGTAAGCATTTGTGAGAGTGCAAAAATTGCGTTGCAATGATAAGATCTTTATTCACGCGATCAACAGACTGTCATCTGCTCAGTCAGTGCTCATCATGCTGCAACCTTTCATGTGATGGAATAGATTTAAATATAATGCTTTAAACGATACTTTTCACGATTTGTTAATCTCGATAGCTGTAATAGTAAAAACGTAGTAAAAGCTTTCGAGAGAGTTCATGTAATACTAGCTATTTCATATGCAAGCATGTCAGCCAATCACAGCAGTGGGCGTTTGCACTGCAGTCTCACAGCAGACACGCCCCTTAAAACAGAGCGTTCAAATCTGAGGCTGAAATCAGGCTTGGAAAAATGGCTTTTATTTATAAATTATGACAATTTTTGATGTAAAAATCATACTAACATTATAAGGGCACCCCAGGCAACATTATAAAATAATAAAACAATCCAGTTCATGACCCCTTTAAAAAGACGCGCTCCATCCATGTAAGCTCTTTCAGGGGACTGCTCTCCTTGGTGCTGAAGCATGCAGGGGAACGATCACAGCGAACACAGACAGGAAATGTGCAACCTGTCATGCGCTGTCTCTCTCACCGGCGGTCTTACCAGCTTGCTCAATAAACAAAAAGAGATAGAAAGAAAGAAAGAGAGAGAGAGAGAGCGAGAGAGAGAGAGAGAGAGAGAGAGAGAGAGAGAGAGAGAAGAAAGAAAGAAAGTCTGGTCCGCGTTGTATCGCCCGTACCTGACACGAGAGGTCCTCCTGAAGAGCTCGCTCGTTGAATTCCACCAATGTAGATTTAACAGCATCGAAACGCTCGGCTCTGAAGCAAAAAGCTGAAGTGCAATTGCACCTGCTGCTCATTATTTACCCGCGCTGCGTGGCAGAGCAGCTGTTGTAAATGATTGCACGCCAATGTGTATTGGCTCGTTTAGTTTCACACGAAGTAGATTGGCCTCTCTAGCGATATTCCTACTTGTCGGCCCCCGACGAGGCGTCGAGAGACTGACTGAAGAGGAACGCTGATCACTCTCTGATCACTCTCACTTCATGGTGGACTCCACTTCGGAAACAAGGCTGATCTGCCTGGAAAACAGTATAAGCAGTGCCTCACGAAACAGTGCCCCAGACACTGAGGTCTAAATCAGCAGCAGAAACCAGGCGTAGCTAAAACCTTCAATGATTTTCCAGCAAGATCTTCATACCTTATATCAAAGACAAACTTGAAAGGGTCAACAGAGTGTATGTTGTATGGGACTGCTATGAAGTTAACAGCTTAAAGTCCCAGAAGTGGGGAAATTGGACAAGAACAAGAGTGGATGGAAAAAAAATAAACAAGTTAACAAACCAACTGTGAAGGCTTCCTGAGACTGGATAAAAACTGGCCATACTTTCTGGCCAGGAACCTTGTGGAAATGTCGACTACCAAACAAGTTGTTTACACATGTGGACTCAATCATCTCACCCACTAAAATCAGATCAGATTGTCCCTTGCACACATGAAGAGGCAGATACAAGGATGCTACTCCATGCGGCGGATGCTGCAAGAAAAGGATTTAAAAAGATCACCCTCCTGCGCACTGTGGACCAACTGTTGTGGTTCTAGCCATTGCACATGTGTCAGAGCTGGACATTGCGGAGTTGTGGGTGGCATTTGGGACTGGCAAGAACTTCAGATACATAGCTGCCCATGAGAATGCCAAGTCTCTAGGTCCTGACAAATCCAAGGCCCTTCCTGTGTTCCATGCCTTCACTGGCTGTGACACAGTCTCTGCATTTGCTGAATGCAGATGACATGGCAACAGAGGCCTTCATGGCTCTGTCAAAGGCTCCAAAAAGCAAACCAGAGGAGGTCATTTCCATTGTGGAGCTCTTCAATTCTCCTCTATGATCGCACCAGCAGCCAACTCAACATCGATCAAGCTCATCTTGAGTTGTTCACAAAGAAAGGAAGGAGGAATGGAGCAAATCCCCCCAACTAAGGATGCACTGGTGCAGTCAAGTCAAGTCACCTTCATTTATATAACGCTTTTTACAATATAGATTGATTCAAAGCAGCTTTACAGTGATAATAGGAAATAATAGGAACAAAGATCCGTACAGCAGCTCTAGGAGAAAATCATTGTCCAGCTTAAGTATGTTTTTTTTTTTTATTGATTCATTCCATTTTAAAAATCATCAGGTATTAACTTAGCATTAACAAAACACCGTTCTCAACTAAAAACAGAAAACCCTCAATAAATTACAGCCCTGGTGGCCCGAGAACGCAAACCCCGAAATAGGTTTCAAAGTGCTAGCTCTTGAAAACAAGTTGAAAGTAATACCATTCTCATCTCTATGTAAACTTCAAAAGCGTGAATCTGTGAAAACGGCGACGACATGCGCATTACTATTTTAACGATCTAAGCGCATGGTCTAAAGCGCACGGCGCAAGTGCCGAATCCACTTTTGCTAGTTTAACAACGTGAAAAATGGTCTGCGCCACCCGGCGCATGGTCTTAAAGGGTTGTCCCTATTCTCTTCATGAGTAATGGATGTGTTTTGGGCATAACGTGCAAAAAAACAATCAGAGTCTCATCTCCCATTCCCTTTAAAAGCCAGTTGCACTCGAGCCATGACGGATTCACTATTTACATGGCGGAATTTTCAAGCGGAAAGAGTTCCAGAGAGGAAACGGATCTGTTTGTGCGCAAGGTTAAAGCGCAAGCAGACCATCTACGGGACAAAGGAACAAAAGGATTTAGCTTTTTAAACTCTACACAACATGCATGCAACATACATGATATTATAAAGTCTAGCCTAGGTTCTCAGATACTGTGATTTCCTAATGTGAACCCTGAATTTACCATTAGCTATTCACCTGAACAGTTTATGATGTTGTATCATTGTAATCATTGACCATCAAAAGATAGGGGTAGACATCATCTTTTCTGTGTTATCATGTTTGATTCAGGAGATATGATACAGTGGAAAGTAAAATGGCCGCCATGGCCGCCATGAGGCGTTTTTGTGATGGTTCCATTTCTGAAAATGTTCAGGGCCCCGAACTGTACAAGAGTACCAAGTTTCATGCTTTTATGAAAAAGTGGACATATCACCTCACATTTTGCACATATCATCGCGACTATTACTGGCTTACACAGTCATAAACATTAGCTCATGACGAGGGAGAATCTAATTTCATTTTACAGTTTATAATGTAGCTCAATGGTATCACACATTCAGGCACAATGTTTAATATTATTATTATTATTATTATTATTATTATTATGTTAAAGGTAAAGCGGTTCATTTCTGCAGAAACAGACTTAAACAGAACTGTACACTCTTAAAAATAATGCTTCCAAAAGGGGGGTTTCACAGTGATAGAAGAACCATTTTTGGTTCCCTAAAGAAACTTTCAGTGATCAGTTCTTAACAGATCCTTTTTTAAAATAATCTAAATAACCCTTTTCCACCATAAAGAACTTTGTGTGATAAATGTTCTTCATGGAACTTTAATGCCAATAAAGAACCTTTATTTTTTAAGACTGTAACATTATTACAATAATAATGACTGTTTTCAATCAGATTACACTACCCTCATCTGCCATTCCCTTGTGGTAAAGTACACTTACACTTTGTGTACGTGTAAAGTACACAACTGCAAAATGAATGTAATGTTTCCAGACACTTAATTGCATTTTATTAACAATTTAATGGAAATGTATTATAGTTTTAATTGATATTACAAGCAGTTATATTCAATTTATTAAAATATTTTTTTAGTGGACACTTTAGTGAACTACATCTTTATATGTAATTTCATAACTACTTCTATTGTCTTTGAAATCCCTAAATAAAACAAGTCTTGTTCACATAGAAGCAAAAGAAAATATGAATGAAATAATAAATCTTATATACTGTACTTCTAAGATTTAGATTTCTGATACTCTTCAGTCAAGTAAGATTTCATCAATGGTCTGCACGTCCATGGGAAGAAATGTCACAAAGTCATGTCCCAAATCTTCAATCTTTATTAAGCAGTTTACACAGTTTATACTTTGCATAGAAAGAAACATCCCCATCCTGTGTTTTGCACTCTACTATTTTCTTACTTAACACCGTTTAAAATTAGTAAATATGAAATTGTGGCAAGTGGGGGAGAGAGCCATGGGAACGGTGTTAGGCCGGTGTGTTAATGAGCGCCACCTGTGCGCCACATCACTCTCGAGTCCCACGAAGGAGCTCCAGAAGGATAAATGGAGGAGTGAGGACAGTGAAGGATGAGAGAGGAACAGTCCTGGGAATTTATGTTGTTTTGTTTTAGTTTATGTGGCATTCGTCCTTGAGGGGCTGCCACTTTACTTACATTTTTTTGTTTCGACTAAAGTTACGTTCCCACCTCCTTTTTCCCTAAGCCCTTAACATTGCTACAGTGGTACCGAAAACGGGGAGGAGGAGGTCAAAGAGCCCTCTCCGCTGTGGAAAATCTGTAGTGCCATTCAAGGCTGTGGGCTGGAGTGACTTGCCGGGGGAATGGACGAACTCGCTGCCATCCGCCTGTGTCTTGGAGTGGCGGCTGCCATCCGTGAGGGGACAGAGGAGTCTCCGTTGTTCGCCGGAGGAAGTCCTCCATAATGAGGAGGAGCAGGCAAGCGAGGGAATGGGTGGCTCGCTTAAGAAACATCCCCATCCTGTTGATGAGAGGAGTAGGAGGCCGTCCACCTTAGGAGGCCAGCAACACCGTCAGGCATTGCGGAGGAGTTCCCCTAGCTGTTGGAGGATTAGATGGCAGTGCATTCTGGGAACCTGACCCAGAAGTCTCATCTGTCCTTACCGGCCACGGAGTAGAGCGCAGTCTCATGGGTGCCCCCCGGCGATGGGGGTATGTGGCAAGCAGGGTGGGGCCGAGAGCCTTGGGAACGGAGCGAGGCCAGTGGCACGAGTGATAATGAGCAAGCCACACCGGTCTCGAGTACCGCGAAGGAGCTCCAGAAGGATTAAAAGAGGAGTGATGACAGTGAAGGATGAGGTCATTTTGTTTACTAATTTGTAAACTAATTTGTTTTAGTTTATGTGGCAGTCGTCCCTGAGGGCTGCCGCTTTACTTTAATTTTGGTCTCTGTTTATTTTATTTTTAAAGTTATGTTTAACGTTCATCAGTTCCTGCCTCCTTCCCTTTTCAACAAACTATAGTAATGTAACCTTGAACAAAGAAAACCAGATAATGTTACATGAGCATCCCCCTTTTTCCAAAATTATACACAAGAAAAACACAAGAAAAACTGATTCATGTTTTCTCTATAACCCCCTATAAAATGTTTTCTACACCTCCGGTTCACTCAAAAATGAAAATTCTGTCATCATTCTTCTTTGGAACACAACAGAAGATATTTTGAAGATTAAACAGTTTTGTAATTTTTTTTACCTTTTTTCTCAAAATACCTTCTTTTATGTTCCACAGAAGAAAGATAGTCATAGTCAGGTTTCAAATGACATGAGGGTGTGTAAATGATGACAAAAAAAAAATTGAGTGAACTATCACTTTAATAGCAAGCAAGCGATCAAATAACACGGTGTGTCTCAATCAGCTTCCTAGTTAATGTAACTATGTACAAATCAAAGTATTTATCATAATATCCTTTAAATAACATAAAAAAAGAAATGTCAGAAAAATATCAGTTATGCTATTGTTCATAAAAACTTAAATCACATGTACTGATTTAAGACATATGAGATGATGCACCCACTGTCATTGATTAACTTCACATATTTCATAGAACATGAGTTGACCTGGAATCCAATGACCTTCTTAGGGCCACACGGGAGTGGTATGGGATCTGTAGAAATTTTGAGAGAAAAATAAGATTTTAGATTTTTAGACTAACTGTACAGCTAATGTAAGGCTCAAATAAAGTTACAAGGTTATTACCATACAAATAAATCTCTCAAATACTAAAATCATTTAAGCAAAACAATATTATTATGTTAAAATAAATATTTATCTCTTATTATTATTATTATTTAAAATTTAGGAGCTTCTTGTAAAAAAAAAATCAGTGACTGGGACAAAAATAAGAGAGCACTGGGAAAGATGTGGAATATCTGGTTAACGTAATGATTAACAGATTTTGGTTTTCATAGCCCTGTTTTTTTGTTGTTTTTTTTTTTACTCATTGTTGAATGTGTGTAACCTGGATAGGATAAACTATTTTAACATCCCCTTTATGTTCAACTGCTGCTGATTTGACATATATGATCTAACATGTGTGCACTCACTGGTTCAGAATCACACCCAGTATTGCACAAACTCCAGATTTCTTAATCTAATCGTGTTCTGTAATAATGTGGCAATTCTTTTTCCATGTAATTAGTTACCATTGATGCATTATAATGATCTTCGGAAGCACTTTAATTAGATTTGAATCATTAATGAGAATGGTTAATGAAGTTTGATTGGACATGTGAGTGTGCAGAGACAGACCCACAAGCACGCTTACACAATACACACACATCATGTTAAATGAAGGGCTTTAGATTAGTAAAACATTTTTAAAAAGAGTTATTTTCCGAGAGAGAGAGAGAGAGAGAGAGAGAGAGAGAGAGAGAGAGAGAGTGTGAGTGTGAGTGTGAGTGTGTGGTTCAGGTATACCCTACGTTATGGAGACAAAATGTCCCCGCAAAGATGGCAATATCTAAAATCCTTGTCCTTGTGGGGAATTTTTTTGGTTCCCATGAGGAAAACAGCTTAAAATCATACTAAGAGATGATTTTTTGAAAATGTAAAAGTTCAGAAAGTGATGGATAGGTTTAAGGGTAGGGGACATATAGGCTATACAGTTTGTACAGTATAAAAATCATTATGTCTATGGAATGTCCCCATAAAACATGAAACTAGGTTTTAGTGTTTGCGGTAACAGGGCAACCGCTTATTTTGGAAGTTTCATGTCAACTGATATCTGATATCTGCATTTTCAATGATCATGGCTTTATAAAAAACATATGATTTTTTCTTTTCTTTTTTCTTTTCTTTTTCTTCTATTATCTCCATGTTTTTAAAGGAAATAGATGATGAAGTCAATGATTTTTCCACTATACTTTTGTTTGGAGATTCCTTGAAAACTTGCCATCATATTTGATTAGAATATTGAAATTGGCTTTTGCACATAACATTTTGCTTGCGTATTGAGTTCATGTCTTTCTGTTAGTTAAAGAGTAATAATTGCAAGTTATACTACGGGGCTGTTTAATGCTTGAATCTGATTGGTTGATGAACGTTCTAAGGCATGCAATTATTTTCAGGGAAACGTACCGCTAAAGTAGTTACGGGAAGGTCTTGACAATATTACATATCCACATCATTCCGCCAAATGATTTCGGTTGTTTCAAAGGTCCTTTCAGCCTACAACAGCAAAAGAACAACAACTCACAACGACACTGAACAAGCAGATACATATAGTAAACAAGAGGATAAAAACGACAAATTATTTCCAAGTTTTTTTGCCACAAAATTGCATTTTATTATGTACGGACAGCACACTTTCTCACACCCTCTCTCCCACTCAAACTCACACGCATTCAGTAAGGACACACACTCATACACACACACTAACGCACAGAAACGTGCTGTAAGTGCTGCTCTGACGATTTTATCAGTAAAATAGTTTACAAACTTAAAAGCTACATGCCATTTTTCACTTGCGAGGTAATAACGACGCTGTTCTTGGAGAAGATAAACTTACAGTTTCGCTATTAGTAGAGACGCTGGTGCCGAACACTGTTGAGAGACACATAGATTCAGGTCATTTACATATGCTTAATCTCTCTCTCTCTAATAACTGCAATAATAAACTGAATTAGTCTGCTATTAATGGCCTCCATCAAGCCTCCGTTACTAGCTCTAAAATGACGTTCTGGAATTAGCAACGGAGGATTGGGATTAGATGTGTAAGAAATCTTGGACCAAAACGGTCCAAGATGGTGGAAGGCAGTCTGGCAGGTGTTCCCTTGCTGCCAATTGATCATCAAAAATCAAACCTAAACTACTATAAGTTAAATAGCGTTGAACATCACAATGGCTATAAACTAGGTACGTTAAAGTTTCAGTGGTTGATTATAGCAATTTACGTTGCTGTATTACTGATAGTTACGATGCCAGACAGTTTGAATGTCCCGGTAGCACTTGCTGCGGATTGTACATCTCAACAACTGAAGGGCGAGTCCCTTGCTGGTGTGTTGCAGAGTAATCTGGACTTTGTACATCTAGGTCCCGGGCCGATGGCGACGACAGTCGGTTTGAATGTCGCGGTGGTGCTTGCTGCTGACGGTGCACCTAAACAACCGAAGGGCGAGTGTTTTGCTGATGTGCTGCAGAGCAATCCGGACTGTGTACATCGGAAACCCAGATTGGTGAAAGCTAGTTTGAGTATTCCTGTAACACAAGGACTTGTTGACGGTATATCTCATCAATCGCAGGGTGAGTGCTTCGATATGGTGTCACAGAGCAATCAATATTTTATATAGCTCTCAAAGACAGACGTGAGTAATCCATACTCTTTACCATCTGAAAATGTGTTGGCTGTGTCATCTTCGCAATTTTTGAATCAAGTAAGCTCAGAGGATAGATTTAAGTATAGAGTAAACTCGGCATTTGTCAAACTGCGACAAATGAAACTTTTTAAAACTGTAAATCATGCAAGGATCTTATGGGACACTGTTGCCAATCCAAAAGGACTGTTGGCCGGTGATTTAAATATTCGTAGTGTTATGGCAAAGTGTGATGAAATGAAACAACTTGTCAGAAATTCAAATTTAGATTTTTTTTATGTTTGACTGAAACATGGCTAAGTAGCCTACTACTTCACCATCAGCAATGTTAGATGTCTCTGTTTATTATATTTTTTTAAGAGATAGGTTGGTGGGTAGGGGTGGGGGTATTATGTTTTATGTCAAGGATAGTATTAGGTGTACAGAGTTACAATTAGCTTATAACTTTGATATTGAATGTATAGTTTTAGATGTTACCCTCTCACCACAAATGTCTTATAGATGTCTTATATTAAATAATTATAGCTGTTTATAGACCACCATCAACAAATAATGAATTCTATGATAAATTACATAGGCTTCTTAAAATATGCGTTTTTACTAAAGAAGTTATTCTACTCGGTGACTTCAATGTAAACTGGCTAGATAAAATTGGTAGGAAATTTTTTTAAAACATAACTATAGAAACTTGTTAATGGAAACAACTTGTTAATGTGTTAATGTGCCTTGCTCCCCCTGTTTTTAAGGATTATATTGATCAGATAACAGGACGGTATAAACAAGCTGGTATTAGGGGTGATTGTAAGGTACCACTAAGAAGAACTTACATTGGTCAGCTATCTTTGGCTTTTAGAGGAACACATGAGTGGAATAGACTTCCAACGGAGTTGAAAAAATTAAAACAAATAACAGGTCATTGTGGTTTCTTAAAAAAGCTGAAAATATGGTTAATGTTGAATCAAAATTGTGAACATTTATAGATATTCTGGTATGGTAGTTTTTATTTATTTATTATTCTTGTGTTGTGTGGTGTATGTCCTTAACATCAACCTGCAAAAGGGACAACGGATGAAATTAGCCAGTGTTGGCTAAATCTGGCGCATTTTACATATAGCTATGTACTATTAATGTATACTGTGAATGAATGAATGAATGAATGAATGCATGAATGCATTCATTCATTCATTCATTCATTAGTCCTACACACAACGAGGCAGTTATAGCCATGATTGCTGTGCGAGTAGTCTGCATTTTTTCCTGTTGGAGATGTAATGAAAGACAGGGGTGCAGGCTCAGTTTAAGTTTCGTGAGTTAAGCGTACCCTGAAATTATTTGTGTGAAACGTGAGTGCGTCATCAAAAGGAGAATGGTTTTGGGGACTGACTGAGAGCACGAGAGAGAGAGAGGGCCCTATCTTGCACCCAGTGCAATTGACTTTGTACACCGACGCATGTATCATTCCTATTTTGCACCCGCGCACAGTGGACTTTTCCCTCCACAGACGCACGTCGGTTAACTAAGAAATACACTTGCGCTCCCGAGGGCGGTTCAGCGCAAAGAGGAGGCGTGTTCTGGCGCAAGCGTTCCCTCATGCTATTTTGCAGGTTTAGAAATCAATTCCGCCACTGACCGAAAAAACCTAGTTTAAAGTTAAAATTCAAGTTATAGCATGTTATTCATATGCTATTTTAAGGGTGCATGCTTGGCCATAATCAATGTAGCGTGTGCACAACGCGCATACACTTTGATTCTCTCATCTACACAGAAGCAGCAGTTTTCATTTTTGCAAATCATACATTATTACGATAGATAGATAGATAGATAGATAGATAGATAGATAGATAGATAGATAGATAGATAGATAGATAGACAGTTCATTATAAAAGCATAGCCTACATCTAGCTTACACATTTACCCAAATTATCATACGCCTGTTTAACCGAAGTTAATTTGGATGTGTTTCTCCATCCCCAACGTCACTTCTCTGTGTTTTACGGCCCTGACGAGAACGTTGGTCTCCTCGGCTGTGAACCGCTCCTGGCGCGCGCCTGGCAAATCCGCCGTTATAATAGGAATCAGCTATAGAACAAGCGCGCCTGCTCTTAAAGGGAATGTGAGATGACGCTCTGATTGGTTTATTTCACGTTAAGCCCAAACCACACCTATGAATAATGAAGCTACTTCAGACCAACCCATTTTAGATTTGTGTCGGGCGCAAGAGTGATTTATCCCGCCGGTATAATAGCAACAGCGCCCGAGACCCGCCCACAAAGTTACTTGCGTTTCACGCTTGATACTTGAGTTTCAGATCGTTAAAATAGGGCCCAGAGAGTTGTTTATTGCGTCATTCTGACTTTAAGCATTTTTGAAAGTCCTGCTGCATTTCCGAGTCATACATGAACCAATAGATCAAGAGACATTGATTTCTTCCTGTGAACCACTTAAGAACGTTAGATTTGCTTTTGAGAATCTTTTTATCTGTGTGTCAGACCTATATTTAGGTGTGTTGAGTTCGTGCTGTGGCTGAACTGCACCATTTTGTTTCAGAACGCTTCTGTTTTGTTTTGTTTATTATCCTACCATCCTGATGACATCTCCTCACTGTCCTGTCTCAGCTGTTTGCCTCATTGTTGCAAGTCATCACAAGTCATCGTTTTAAATTCAGTGTTGCTACAGACTGGTTCAAATATTCTTTACACACACAAACATTAACACTTCATATAAACTGAACCGAACAAAGTGTTTGAATGAACTGAGAGTTTCACAATTTAAACTGTGTTTGATGTGAGAATTGAGTCAAAAGGAAACTGAATCATAAGTTGTTATGATTAGGGTTGGGGTTTGGTTTAGGGTTAGTTACTTGTAATTTTACATAATTTACTGTTATTACTAGAGTTAGTACATGTAGTAACGTGTACCTATGTCAGCATAAAATAAAGTGTTACCAAACATTTCTTTAATATTATTATAGACATTATTTTCATATTAATTTTACCGCGTGCTTTTGCGAAAATTAGTATGTATTTTTAATGTTACCAATGCTTTGTCAATGTTAAGATTATTTGTAATATGCCAATACAAATACTGGTATTTATCACTTTATTTAAATTAAAGGTTGTATCAGTGATTTCAGGCCCAAAAAAGGCCCAAACATAAATGATCACATTCATCTAATCTTTCCTAACGATCCGCTAGCTGCCCGTTCCATAAGCAGGCCGTCAAAAAAAACGGGTCTCTGTAGGCAGCCTAGGCTCTGAGATCTGCACACAAAAACAATCGGTTTCACCAACTACTCAAAACCAAAATAAATAGTGTTCCAACCAATCACCGACAGGGGGTGGGTGTTGTGAGGTTTTGCGCTCGTGCACGGCTGCATGCGAAGTCGGAGCTGAAGTTCTCTCCACCTTTCAAAAGCCTTCCCGATAACTATTCGTGTCTTGGAATAAACACAATGGTATTCCCTCGCCCTAATCCTCCTCCTGCTCTTGGGGATTGACTCAGCCATGTTCAATTCCTCTTGTTCGTTGATAGACGCTGGCTTCTTCTTCAGCTCCGACTTCGCGTGCAGCCGTGCACGAGCGCAAAACCTCACAACGTTTTTTTGACGGCCTGCTTATGGGGCGGGCAGCTAGCGGATCGTTAGGAAAAATTAGATGAATGTGATAATTTATGTTTGGGACTTTTTTGGGCCTGAAATCGCTGATACAACCTTTAAGCAAAACAAACGGACAAAGAGAAACCGTTCACTAGCAAGAATTGTAGTATCAAGCCACTACACAATTAATCCAAGCTGTCATTTATATTCCCAGGGACAGAATATTTCCAGAATTCAATGGACATTCAACCAATGGGTTGCATCAATGAAATACGCCTTCCAAGTAATGAAAGTACCTGCAGAAGATTGTGTAGAGTTAGTGGAACAGGATCTCAAAGATAAAGCCAAATCGACCGTAAGGTTCATGTTGGGTGACGGTGAAAAGTATGCTGACGATATCTTTACAGTCCAACTAGACACATATGGAGACAAAGTGTCAATTGGAACCAGACTGAAAGATTTCTGCAAACATAAGCAAATGCAAGGAGAGACAATACGCTCAGACGCTTATGGCCTACAAGAGAGACTCAGCCGAGTTCAGCGCTGGTAGCCAAACTGAGACGGCGAAAGTGTGTTAATGGAACAACTTGTCCTGGGCCTTCTAAATGATTTTCTGAGGCTTGAAATGAAAAGACGAGTCAAAGAGGACGCAAGTTTGTCTTTTGTTCAGGTAATGCAAGCTGCAATTACCTGGTCAGAAGAAGAGGAGACACAAACAATCCAAAACCCAGAACCCGTGTCAGAGTAGTTAATGCTGATGCAGAACAAGCTTCCTCTATGCTAACCCTGGAAGAGACAACCCCTGAAGGACAGTGATGGCCAATACATCTGTTATTCATGTGGCAAAACTGGGCACACTAGTAGACACTAGTAGGTTTTGAAGTAGCCACGGTGTCTGATCAATCCTGATGTTTTACAGGAATGGCTGAAAATAATGTAGGAAACACTCCGACAAGTACAATGCAAGCCAGCTCTGGGCCATCTATGATAAGTAGCCATACTGCTTAATGGACTGATGAGTAACAGAGACATTGAAAAATGGTGCATTTAGAGATTGTCTTAGAATAGCTGGTGTCAAAACAAACTGCTTACTGGATACAGGCTCAGAAGTGTCCACTATTACAGAGTCACACTTTAGGAAGCACTTTGGAGAGCAAGATCTGAAATTGTCATCTGCTCACTGGGTTAGACACACCACATCTAATTGTCTCGACATTCCTGTCCTAGGATGTTTGCAAGCTGATGTGGAGTACATTGGGAGGGTTATCCTGGGGAAGTGCATCTTTGTGTTGACAGACACCAGCTCAGAAGCAGAGGAAATGCGTAATACATTTGAGTGAGCGGACCATCAGACTTAACCCAAGATGCAGAGTGGCAGTAGTGTCTAAACCACGAGAGGTGTTAACTGAGAATACGCTGGAGTTTGAAGAAGAAGGGACGCTTTATATTAGACGAGTGGCACATGTTCAAGCAGTCGAAATCTCTGACAATCTTCAAGTACCAGTCCAGGTGAATTACAAAAAGCTTACCCCCGTACAAAGAGAGGAACTAGACCAGTTGTAGAGACGTATTCTCCAAAAGTGAAAGTGACTATGGGTACCGACAGGCTGTAACGCATGACATTCACACTGGTGATGCTCCGCAATAAAACAGAGTCATCGTCGAGTACAGCTGCATGTTTTTCAATTAATCGGATTCATGAATTATTACCGCTGGTTTGTACCAGTTTGCTCAAATAGCAAAACCATTGCATGCGCTAATGGGCAGCATAGGCAAAAGGAGAGCCTCTGAACTGTTCATGTGGAGTAGCGAATGCCAGACCGCATTTCACAAATTGAAACTATGCCTGATGTCACCACCTATCCTCACTTACCCTGACTTTGGCCTTCCATTTATCCTCATAATAGATGGGAGTCACCAGGGCCTCTGAGCTGTATTAAGCCAAAAGCAAGGGGGAGCAGAGTCATCTCATGAGCTAGCAGAGGCCTGAGAGGGTCAGACAGGTACTTAAGTGGGCTTCAACAGAAAAAAATTAGTACCTAATGTTCTCCAAGTTCACTGTAATCACCGACCATAATCCACTGCGTTATCTGGACTGCTAATCTAGGAGTAGTCGAGCAACATTGGGTGGCTTAGTTAGCGGAGCTTAATTTCGAGGTTGTGTACCAATGCTGATGCTCTGTCTGTCTCTGGAGAAGACCCTGAACAACAGGATACAGAGAAGGATTTCATCTGACTGGACTCTGAGTAAGTGCGTGCATGTCTGTGGCCTGTGCAAGAGTCCAATCAGGGAGAAACTGACATTCAAGTGGCAGTACAAGCATCCATCAAGAAGGTGCTCAATAGTTACAGCTGGGATGAAATTAGGGAGCTGCAAAGAAGTGATTTTTTGAAGGGTCCCATATACCATGCCATGTCCAAAAACAAAAGACCAAGCCGATCGGGACAATAGAGTATGCCGTCAGAGTTGAAAAAGTTTGAACATCTTCAGCTGCAGCATAGAGTGATGTTTAGATGTATTCTTGACCCAAGGGATGGAGAGAAAATTAGGCAGCTAGTTGGTCCGGTCCCCTTAAAGCGTTCAGTTTATGACAGTCAACATGAACATGGAGGTAATTTTGTAGAGAAGAGTACTAAAGACTAAAGACATCCAAGGATGGATAGAACAGTGTAAAATATGTACCCTTGCAAAGGATGTCTTTCCAAGAATTCAAGCTCAAATGACATGCAGCAACGTCACGGCTCCCTTAGAAGTATTGGCACTGGACTACACCCAGCTGAAAAGGTCCTCAGGAGGGTATGAAAATGTACTGGTTCTGACTGACATATTTAGCCGGTTTTCAGTTGCCGTCCCAACCAAGAATCAAACAGGGAGTACCACTGCAAAAGCCCTCATCAAACATTGGTTCGTCTACTATGGGTGTCCAGCTTGTCTGCATTGAGATTAGGGAAGATGTTTCAAAGAGCAAGTGATCAAGGAACTCTGTAAAGTGTATGGTATCGGGAAGAGTCATACAAGTCCCTACCATCCTCAACTGAACTCTCAATGTGAGAGGTTCAACCACACAATGCATGTTATGCTGAGAACGTTGACACCTGAGAAGAAAGACTGGAAAACTCACTTACCCGAGCTAGTGATGGCATACAACAATTCAAAGATGTATGAGAAGAAGGGAGAGAGGTGTCACAAGGCTGACACGCCATCATCGCTATGCGAGTAGTTGACATTTTTTTCTGCTGGAGATGTAATGGAAGACAGTGGTGCATGCCACGGTCAGTTAAAGTTGCGTGAGTTAAATGTACACTGACATTATCGTGTGAAACTGAAGACGTAGTTGAAGCACTTACGTGCACTTGTTAGTGAGAGAGAACACATTTGTGAACTGAACGTTAGTTTTGCACGGTGTGATTAGATTTTTTTGAGTAGTTTGGCATTTTTGGAGAGACTGGCAATCACCTACAATCAAGTTTTGGTTTTGAGAAGCATTTTTTTTTTGTGAGTCAGACCTACATTCAGGCATGTTGCGTGTGTGCTGTGGCTGGGCCGCGCTAAGACTTATTTTGTGGTTTTTTTTTTATTACCCTGCCATCTTGACGACATCTCCTCACTATTCTGTTTCAGCTGTTTGTCTCATTGTTGCAAGTCTTCAGAAGTCATTGCATCAAATTTATCGTTGCTACAAATTGGTACAAATGTTCTTTACACACACACACACACACACACACACACACACTTTACATATATGGACTGAACCGAACTGAGAGTTTGAATAAACTGAGAGTTTGTGAGGACTGAGTCAAAAGGAAACTTGCTCCTAAGTTGATTCATAAGAGTCGTTTCAATGAAGATACAAAGGTTATCAGAGTTCATCAGAGTTATTTGAAGTGAGTCATTTGAATTGAACTTTAATGGTCCTCAACATAATTCAGAGTTTCATTTTAAACATCCAGGGCCTCATTTATACAGCATATGCACAGATTGTATCTAGGAATAGGAATAAAATAAATAGGCTTACATGAAATATGTTTCACTTAAATAATTAACACTAACAAGACGAAAGAAAGAAAATCAGTTGTTTAAAATAAAACATACACATGGTTTTACAAAGCCCTTTTAGCATAATTACACGGCATGAAATAATAAAAAAAAATATTTAGCATGTATACTTAGATTCCACACATGTGGAATTATTATTTCTGCTAATCTGCCAACAGGACCCCGATTTCGGCCTCGTTAAAATTATTTTTCTTGCCACTCGCCATTCACAAGTAAAGGATTTGGACGTTGACTGGTGCTATTTTATGCTAAATGATATTAATTAGGGGGCGTTTACAAGGTGGAGATCTGAAACCATTCAGCTGCGCACAATTGCAAGATCATTTGCGATTTATAGATTTCACATCTGGAAGACAGTCATACGCAATTTTTTTTTTTTTTCGCGGACGCTTGTTTTTTCGGAATCACATGTACGCACATTTGAGAAATGATCTTAGATCAAATGTAGGATGGTTTCTATGCAACATTTTATAAATGAGGCCCCCAGTGTTGTCTGTAAATCAGTTTATGTGTCCTGATATTGAAATTAATTTTGGGGTAACATACTTCTGAGGTGTTTTACAGATGTGTTTGAAATTGTTAAACCAAGGTTTACCACGGTTTAAAAGGTTTTCCAAGGTTAAAACAAACTTTCATGTTTTATTTTATTATTTCATACAATTGAAACCAATCTTCTCAGAAGAAATCCCAGTTTCCTAAAGAAAATAAAAAATAAATTAACAATTGTTAAAAGTAATACAGTTGACAGTTATTTGTGGAACTTACCTTGGAGTAGTGGCATCTCACTTACACTATTAGGTTTAGGAGGGTGGGAATGTGAATTTGAGTTACCACCTTATATCACATGCCACCATATTGACACCTACTTACCTGAATCCTACACTACCTATCAACAAACCTGGAACGAGACTTTCCAAATGAGGATTTGGAAAGAAATACGAGAGATTCTTAGTGCATTCCAGTGAATTATTCATGGGACATATCGTAAATTAAATCGGGAGAGCAGACCTCAAATGCACGTTACAGGAAAAAAAAATGCAGCAAGAAGCACTCTTGCCACAGATATGCTTGTGATACCATATCACATTAAAATACAAAGTGTTACTTCTGGCATCTGAAAATGAAACATGAAGGAAAATTGACAGCTCATTCAGTCAAACTGGCTTATAAGGATTATTTGTAATGCAACCTTATTATATGAAATGATTTGTTCCAGTATTTCTGAGTGGAAGTTCCCCAAATCAGAAGTCCCACCCATAATTCAAAGCACAGTAGGCTTGTCAGGAAAAAGGTGAATACAATACAGACTGTTTCAAAGCAGCTTCTGGGCCCTATTTTAACAATCTAAGCACATGGTCTAAAGCGCACGACTCAAGTACGAATCCACTTTTGCTAGTTTAACAACAGGAAAATTATCTAAAAGGGTTGTCCCTATTCTCTTAATGAGCAATAGGTGTGTTTTGGGCGTAACGTGCAATATACCAATCAGAGTCTCATCTTGTTCTCTCAGCCAGTTGTGTTTGCGCCATAGCGTATTCGCTATTAGCATGGTGGAATTTAGAAGCAGAAAAACTGAATGCTTATTTAGCGAGGAAACGCATCTGCTTGTGCGCGAGGTTAAAGCGTGTGAGCAGACCATCTACGGGACAAAGTGTACGCGCTTTGTGGACCCGCCTATAGGTGCATATTACTAACGCACTCTTTAAATAACAACTGACAATTTTTTTTTCTGTTGCCTCAAAATATCAACGAGCCAACAATGCGCCTGAAATCCATTTGCTATTTAAACAACGTGGCGCAGGACGTGAAAATGATAACTACGTTGGGCTGTAACTAGCAAAAAACACTTGCGTCGCGCCTGGCACTGCATTGCACTGGGTGTATGATAGGGCCCTCTGTCACAGAAACAGCCATCTGAACAATCATCTGATTACTGATCAGCACCACCTGCACTCAACCTACCTGCTGATTCCACCGGTGATTCCACCGGTTCCACTGATTCCATCAGTCTGCTTCAGTCAACTGCTATCATCCATCTGCCAATCATCCAGTCCTCCAGTCACTTTTCCGATCTACCTGCAACCTAAAAGAACTGTCATTTCACTGCCTGTATCACATCAACTATCTTCTCTCCAGTTACTCACCTGTTTGCATCCCTTCAGTACTTTAATAAACTTTGTTTAGATTTTACCTTGTCTGCACTCTTCTGACAGCTTCACAGTAATAAGCAGAAAAATAGTGTTAATGTTGCAAAATTATGAAAATAATTATATTTCAGCTGTAAAGCTGCTGTACAGAAGAACATTGTCAATATTCAGCACATTTAGTTGTTGTTGATTCAGTTAAGTTCAATAACTTTTACGGCCTGAGCCTCGTGGTGAGGGTTGTATTTGTGTTTTGTAACGTTATCTGTTTTTGTGTTCTGATTTGTTTTTCTTTTCTTTTCTTTTCTTTTCTTTGAGTGTCGTTAGAGTCCGCCCTTTCACACCTGTTCCTAGTTGCTCTAATAGCGCCCCTGATTGTGTATATAAGACTAAAGTGAAACAGGAAGAGGGAGACGGCGGTGAACAATGGTGTATGCCATTACGTCCAGCCAGTGGCTGGATACAAGCTGTGTTTTCATGTGTTCTCGTTGTCGTCGTCGTCGTCGTCGTCGTCGTTGTTGTTGATCTAATATGTATATTGTTTGCCTTTCCTTTAATGTGTGACATTTATGGTGCAGTCCTTTTGGTATGGTAAAGTTGAATCCTTATTTTTCTTTTTTTCTTCAGAGCCCCTAGTGTTTGGATATTTAAGGCATGTCCGTTTGTGTGCATTTGTTAGTCTGGTTCTTAATAAATATTGTTAGAGATATTGCACCTCGCTCTACGTGTCCTTATGTTGTTTACCCCTGAGTAACTGAGTATTGTATTAGGGGTAAGAAATATAAAATAATGTTACAAATAACAGCATTAATGATGCAAAGTTCATAAGTTATGAAACAAAATTAATTAAACTATAAAGCAGCTATATAGAGATAGAGATTTTGTGCCTCTTTGAGATGGCACCATAAGACGACGTTCACTTGCAGAACGCAAGTTTCTGGATGGCACGTAAGTCTGAAGTAATGAGTTTAGGTAAAAGAGAGCAGAGCCAGTGACTGTTCTGTAGGCAAATGTCAGTGACTTGAATTTGGTGCAAGCGGCAACTGGCAACCGGCAACCAGTGCAAATTTGTGAGGAGAGGAGTGACGTGTGCTCTCTTTGGCTCGTTAAAGAACACTTTAGCTGCAGCATTTTGGATCAGTTGCAGAGGTTTGACAGAGCAAGCTGGAAGACCAACCAGGAGAGCATTACAATAGCCCAGTCTGGATAGAACAAGCGCTTGGACAAGGTGTTGCGTAGCATGCTCTGATAGGAAGGGCCTGATCCTCCTAATGTTGTATAAGGCAAATGTGCAGGACCGGGCTGTTCTAGCAGTTTGGTCTGTGAAGTTCAATTGATCATCAATCACAATTCCAAGGTTCCTGGCTGACCTTGATGGAGTTAAGGATGATGAACCTAGCTGAATGGAGAAGTTGTGGTGTAGTGTTGGGTTGGCCGGGACCACAAGCAGCTCTGTCTTCGCAAGGTTAAGTTGAAGGTGGTGGTCCTTCATCCAGCCAGAAATGTCTGTCAGGCAGGCTGAGATGCGATCAGCTACCGTCGGATCATCAGGCTGGAATGAGAGGTAGAGTTGTGTGTCATCAGCGTAGCAGTGATAGGAAAAGCCATGTTTCTGAATCACAGATCCTAGTGATGTCATGTAGATGGAGAAGAGAAGTTGTCCAAGCACGGAGCCCTGAGGAACCCCAGTAGCTAGATGTTTTGTCTTAGACACCTCACCCATCCACGACACCCTAAAGGACCTACCTGAGAGGTAAGACTTGAACCATTAGAGTGCGGTTCCCGAGATGCCCTTCGTCTTTAGGATTGACAGGAGGATCTGGTCGTTAACTGTGTCAAAGGCAGCAGACAGATCTAGCAGGATGAGAACTGAGGATTTGGAAGCTGCTCTTGCCAGTCTCAGAGCTTCAATTACTGAGAGCAGGGCAGTCTCAGTTGAGTGTCCGCTTTTGAAACCAGACTGGTTGTTGTCCAGGAGGTTGTTGTGTGTAAGAAAGGAAGAGATCTGATTGAAAACAACTTGTTCAAGTGTTTTCGTGACGAATGGAAGAAGGAATACCAGTCTGTAATTGTTCAGATGTTCTGGATTTAGAGTGGGTTTCTTAAGCAGTGGGGTAACCCGAGCCTGCTTAAATGCTGTGGGAAAGGTACCAGTGTGAAGAGAGGTGTTGATTAGGGATGAGCGAGTACAGCATTATCTGTATCTGTATCTGTATCTGTTAACCATATGAATTATCTGTATCTGTATCTGTACTCGGACTGGGCGGGGCCTAACCCGGAAGTGGGCGGGATTTAACCCGGGAGTGGGTCGGGTTGTCTTGAAATGGGCGGGGCTTTAACCGGTATGTTATTTTAAGCATGCAATTGATATGGGTTGATCAGAAATTGTTATATTTATTGCTGATTAGAAAACTATTTACATGACAGCATCATGACAGCATCAGGTTTTGATCACGATAACAAACGAACTACAGAACAAGTTTTGCAACAATGAATACAACACATGCGGTTGCAATTATGAAGTAAAATGTAATGAACAAGAGTTTTCATCTCAACTAGGGCTGGGTGATATGGACCAAAAGTCATATCCCGATATATTTAGGCTGAATTTTGATATACGATATATATATCCCGATATTTTTTATTTTTCATGTTTTATTTTTTTCAAAATTTGTTAACACACACACAAGTACTGTCCCCCTTTACTTAACATAAATTGTAAGAATAAGACTAATAGTAAAGACTAGTACTAATAAACATTAGGCATATGCTAAAGGTATTAAATAGCAGTCCCAAACTAGTTTTTGTTAATACAATGTTGGTATGAGCCACCACAGTCATTTAAAAATATAAAAAAATAACACAAAGAAAAATAGTGGCATTTTGGGGTTAATATGGAAACGACAGTTACCATGGTGAATACACAATACTAACAAGAACTGTTAATGAAACATGTAAACTGCTCCTGGTGAATAGAATGAAAATCATACCTGCATTACTTTTATTTCGTGTAATTTACAACGTAACGGCGTTGCATGCTCGTAGTTTCTTTTGCACTTTATATACAGTGAGGAGATACACGGCGCGCGCCGCCGCATTTGCGCGTGCAATTGAGTGTGCGCTACGACTACAGTATAACGGCTGACAGGACAAGAAAGTCTGTTTTTCTGAGGTGAAAGACTTTATTTCATGTTATAACATAACATGCTCTAAACACGCACGCAAAGTGGAAAAGGAGGGGCGGGGGTGCGGGGAGCAGTGCAGAGCTCCGGGTCAGCTGGCTTGGAGCAAGGATCACAGCACAAATTTGAACTATATCGATATATATAATGGTAAAAAATATATATATATGTATTCTTTATATGGATATATCGCCCAGCCCTAATCTCAACATAACTTTCTTGAAGTAGATTAGTGGGAATAGGATCAAACAGACAGGTAGTAGGACGAATGGAAAGGAGGAGTTTGGAGTCTTCTGTCTCTAAAAAGCAGAGAGAAGGAGGGTAGAATGTGTGTGTTAGCTGGTAAGATGTGTGTGTCAGTTTGTGGTTTGGTAAATTGGCTGCTGATGGTGGTTGTTTTATTTATGAAGAATGTGGCAAAATCGTCAGCTGTTAGGGTTGATGAAGGAGGAGGAGGGTTGAGAAGAGAGGAGAAGGTTTTGAAAAGCATGCGAGAGTCAGAAGAATTGTTAATTTTGTTGTGATAGTAAGTCATTTTAGCAGTAGAGATATTAGCAGAGAAGGAAGAGAGGAGGGATTGATAAAAACCAAGGTCAGTAGGATCTTTCGATTTGCGCCGCTTCCTCTCTGCACCCCTGAGTTTAGAACAATGTTCGCAGAGAACATCAGATAACCAGGGGGCAGAGGGCTGGTCTGGAGGAAAGGGGGCAGAAGTTGTCCAAGCAGGATGTTAAAGTGGAGAAAAGAGTATCAGTTGCATTGTTAGTATCTAGTGTTGAGTGCTGATCAGGTGGAAGAAGCGTGGATGAGACCAAAGAGGATAGGTGAGAGGGTGAGAGTGAGTGTAGGTTTCACCGAAAGGTGACCTGTGGAGGAGTGTGTTTTGTGTTCTGAGACAGATTGAGGTTGAGAGTGAGGAGGAAGTGATCTGAGGTATGCAGCGGAGTGACCAGTGTATGGTCAGTGGAGCAGTAGCGCATGTAAATAAGGTCCAATTGGTTACCTGATTTGTGAGTAGCCTCAGTAGATACTCGTTTGAGGTCGAATGAGGCAAGCAGAGTGTGGAAATCATCATTCTGAGGTTTTTCTGGAAGTCTCCAAGAACTATGAGAGGAGTACCATCCTCCGGGAAGGATGAGAGTAGCAGATCAAGCTCCTCCAAGAAACTGCCAAGCTGACCTGGGGGACGATAAACAACTACAAAATGGATTTTAATAGGACTAGTGATGGTAATTGAATGCGATTCAAATGAGCTGTTGTCACACAGAGGTGGTAAAAGGTCAAATTTCCAATCGTTTGAAATGAGAAAACCAGTACCTCCACCCCTTCCGATCAGGCGATTGGTGTGTGAGAAAGTGAAGTTAGTGGAGAGGGCAGCAGGTGTGGCAGTGTCCTCTAGTCTGATCCAGGTCTCAGTCAGGGCCAGTAGGCTGAGACCTGAGAGAATATGGCAATGTTTTTTTTTACATTGGAGTTTGTATGTATCACCGCAGCTCAGAATTCAAATATCCAATTCAGTGGCTAAAAGTGAGTGGCGCTAAAAGCTTCATGCTCCATTTTTAAATAATGTCCACCTACATCAATCGCCAGGGAGGGTTGCGCTCACGGTCCCTGCAGGGCTTAGCTAGGCAGCTGCTCTTGTGGACGGATCGGGTACTTTTTTCGATCAGAGCAGTACACGTACCAGGCAGTTTGAATTGCGGCGCGGACATGCTGTCCAGGGACGGCATTGTATACGGAGAGTGGAGGCTACACCCGCAAACTATAAATATGATCTGGAATCTCTTTGGCAAAGCGGAGATCGACCTCTTTGCTTCAGAGGAGAACACCCACTGCCCGCTGTACTTCTCGCTGACAACAGCTCCCCTAGGAGGGGACGCGCTGTCGAACCACTGGCCCAAGGGGCGGAAGTATGCTTTTCCCCCGGTCAAATTAATGCCGCTAGTGCTGCAAAAGATCAGGGAAGAGAGATGTGCGTTGATTCTGTTAGCGCCCAAGTGGCCCAACCAGCCGCGGCTCCCCCCATGGCGAGTCCCGCCGAGAAGGGACCTTTTATCCCAGGCGAGGGGCACCATATGGCACCCCAGCCCAGAGCTGTGGGACCTACATGTGTGGCAGATCAATGCGGAGTATCACAGTGAGTGCTGCAGACGATAGCAGAAGCTAGAGCCCCTTCGACGAGGCGCTTATATGCTCTGAAATGGAAGGTGTTTGCAAACTGGTGTATTGGCAGACGGGAAGACCCCAAGGGTTGTGATATTTCCATTATTCTGACCTTCCTGCAGGAACATTTGGACGCTGGCAACTCCCCGTCTACAGCGAAAGTCTACGTAGCCACTATCGCCGCCTTTCGTGACACGCTAGATGGCCATTCGGTGGGGAAGCACCCCTTGATAACAAGCTTTCTCCGGGGGGAGAGGCGGCTAAATCCTCCCCGCCTTCGCCAGATGCCAGTTTGGGACCTTTTGTTAGTGCTCAGTGCGCTCTTCGACCCACCCTTCGAGCCAGCCGAATCTAGCGACCTTAAAGTGCTCTCGGTTAAGACGGCACTACTGCTCGCGCTAGCCTGCGGGAAACGAGTGGGAGACTTGCCTGCCCTGTCAGTGAACAGTGAATGTATGCAGTTCGGACTGGATGATTGCATGGTCAGACTCATACCCAGACGCGGCTACACACCGAAGGTGCTCTCAACACCGTTCAGAGCCCAGGTGATTACAATTCAAGCGTTTTGTCCCACTGAACTAGACACCAATTCAGTGTCACAGAAGCGCGCTTTGTGCCCGGTGCGCGCGCTACGTGCTTATGTGAGCAGGATTAGCCAGTTTCGAGCTTCAGAGCAGCTTTTTGTCTGCTATGCGGGCGCCAAGAAAGGCAGCGCACTGTCGAAGCAGAGGCTATCACACTGGTTTGTTGAAGCTGTGCAACTAGCTTATGCTTCCCGAGGAACAGATTGTCCAATGGGGTGCGCGCCCACTCCACTAGGAGTTTGGCGTCATCATGGGCTTGGGCAAAAGGCATATCTATTCAGGACATTTGTCTCGCAACGGGCTGGTTATCTCACAACACGTTTGCGAGATTTTAGAACCTGGACATTCCCTCGTTCGCACCACATGTTCTGTCAGTGCAGGAGGAGAGAGCTGAGCAGCCATTGGGTGACTAAGTCGCCTGAGGACACGCGCCAACCGGGGCTTCTACCATGGTTTCAACCAGGTGGAATAGACAGCGACAAGTTACTGCAGTATTGGCTGCAGTTGATAATATTCACATTAACTGTTATGTGGCCCCTTTTATTATGCCCGCGTTCATAAGCCGGCAATGTTCTCAAAGCACCAACATATTTGCTGCATTTTTCCCCCATATCATACCAGTTCAGTGTTGCTTAACTGGGTTCAGGGAGATACTGATGACGTTGACGCCAAATTGGCTCTGTGCCAGAATACATTTGGGTGTTTCAACCAGGTCCAGTACCCTGCCTAGAGCTAGCGCGCTATCAGTCTGAGTGCTTGTGCTCTACAGGGGCTCGATCGAGCTGGGCCAACTTCCACACGGCGGGGGTTTTATATGTTCCCCATACGTAATGTCGAGGGACCGACTCGATAAGGGAACGTCTCTGGTTACTCATGTAACCGTAGTTCCCTGAGAGGAGGGAACGAGACATTACGTAGACTGCTGTGTGAAAAGCCTTCAGCCTCAATAGCTCTCTTTCAGTCTAAAGATTCTGAGGTTTTTGGTGCCCGATGTCACCTATTTTGGAGGCTGTCAGCCAATCAGGTGAGGGCGTTGCCATTGGCTATTTGCAAGCAAAAGAGTTATTCAAATCAGGCTTCAGCATTTCGAGGAAAATGGATTTTCCCATACGTAATGTCTCGTTCCCTCCTCTCAGGGAACTACGGTTACGTGAGTAACCAGAGACGGTTTCATTAAAAATATCTTGATTTGAGTTTGGAAGATTTTGGTAAGCTATTCATTTTAAAAAAATGCCCCAAAAGACTTGAAAGAATATATATATATATATATATATATATATATATATATATATATATGTGTAAGAGACGCTGGCGTGACCACAACATTGCCCAACATCAAATGACAAACGTAATGAAAGCGGAACGAAACTTTATTTTGAGCTTCACGGACCGTTTATCAGTTTGGACCAATGCAGCGCGAGCCGATCTTGATCAATATTATCTGTCTGCAGTCCCGGAGGCCGCATTTTCAGGACCCCAGTTCTAGGACCTCATTTCTAGGACCCTAGTTTTTTGTGACAGCGCCACCTACCGAGTCGGAGAACCACAGTCCCAGGAACGCATTTCCAGGACCCTAGTTTTGGAGGACCGAAAAAAGTGCCACCAAGGCAGTATTTCCACCCAGTTTAAACTACATTAGAGTTTTTGAGTTTTTTTTTAAGTTTTATTACACCCAAATACTACTTTCTTTATTGCAATTAAACCTGGTTCCTAGGAATGTTGAGAAATGATTGGGTCTAACTCAAGTAAAATAAACAAGGAATCATGTTATAGTCTTTTCAGTCACTAGATCGACCACATTTTCAAGTACAGAGGGAAGACAAGGATGACTCTGGGGGTAGATTTAAGATTGTGTATATTTTACAAAATAATATATAACAACTGAACTTGAACACACACAAAAACAAATTTGTTCATGACGTGAACCACATAGACAGAACTTCAACATCATTACTGACTCCTAAGAGAGAGAAAGAGAAGTGAATTAAATAAGGAACATTTAGTTGAACGTTCTACTCTCTAATTTTAAATTTCATATTTAAAAGATCTTAGTTACCACAGAGTGCACACACATATACGTTACAAAAATAATGATATAAATCTTCATACCAATTAATGTTCATAATACTATTATTGCATACTGTTCAAAGATTTGGAAAAAATTGATTTTGATGTTGTGGGATCAAAGGTTCTAGAAACACTCATGTCAATAAAGCCCGTCTGAACTGAGAAAAAAATAATAATAGAGAGACATGCAAGAAATCTGAATAAAAATTACATATTATTGACACGACTTTTCCTGACCTTATATATATATATATATATATATATATATATATATATATATATATATAGGCCTAAGCCTAGTACTTAACCAATTTATTTATTTATATTTTGTCATACTATTGCCTACCCTGAGCTGTGTCCTTGAAAGCACTTCATATAGAGTACAGTATACAGTAAATGACACAATCTAACACGTGGTATTTTAACAGTCAATTATTATGATGGCCTCTCTGTTATGTCTGACTATTAAAATGTCTTACATGTATGTCTCAACCAACATTATAAAACCATGTCAAAATGAAGAGACGTACTCATAACATGTATTGTGGGTAACGTTAAACAGGCTGACTGTGAGCACGTGACAGTGAAAACATTACGATTATTTTAACTGAATTAAAATGGAAAAACAATGAGTAATTAACAAGCTTTCAGAACGAACATGCTACAGTTTATTGTGCTGTCAATAAGTCAACACAGGCTTATCATGCAACAGTTCCGTTAAATGAATGTGCTAACAATTCATTTTACAGCATTAGAGGCTAATATATGATGGCTATGCATTCAAGACTATTTAGCAAATCACCATCACATTGGCTACGTTAACTTTCCAATGAAATGCATCACAATTGTTTTTAAAGTTAAACAAATAAAAATTGATTCGCATTTGATACTCACATTTGATTTGATTGTCATCCATCTTCACTGGTCCTCTAATTCGGTAGGTGTCACTAAAAACCTAGGGTCCTAAAAATGCGGTCCTAGAACTGGGTTCCTGAAAATGCAGCCTCCGGTTTTGCAGGCAGATGCTACTCATCTTGATCAAGCGACAAATTGCTGCCCTCAAATGTAAATCTGAAATAAAATAAACCTTTGGTTATAACTACTACTACAATATTACATTTCATTTTTTTTTCAAGGAGCAAGGAGCTGTTTTTGTTTGATATGCTCCTAAGAAGAGTCAAGTATTGCTCCATCATTGCTCAAAGTAAAAAATAATCATACTTTATGATGTTAGTTTTAATAATAAAATAAAAAATAAAAAAATAAATCAAGGAAATTTCTCTGGCATTTCTTTCTTTTTGCTGTATCGAAAACGTACCGAACCGTGACACCAGTGTATCGTATCGAACCGAACCGTGAATTTTGTGAACCGTTACACCCCTAATATATATATACATATACATATATATACATATATATATATATATATATATATATATATATATATATATATATATATACATATACATATACATATATATATATATATATATATATATATTAGAGGTGGGCATAGATTAATTTTTTTAATCTAGATTAATCTAGATTAAAATGGCTCATTTGAATTCTGCCGAAGGCATTCAGAATATGTGTGCTACCCAGAGGTGGGTAGAGTATCCAAAAACTGTACTCAAGTAAAAGTACAAGTACTTATAGAAATATTTACTCAAAGTAAAAGTAAAAGTAATAATCTTAATAGTTACTTGAGTAAGAGTAAAAAAGTATCCAATGAAAAAACTACTCAAGTAGCGAGTAACTAGTTACTTCGGATCATATAGGCCTATATATATATATATATGAAGACTTGATGCAAAAGCCTCTGAGTGCCATCTGAAATTTTCTTCTAAAACAATCATTTTTATCAAGCTCGTATATTTAAATTCAGTAATTTCACTTTAATGACAATTAATAGGTAGGCTACTTTTCATTGCCATTTAAGTGTGAACATAAACATACAAGCTTGATAAAAATGCTCTTTTAGAAGAAAATTTCAGATGGTACTTAGAGGCTTTTGCCTCTTAAGTCGTCATATATATAAAATGATATTATTTAGATTTTGTTTATTTAAATGACTATTATTATCAGCTATCTTTGCAACAAAAACAGAAGAGAGACGTAAGCAATATTTCTGCCATCTGTATAGCTCGAAAATCATTGCCTGTCGTCTGGTTTGTATAATAGTAACTTATACAACTACATTTGGATTATTAGACAATGTCGAAATAAAGTGACTCTGCAGAGTGTTGCATTCAAAGGCATGTATTGACAGAGAAGAGTTAAGAACTCTTCACATGTGCTCGCGCTCATGACTGCTACTGAACCTGAACACACACAAAAAAAAAAAAAAAAAAAAAAAAAAAAATACATCGACGAATCTTCTTCTGACTGTTCTCCAAAATATAATCAAATGTATATTCTGCAAGCATGTTTTAACTGGTTAACTATCTACGGCAGGCAAAGGCATTCGTTTTCAAGTCGAGTTCGCACGCCACTGCGCAATACACACACACGGGTGTTCATAAACTGTGAACAATGGTAGCTTTATTTAATGTAAATGAATGTCCAAAAAACGGGTAATGTCATACTTTCTAGTATCGTGGCGTAATAATCTGTTTGGTTGTAAAATGTATTACCTGAGTGAAATGAAATCGAATATATCGTCCTGACTCCTGTGGAATCATTCATTCACAGACAGCTTACGAAGATGTTCAACTAATAAAGATCTTCATAGCTGGCAAAAATATGATGCATTTGAAGATTTGCTCTCACTTGACTGTACTGTAGGTCCACTGCCACTTCATCTAACGCTCTTGATGTGCTTAAATCTTCCTGTTACGACTCCGAGTCCAGTGTGAATTGAAATCGCTTCAGATGATTCAGCGCGTGCAGGGAACTGAACAGAATCAGGAACTGAATCATTCAAACTGATTCGCGAACCGACTTAGACAGATCTGAACTTGTTTGATGAAGTCTTTGAACAGAATCGACTCAAAAGAGTGATTCATTTGTGAATTGAGCATCGCTCAAGTCCAGAAAAAAAGAGACAGCGCGCTTGGAATAAACTACGCATTTAACAACACATATTGCATTAAAATAAAGTAACGAGAGGAACGTCGCCCAATGTAACGAAGTAAAAGTACAGTTTTTTCATTAGAAATGTACTCGAGTTAAAGTAAAAAGTACCCACATTCAAATCTACTCTTAAAAGTAAAATTTTTCTAAAAAAGTACTCAAGTAAATGTAACTAAGTAAATGTACTTCGTTACTACCCACCTCTGGTGCTACCCAAATAATGACTATAAAAGTAAAGCCTGGTTCACACGGCAGGATAATTAGGCCGATTTTAGCCCCGATTCACCCCTTCCGACAATCTTAAGGATGCTCCGATTATCGTAAAATAATCTGATCAGATATTCCTGCCGTGTGTGGTGTGTTAAGACTGCTCTCGTCTGCTCGGAAGGACGTCGGGACCGCTCCGATCTCAAATCGGGGATATCCAACATGTTGGATTTTTTTGGCCCGATTTCTCCTCGTGTGTGGTGTCCCCCAGGGACAAACGAGCACGCAGCCTGTGGACTATGGCGTGTAGCCAATCAGAAAGCGATGTGACGAGGCGGCGAGGACGCACCGGGAAACAAAATCAAAACAGCCGGCGGCATGTCACTTCTTTGACCATCGCCTTTTCTTTTGATAGCGGTTTTTTTTTCGGTTAAAAACAAACTACAAACTATCGCCACTGCATCCTCTTCGTCCGCCATGATTGTTTACTCTGAAGTTACGTTTGATCTCGAGGGATTTTGCGAGATTTCCTGTCTGACCTGGGAATGCTCGGGAGTCAAATCGGTTTGTGTGTGATGTGTTGATTTTGCCGTGTGGCTGCGCACCACACACTGTACGACCAAAACTGTTAGACCCGTGATTTTTTATCGCCGTGTGTGGGGTCTCTCAGGTTTGGAAAATCGGCCGACAATTTTAAAATCGTCCCGTGTGAACCAGCCTTAAGTCTTTGAGAACGGGTTTCTCAAGCCAGGTGGCGCATTAGACCAGGGGCTCATCTCCTGTTTCCAAAATGCATCACAAACTGCTTGAGAAAGCTGTTCTACTCATAGACTGTAAAAGGTTACTACTGTACTGTTACCGTCCGTAGGCAACATTAGGTAGGCCTATGTTATTATCAACTACTATAGGCTATCAATTAGGGATGGGCGATATGGCCTAAAATCTATATTGTGATATACATTGCAGCCTCTTGCGATAACGATATACAGTATATTATAATAAAACCATTTCAGAACAGATTACACAGACCCTGCTAAACAACTGCTAAATGTATTTTTTTTTAAAGGGTGTATGTAGTTTTGAGAACATATATTGTGCAAAACTGTAAGTATACAACATAATTTTGCAGATAAATAAAATGTAAGTACACTAGCTGCAGAGACTTAAGTAGGTCTAATGTTTATTATGGCTTGGAGCTTATGAAACCCCAAATTTAAAATTAGAATATTGTCTAACTGTGGCCCGGTGTGAGAGTGTTAGTGACAACACTGAACACAGGAATTTAAATTATTTAAGGGGTTCGTTTATTCCAGACTGCACTTGGAACAGTGCAGCGTTAACTATGCAAATCTTTAGGATTTTAAACAGGGAAGCTTGTTACAGTGGTTGAAATCAATAAAGATGCTTTCTTTTACATCAAACTGAGTCTCTCTTGTCTTTCTGTTCTCAGTCACCTCATTAACAAGTCAATTACAGAAATCTAACTAACATAGACAACGATAGTGGTCTCTTATTCTGGAAAACAAATACACAGATTATTACAAGATTTGTCAACACAGAAGATCAAATAATGCTGCTTTTGTTACATGAAACATGCATAAAAATAAAATTAGAAGTCACATTTCACCGTAACATTGATACATTCCAAACATTACACCGGCTAATATTCACTCAATCTCAATCACAATGAATTAACACTTGTACACTTCAAAAATTGAATGATTTAAACTTACTGTTCATCACCACCCTCTATAGCATGTACACACTTTCACAGCGAATGATGAACTATTTCCCTGTAGACAGTAATAGACACAATACAACACTCTTTCTTAACATTTGGAACACATGACACCAGAACAACTGTAACAATCTACTGGTTACAATAAAACATTTTTTATGAGTTATGAGTATTAAACATTTCTTTAGAATTGATTAGTTAATAACACTCACTCTGTTGCTTCACACTCGGCCCGAAAACACACAGAAGGCCTACAGAGCACTCCTCTCCCCTCTTTAATCAAACCAAAATGACCACCAATCACTTAATGTTCAAATCACATCATGCACAACAAAATAATCTTAATGATAAACTGGCATTGGTGATGGTTAATCACTTACGCTTCGAGATCTATTGTCGATCGGATTTCTCCACGTGGGTATGCAATCTCAACAGAAGTTACGGTCACTCAGCACAATACACAGCCATTAACAAAATACTGAGAAAGACTTTGAAGTCCCTATAAGTGCATATTTCTCGTTATTTTGATAGTAACACAGACTTTAATGGCTTCGACTCTCCACCGCATGAGCAGCATTTCAACCACGTTGTGAAAACGCGCTGTTCACAGGCGACTCTCGCGACACTTCCAGAACGTCACACAGTCACGTTTCTTAAAGGGCTAGCGTATTGTTACATCAATGAGTGAGATAAACCCTGAAACATGCTATTGTGTAATTCCCTTAACCCAGAGCGTTGATTAATCAGTACAGTGATTAGTTAGGTAACTTTTGACCTGGTTACACTCTCCCCTGCTGATAGTCGACGTCCCCGGTGACTACCAACCCTAATCATCTTGCCCCCCTTGAAACTTCCCTGTGGTATAGAGGACCATTCCAGCTAGGACCTGGGAGAGCACATCAGGACTAAAAGACACTGCATTGCACGTCGACTTGGGCAATCGGTTTGGGTTACTATGCACTCCTGCAGTTGTCCTTTGTGTTCTACGCAAAGCAGGACAAGGCACTTCTGGCTTAACACACTCTTTTCTTTCCTTTCTAGGTGCAGGCACTGGTCTCATCGCTGGATTCTCAGCAGGTAAGTGGACACTTTCTGTTTCTGGCTCCAGAAATACTGGCGTCACTCCCAGGGTTTCGTCAGGGGTCTCATCGCGCTCCGGTTCCGAGCAATAACCCCTCCTATTAGATTCCTCTGTCTGATCCTTGTAATGGTCTCTGTACCCAGGAACTGGCTGTTTTTGACGCTCAGATGCTGGTGCTACTGTCAGTTTCTCCTTGAGACACGGAACTTCCTCCACTAGAACACACTCAGCCTCCAATGAGGTAATCTCTGACTCAGAATCTGGGGTAGTTACCTCCTCCACAGAAGTTTGCAGACGCCTTGGCATGGGCACTGGGGCTGGATTATTGCAGGGCCTGAGGTTGGATCTGTGCACCCTCTTCACTGTACCTCCTTCGACAGGCTCCACGGTGTAGGTCGTCCCTTGAACCTCTAACACCTTGTACATTGTTGAAGACCATGCATCCTGAATCTTGTTTCTTCCTATTGGTCGGTGTCGCAGGTACACATGTTGTCCAATCTCTACAGTAGGGCAAAATACCTTCTCCTCATGCCACGCTGCTCTTTCCACAGCCTTCCTTTCTGCATATTCCTTTGCTCGAACATGGGCATCTCGGAGGCGTTCCTGGTGTACTTTTAACCAGTCAGGTTTGTCATCGGCTACAGGCTCCTGGCCCAACAGAGCATCAACTGGCAGATGCGGCTGGATCCCAAACAACAGATAGTACGGTGAGTACCCTGTGGATGAGTGTGGCGTCACATTATATGCGTAGACGAGCTCTGATAAGTGTTCAGGCCACCTGCGCTTCCTTTCGGGTGGGAGGGACTTCAAGAGGTCATGAAGGGTTCTATTGAACCTCTCACATTGAGGATTGCCCTGGGGGTGATGCGGTGTCATGCGCGTTTTCTTGACTCCATACAACTTGCAGAGCTCCGCAATCACAGCACTTTCAAAATTCCGGCCCTGATCAGAGTGCAAGCGTTGTGGCACTCCATATTTCAGGAACCATTCTCTGAGGAGGATCTTGGCAGTGGTCTCCGCCTTCTGATCACGGGTGGGAAATGCTTGACTGAACTTTGTGAACACATCCGTCACTACTAGAACATTTTCTCGCCCATCCGTGGCTGGTTCGAGAACTGTAAAGTCTACTGCTACAACCTCCAATGGACGTGTGGCCAAGAATGAAGCCCAAGGTGCCTTAACTTTTGGTTGTGGCATCTTCGCTAACACGCAACGCTGACATCGCTTTACCCACCGTTCCACATCCTCATACATTCCTCCCCAGAAACATCTCTGTCTCAACAGGCCTAAGGCCTAAGGTCCTCTATACCCTGATGACCCATCTGATCGTGAACATTCTTTAAGACTTGATCTGTCAAACAGGTAGGTAACAACAACTGATGACATTCTCCAGTGTGGACATCACTGATCACACGGTATAACAGACCATCCTTTTCACTTATCTTTGGCCACTGCTTCAACAGGGATCGCACCGCTCTGGGCAAACCTATCCTCTCTTGCTTGGTAGGTTTCCTTTGCCTGCTCCAGAACTTCTTGAACACACTGAGTGTTGGATCAGACTCCTGGAACTGACGAAGTTCCGACTTTGAATACCCGGGCACGATGTGTCGATATCCTCTTCTCCTGCCGAGGTTGCCTGTAACTGCCTAACTTTGCTGCACTCAACTCCTGCTGCTAACAGGTCTGGTCCCAGAGCTGTTCCTGTCCTGAGCAAGTTACAGATCGCTACACAGCCATCATACTCGGCGTCTTCGCTTGCAGAGTCCGGTTCATCAGATCCTGGTCTCCTCGAAAGAGCATCAGCAGCAGTGTTACACCGTCCAGGGCGGTACTTGACTTCAAAATCAAACACAGCAAGCTGAGCAGCCCAACGTTGTTCGATGGCTCCTAATTTGGCAGTCACGAGGTGGCAGAGGGGGTTGTTGTCTGTTATGATGGTGAATTTGGACCCCAGCAAATAACTTCGGAACTTTTCAGTGACTGCCCACTTTAGTGCTAACAGTTCCAGCTTCATGCTGCTGTAGTTTCGATCATTTTTCTCAGCCCCTCTTAACCTCCTACTGGCATAAGACACTACGACCTTCTTACCCTTTTGTTGCTGATACAAGACCGCTCCCAACCCCTGGTTGCTTGCATCAGTCTCAATCACAAAGGGAAGCGTGAAATCAGCATAACCGAGCGTGGGTGCACTGGTAAGTCTGTCTTTAAGATGTTCAAATGCCGTTTGACACTGAGAAGTCCAAACACTCTTATACAGCTGAACTGCCTTGACATGGCTTGTCTCTCTAAGGCACACGTTCACCACATCATGCAACGGTCCGGCTATCTGGGAGAAACCCTCGATGAATCTCCGGTAATAACTACAAAACCCCAAGAACGATCGGAGTTCCTTGAGAGTACTGGGGACTGGCCACTCCCGAACTGCACTTATCTTATCGGGGTCTGTACTCACGCCTTGGGGTGAAACTTGATGGCCCAGGAATCTCACTTCAGGCTGTAGGAAATGACACTTCTCTATTTTAATCTTCAGTCCAGTTTCCCTTAACCCTCTGAGGTCTGAGCTGTTTTCTGGGCCTGGAGGTGTTCTGACATGCTCTGACATTTGTGTTTTTTTCTGTTAGTGACATTTTCATGGCTAAAGTCTAATTACACTGTATTCAGCACAAACTCTGCTACAATAATATATCAGCAGCATGTATGTAAAAGTTTGTAGTTTTGAGATAATGACATTTATGCGTGGTTTGTGAAAATACAAAAAAAAATTGTCACTGAAATAAGGCCATGAAACCCATACTGATTATTTCTTCACAAGACTTTTGAAAATTGTATGACGTAGCCTAGAATATTTGCTCCAAAACTATGTGAAAATCACCCTGACTGCTCATTCAGATAAGACAATATATTGATTTAAAATTTCTAAGACGTGTTTTGTGTGACAAAGCCATATTCGAAGAGGCGTGATCATCTCATGAATATGTAAGCTTTTAACACCTGAGAAAGACAAAGACACTCCCCTAACTGCCCTATTAGGAGCGATCAGGCCCTGTCATTCAGAGCAACCTTGCACAAAGAATGAGGAGATTTAAAAAAGAATGGCTTTTAGATTGTTTGGATTTATTTACAACACAACACAATCCAAAAATACAAATGACAAAAGAGCACATTGAAAACAATGATCCAAAGACAGAGACCTTTGTGCCATTCCTAAAAACATTGTACATACCATTTCCAAGGTGTTTGATTTTCACTTTACCATGTTCATGTACAGAGACTCATGTGAATGTTGAAGTCAGCAGGACTCAGTTGCATCTGGTCCCTGAAAGAAAAGAAAAAAGTGAACATACTGGTATCAAGAGAAACTAGGCCTGCACGATTTTGGGAATACATTTGAGATTTTTCTGGTTAAAATTGCTTTTTAAAATTCACAGAATACACACACACACACACACACACACACACACACACACACACACACAAATGTTTCCAACAATATATGAAGAGTTCAGATGCAAAAACCTCTAAGTGCCATCTGAAATTTTCTTCTAGAATGATCATTTTTATCAAGCTCGTATATTTAAGTTCAGTCATTTCACTTAATTGGCAATGAAAATGACCTATTAATTATCATTTAAGTGAAATTACTAAACTTAAATATACAAGCTTGATAAAAATGATCATTCTAGAAGAAAATTTCAGATGGCACTTAGAGGTTTTTGCATCTGAACTCTTCATATAATATAAAGAACACCATATTTGTTGTGCCTTGTAGGCATAAGCTATGTGCAGTACTGCATAAAATAATTTTATTTTACAAAGCAGCCTATAAATCTTCCAAAAGATTTCAGTAACAATGCTAGAGAAAAATATATTGATTATCTTATGTTACTTCAAATGTTTCCATTCGTTATGATGATATGAAATGAGATAATAGTAAAAACATAAAGCCTAATGTTTGGTGCATTTTTCCTTTCAAACGCAATCGCGCTCCAAAATATGATACATTCAAACCCACAGCGCGCTCCAAAATATGATACTCAAACCCACAGCGCGCTCCAAAATATGATACATTCAAATGCCATCGCGCTCCAAAATATTAAACATTATGGTTATACATATCTATGCTTGAGCAGATATCCACAAACAGTATTTAACAGTAAACACGGGTCTAAATAGTATAATATTCACCATATATCTAGCAACAGTTCAACTGCAATGTGAAGTTTATGCAACAATACCATAAACTAATAAGTAAGAATTTCTTACCTTACATCTTTCTTGTCTTCAAATCGCGTTCTTCTTCTTCTGATGTAAATCCAATGTAAGCTCACAGCGCGTCTTCCAAACTCGACGAAAAGCAGAGACTTGTGAAGTGTTTTGGTGTTTTGTGTTTGAGGTAACGAGGGCGTTCGCGTTCCATGTGGAGATTTGCATGTGAATCTCTTTTGCGCGAGTGGGCGTGGCCGAATTAAAAGTAATTAGCAAGCGTTTGAGATACTGGACATCCTGTTGGTTTTATACAAATTACTTAAACAGAGAATATTTGTTTTCAGTTTGAATCCGATCATTTAAAAGTACACACTTAAATGTGTATACAGGTGTATGGCTCATAAATGTGTGAGAAGGATTCGCTGAGTTTTGTTTCAGTTTATAGACGTGCTCAAGAAAAAAAAGTTCACCGCGACGGAGAGGCAGAACGCACACCCTGTTTATTTTCTTTATTTTACAAAAGCACAATGTTTTGATTTGATTGTAAGTGGACACATACAAAAGTAGAAATATCACAGATTCTTTTTTTATATTTCTTTTTTCTGTATAACCATAAATGACGGAGTAATTTAAGTTTATTGTACTACAATGTGAAGAAAATCCAGCAAAACGCGGGGGCGCGTTTTCCGACCTCAGAGGGTTAACCTTCCAAACACAGTTTCCAGTCGCACCAGGTGTGTGTGAAAGGTGGACGAGTACACCAACAAGTCATCTAAGTAGATGAGCACAATCTGGAACACCAAGTCACTCATGACGGCCTGTATGAGCCTCTGGAATGTTGCAGGCGCATTGCATAGCCCGAAAGGCATCCGCCGGTATTCATATAGGCCAAACGGTGTAATAAATGCCGTCTTCGGTCTGTCCTTTTCATGGACCGCCACTTGATGGTAACCGCTAGCAAGGTCTATTGTTGAGAAAACTTGTGCTCCGCCCAACGCATCCAAGCTCTCATCAATGCGCGGCAATGGAAAAGCGTCACGTTTAGTCTTCGAGTTTAGTCTCCTATAATCCACGCACAGCCTCAGACTTCCATCAGACTTGCGCACCAAAACGATGGGTGAAGCATAGGAACTCGAGCTTTCCTGGATGACACCCTTCCTGAGTAAACCCGAGATATGCTCCTTGACTTTGTCAAATTGAGTCGGCGGTATTCTGCGATATGGCTGAGCGACAGGAGTCTCATCCGTCAAGTGGATCTCATGTTTCACCCGATCGGTATATCCCAGGTCTTCATCACAGGCCGCAAACACATCTGCATACTTCAAAAGTAGCACTCCAAGCCTGGCTTGCTGTTCCGGTGTACCTCCTATATGCAGTCTACTCAACAGATTACTTGGGTCAGTACCAGACTCTGGTTTATCCTTCTGATCGACTCTCACTTCTTCGTGATCGGCAGAGATACGCTGGAATCTCACCTGACAAGCTTCACTCTCAACACACTGACAGTGGGTAAGTATTCCAAGCTTAACTTTAGGTGGCAGCCAGACATCTTCTTGGGAGAAGTTGACCACTTGAACTGGAAACACTCGACTTCTGGACGACACTAAGGTGGGCATAGGGATCAATCCGCCTGGTAATGGGGTGCTTCCTGGTTCCAGCAATAGCCAAGAATTGGCATCAGTGGCTCTCTTATTTATTCTGGCATAAATGGTGGCTACAGAGGATGCTGGAATATGGGTTTTGCCCCGACAACTAACTCTGGCTGTTGACATAGTCTTCCCTAGCTCATCTTCCTGTACATGGGTGAAGGCTTCTCGCCACACAGAGTCCAACTTTCCTCCTAATGTGGTGTCAAACTCCATCCGTGCTAACTCTCTGCACCTCTGGGTGATATTCATGCCTATGATACCAGGTGGAGTTGGATCCGGCTCTGCAGCACCCACATCTCGGACTATCAGAAAACCACACTCAGGTATAGTTAGCCCCATCACTTGAATGTCCAATTCAACATATCCCAGGTACGGCAGGGGTAACTTGTTCGCTGCAGTTATTCTTAGCCACTTAGAGGTGCAATGAAGGTCCCCGTCCTCTCCGTGTAGGTTTTCTCTGAAGAAGCTTTCTGTTAGGGTACTCACATTACTTCCTGTGTCTAGCAGACATCTCACTGGAACACCACCAATGCAAATATCAACTTCAGGGCACCTTCCAACGGCACGCTCCAAGAACCGTTCTTTTGTTAATGTACTGCATCCCGAGCCTTCTGGTTTTCCTCGCATTGCTCGGCTCACTGCAACGGAGGGACCCCGTTTCCCTGTACCGCAGAACTTGTGGTGGAAGTGGGCTGGCCTTTGAAACTACGAGGTACAGGACACTGTCTGGCTATATGTCCCACTCCTTCACACCTCAGACAGACGGGTTGGCCATCATCTGTGTACTTGGGCTTGACTTTGGGATTGCCAATCTGGTTACCACTTGAACTAACCTTCTGTACGGTGAGTTCACGAACCGCATTAGTGAGTTCTCCAATGGCTTTACCCTGCTGAGTGATTATCTTCACTACCTCTTGCAGAGCCACAACCATGTCACTTTGTGCAGTACTGACTGGATTTGAAGGTTCTAACATCCCTTCCGAACATGTACTCACGATGTGTCGACTCCTGGCCACATTAGCTCCACGGGGTCTGTCCTCCATAACCCACATCATGGCCTCTTCACGGACGTTAAACAGGTTAGACTGAGGCTTTTCTCTGACAAGCTTGCGTAGCTCCCTACGCAGGGTTGCATCTCTTATGCCTTCGATGAACTGATCTCTTAATGCAAGCTGGGGGTCAGACACAGCGTTATGGGACTGCTGGAGAGCAAAATTAAGAAGTTGGGAGAGAGCATGGGAAAAGTCACGGAGATCTTCCCCCTCTAACTGTCTACGTGCATAGAAAGCATGCAACAACTGTGGGGTAGTACGTTTCTCCCTAAATGCCCCCCTCAAATATGAAAACAGATCACTGGGTTGTTTGGTCTCCCCCCCCATACACAGCTTGACTTCGTCTAAAGCTGAACCTCTTAAATGGGAAAGTATGAAATCCAATTGGTCATCAGTGTTCAAACCCCTTACTCGAATTACACGTTCAACCTCATCAATGAACTCATCTACAGATTGACCATCTTTAACATGATCACCACTAAATGGCACAATTTGACGTTCCCTTGGAATATAAACATATGACCTAGTAGCATTATTCATATTAGCCAGGGTTGACATTACTTGGTCGTGTCTTCGACCTAACTCCAGCATTTGTGACTGCAGTTCTGCCACAGGATTACCCTCATCATCATGGACCGCAGGCCCAGCATTGTCCACATCACGGCTGGCTCCAGCCCGAGCAGCTGGCATATCGTCGTCCTGGTCCATGGTCTCGCAATGTCTCTATCTCGAAAGGCACACAGTAATAAAACACAGTCACAGTCACTGCAGTTTAACCTGAAGGGCTATTCTCTGCGGTCGCCTTTGCCAACGATCTCAGCGTCGAAGTGAACACCCTCCTGCGTTCCTGAAAGCTGGCCCCTTGCTTCTCCACAGGCACTCCAGGCACGTCACGTCGTCAACCTCCCTGGCCCCGGCACACGACCCGTTTCCCCCACTACCGTTGTCTATGTTTTAGTGCTATCCTACCTAAACTAGCAATGGAACCCCACTCCTGGTACCAAAATTCTCTGTGGCCCGGTGTGAGAGTGTTAGTGACAACACTGAACACAGGAATTTAAATTATTTAAGGGGTTCGTTTATTCCAGACTGCACTTGGAACAGTGCAGCGTTAACTATGCAAATCTTTAGGATTTTAAACAGGAAAGCTTGTTACAGTGGTTGAAATCAATAAAGATGCTTTCTTTTACATCAAACTGAGTCTCTCTTGTCTTTCTGTTCTCAGTCACCTCATTAACAAGTCAATTACAGAAATCTAACTAACATAGACAACGATAGTGGTCTCTTATTCTGGAAAACAAATACACAGATTATTACAAGATTTGTCAACACAGAAGATCAAATAATGCTGCTTTTGTTACATGAAACATGCATAAAAATAAAATTAGAAGTCACATTTCACCGTAACATTGATACATTCCAAACATTACACCGGCTAATATTCACTCAATCTCAATCACAATGAATTAACACTTGTACACTTCAAAAATTGAATGATTTAAACTTACTGTTCATCACCACCCTCTATAGCATGTACACACTTTCACAGCGAATGATGAACTATTTCCCTGTAGACAGTAATAGACACAATGCGCTGATTTCACTCAGCCGTTATTTTGAAATCGAAAGCGAGGCTCCGGTGGGAAGAAAACCGGAAGTGTCGCCTTTAATCACAGGAGAGTCGTGAATGCGATGGCATATTGTTGTGTTTAATGATGTTGTGTCAATTCTAAAAATATACATAAATTTCTTTCATACTTTAGACTATATACAGTGAAATTCATTTATAAATAATTTTTTTTTTTTTATATATAATTCAGAATGTAAAAAAAGAAGCAGGAATGAACTATATACATATCCTATATTGAATATTAACATCCAATAGTGTAAATCGCGGCAGCAGCTTCAGGTTGGTAATCCAAGGCATTGTTGTTTATCTTTACTTCCGGGGTTCTTCCCACCGGAGCCTCACTTTCGATTTCAAAATGGCGGCTGCGTGAAATCAGCGTATACAACACTCTTTCTTAACATTTGGAACACATGACACCAGAACAACTGTAACAATCTACTGGTTACAATAAAACATTTTTTATGAGTTATGAGTATTAAACATTTCTTTAGAATTGATTAGTTAATAACACTCACTCTGTTGCTTCACACTCGGCCCGAAAACACACAGAAGGCCTACAGAGCACTCCTCTCCCCTCTTTAATCAAACCAAAATGACCACCAATCACTTAATGTTCAAATCACATCATGCACAACAAAATAATCTTAATGATAAACTGGCATTGGTGATGGTTAATCACTTACGCTTCGAGATCTATTGTCGATCGGATTTCTCCACGTGGGTATGCAATCTCAACAGAAGTTATGGTCACTCAGCACAATACACAGCCATTAACAAAATACTGAGAAAGACTTTGAAGTCCCTATAAGTGCATATTTATCGTTATTTTGATAGTAACACAGACTTTAATGGCTTCGACTCTCCACCGCATGAGCAGCATTTCAACCACGTTGTGAAAACGCGCTGTTCACAGGCGACTCTCGGGACACTTCCAGAACGTCACACAGTCACGTTTCTTAAAGGGCTAGCGTATTGTTACATCAATGAGTGAGATAAACCCTGAAACATGCTATTGTGTAATTCCCTTAACCCAGAGCGTTGATTAATCAGTACAGTGATTAGTTAGGTAACTTTTGACCTGGTTACATATATATATATATATATATATATATATATATTAGGGATGTCAATTTTCACAAATTCCCATGATCGATCGTCGTTTAAATTAACGATCAATTAATCGATTAATCGTTAGCCTTAATACTGCGATATGCGTCTACTGCAGTGGCTATGACAGCATGACAGGGTCTGCAAATGCTGCTCAAAACGCTATGTTCCTCACCAAATCAATTAGAATGGTTTTAAATATAAATAAAGGGCTAGTAGGATTGTAAAATGTTTCGATGTGATTGATAATTAAATTAATTATTTAATAATCAAATATAACTACTAATACAACGTGTCACCAACGCCGCCTCATATGCGCTTAGAATGTGTGACTGTTGTGGACGCGCTCTTCCTGGAACAACTGCACGCGCTGAATGAATCTGCTACCGTTAAACTGGAGCACTTTGCTAGCACGTTATTTATCTAAAAGAAACGCATCCTATATGAGATTAATCAGATATATTCAAAATAAACATAATATTACAAATTATATCTGCACAAAATGACGCAAATTCATGCACAAGTGAACTTGAACTAAGTTACGTGCCATTCATTCAGAACTACTCATGTTGTGGACGCGGTCTTCCTGGAGCAACGCGACACGGTAACTAAACCCAAATAAGTCACAATGTTTTATTACAATATTGTAATCTTTATAATGTTATGTAATATTACAGTCCCAATAGTCATTATTAGTCGTGCACTGCCGTTTGAGCTGCGCGCGCTGAAGCTGACGCTTTACTACAGAGTTAATTCTTAACCAAATGCATTCAATATGAGATCAATTAGATATAGATAGGCCTACAGAAAATAAACAGTATTACAACTTACATTTGCACAAAACAAAAGGTTGCGAATGCACACGCAAACTTATAGTCATGATGAAGGTGTAAAATGGTCCCAAACATAACTCCGGCGCGCTCGCTTTATATGTTTCGCGGTTGAGCAGCGCGCACGCGCATGAAGACCTGCTTAATCGATTATCGATAAGTTGTATCGATTAAATGTATTATCGAATAACTCCGGCGCGCTCGCTTTATATGTTTCGCGGTTGAGCAGCGCGCACGCGCATGAAGACCTGCTTAATCGATTATCGATAAGTTGTATCGATTAAATGTATTATCGACAATTAATCGATCGTCGATTAATCGTTGACATCCCTAATATATATATATAAATGTATTATCGAATAACTCCGGCGCGCTCGCTTTATATGTTTCGCGGTTGAGCAGCGCGCACGCGCATGAAGACCTGCTTAATCGATTATCGATAAGTTGTATCGATTAAATGTATTATCGACAATTAATCATATATATTAGGGATGTCAACGATTAATCGACGATCGATTAATTGTCGATAATACATTTAATCGATACAACTTATCGATAATCGATTAAGCAGGTCTTCATGCGCGTGCGCGCTGCTCAACCGCCCACACACACACACATGTATATATATATATATGTATATATATATATATATATATATATATATATACATATATATATATATATATATATATATATATATACAATTTTAATGATGAAATAATTTTCGACTTTTAATGTATGCTTTATCTTTCATGCATTTCATACATTGAGTTGCGTCCCATGTCACAAAAAGCTTCATTCCTAAACTCTTAAGTGTTTTATGATTTATGATATGACGTACAGTAATCCAAACATTTGTTTTTCACCTCCATCTGGCATGCGATGGGTGAGATGGGTCAGCAGCCCCCAATGGCATGTCATTTCCTGTTATTCTATTACAGATGTCTTGTTTTTAAAGACGTTTTGAGAAGGAAGAGAGAGGGGAAGGGAGAATCCTCTTAGAAACCAGCCTTCACAAATCAGACTGCAGTACCAGATTCTCCGACAGCCAGACAGTGCTAATGACGACCTGCTTTTCTATTCCTACTGTTCTCTTTACACACACACACACACACACACACACACACACACACACACACACACACACACACACACACACACACACACACACACACACACACACAGACACACACACACACACCATTCATGGATGCTATGGCATCTTCCTTTACCTTTCCTCAACAGCAGGCTGAGCTGTGCGCTATGTAGGGCAAAGTAAATTAGCAAAGTCTATTCTTATAGTGCTGTGGAGTCCTCTGCCCACCCTTGCACTGCCCACTGTGCTCCTTTGCTCTTAACTCACTTCATATATAGCTTGATACTATCATTTTGTCACAGTAATGATGCAGTAGGTGTATTGGGTTAGATTATCAAAGATCATAAAGCAACAATGTTTTTTATGAGGTCTGCATGACCTGTTTGTGCATGTGTATGTCACTGAAGTAACTGAGCTATTGTGAGACTGATTAATGATGAATCTAGCAAACAGGTCTGATGTGGAACCCTCCCATCTGCTGGTCACTGTGCGTACTGCACAACTGATTGATGGGGATATTGTTGTAAGTCCTTTGCTATAATTTGTCACTGCATTGTATATCAAATAAGAAATGACACTTGTTGTGGCACTGTGGTGACAATAATGTCAGTAACTCTAACTAGAGTGTGGTAAAAACTCTGGGATTGTAAATGTACTTTAGGGCTTTTACTGTATAAATATTGTGTTAAATCCAACCTACAGCTTCATTGTTTTAAAAGCTGAATGGTTTACATTCATTCACTCACTTTGTTTATTTGTTTCTTTCTTGCTTGCTTTCTCTGCAGACTGTCTACAAGCCCTGGCTCTGTGCTCAGTATTTCCAGAGTCCTCAGTCAGGCTGCAGTCATAAGATTCCCTGTGAGCAGTACTGTCTTGAAGTCCAGCAGAGGTGTCCGTTCATATTGCCTGACAATGATGACCTTATACATGGTGGCACTCCCAGTTTTATATGTAGAGGTTGGTATGCAAGTATTTGAGAACTCAGTAGGCTACAGTACAGCGGCAGCCAATCCTATCAATATTTTTGTGTGATTTTTATCATTGCACCATATGATATGTCATTATATTTAAGTGTTGTTGTTGTTGTTAATAATTCAATTTTAGCAAAATTTCAGAACATCTTTAAAGGAAATATGTAAATACCGGAATGAAACACATGCTGGATTATTATACTGCTGTTTAGTGACATCTATTGGACAATTTATGAAACTGTCAGGCCTTTGGTCACAAAACAAAACAAAACAAAACAAAACAAAACAAAACAAAACAAAACAAAACAAAACAAAACAAAACAAAACAAAACAAAACAAAACAAAACAAAACACTCAATAAGCAATATTAGTAGAAATTTAACCCAGCATTTAAGATTTAAGAAAGCGAGCAACATTTCTCAATGTACAATTGTTTGCTCAGATACCTCAATTTGGAAAGTTGGGACAACAAGTACTTGAGAATCTAAGTAACAACTTTTGATAGCAACATGTTTAGAGTATTCTTGTTTAGTCCACTTGAGTTTAGTAAACTGACTCATCCTACTAAATCTATTTCAATCCATTTTTTATTTGTTAGAAGAACATTTTGCTGAAACCTAATTTATTAACTACAACTATTATTGCTTTGCATTTTCTAGCTTGATTTATGCTGCTGCTGTTGATGTCACTGTTATTTAGCTGTCATATAGTTTAGAGTTTTATATTTTTCATATTTTTACTTAATTATAATTGTTGATCATCACCATGTCTGAGTTTTGTGTGTTGAGGAATATGTGCATCTGGTTGCAACTTTTGTATGCAATATATTGAGAAGAGTCACTTGCAGTTGCCGCCTGCATTCTCTACTCACTGCGACTCACTTACACTTGATACAAATCGGAAAAAATATTGCCAACAGGGTCAAGAAGCTGGCTGGTATGGTTAAATTATTCAAAGTACTTAAGCACTATAACAAGACCGAAACGTTTTTGTTTTTAGAGATATTACCAGGGTAAAATGAATAAAAAAAAATGTCCTATAGTTTTAAAAGGCCAATCATCTTCATATCATGTAGTTAGCTTTGAAATTCACACATGGAGATGAAAAAACAAGGGCCACTTCTTAATATGCGTTCATATGTGATCTTGCGTCCTTGTGTTCTCGTTCTACGTCATCATCAACCGTCGAAGTTCAATTCCGACCCTGCATCCCAATACTATCCATCCTAAATATTTTGTGAGATTAGAATAAATGTGTCCCAAAGCATAGTATATGTTGAAAAGAGTATGCTAAAAAAAATTAAAATAATAAAAAAAACCTATGGTGTACTGTTTCTGGTAGATTCCAAAGTGTGTATCCGTGTACACTCTAATGGCTAATATTGCCCACAATCCACTGTGCTTTGTCAGGGTCATCATGATTTTGCCAGGTAAGACATGTGGATCAACATATATTGTTGATCTTGGAACAACATTCCTGTCTGAAGATTTAGTCCTAACCCTACCCTTACATAAATAAGTACACATCAAGTGAGCTTATATGTATACTGATAGTTCACTAATCAAATACTTGTAGCACATTTTTTTGTTTATGACCAGTACACTTTGAAGTATACTCTCAGTAAACAACTTAGTTTTATACTGGAAGTATACTTGTAAGCAGTAGCGTAACTTTGTTTTAAAAAGTGGGTGGGACAGGTGGGGTGGGGGTTGCTAATACAATGCTAAATCAGATATATGTACAGTAACATTACGTCCAGCAATCGATTTAAATTAAATAGTAGGCTACATGGGGTTTAATTTGTCGTTTAATGAGATGTAGCCTATGTTGTCAGTGCAAGAATTTTCGTGTGAATACATACATAGATCCGCCTATTTGACCAACGTGTATCTTAATGGTCCAGTGGTAGATCTTTCGCCAAGCGTGTCAGAGGTTCTGGGTTTTAATCTGCACTCGTATAGTTTTTTTTTTCTCGTATAGTTTTTTTTTTTTTTCTCATCAAAACCAATTATGTTCATCAGTGGTTGTATATCAAGCAAGGACACGTTTGTGTGCATTATGTTTTGTGATTTCACCAGAACGAATAGAGAGTATCTGCAACGGATTGAAGCGTGCGTCCGAGTGAAGACAGTGCGGAAAACACTGTTTCCGCGCAACTGATCGCAGTGGCAACAAGCACTTTGATCACTTGATTTAAAAAAACACATTTCAGCGCTAGATTTAAAAAACGAACGAAATGAATGCTCTGCCAGTTAACTGGAGATGTTTTATTTATTTGTAGAATTCGTACATACGAGATGTTTTAAAAAGTGGTGGGGACAATATCGACCCTGGCAAAAAGTGGTGGGGACATGTCCCACCCGTCCTACCCGCAAATTACACCTATGCTTGTAAGTTTTCTTTAAGTGAACATAAAATCACACTTAACAATATCATTTTTGCACTTTTAAGTATATTACTATGTTCCTATTTAGGTATTATTTTTTTAATACTTGAAATATACCTTTAACTGTAGATTAACTCTTTCCATTTTAAAAACATTTTATTCTAGGTTCATGGATCCTTTATTTATCAACACTTGAATGCGAGTAAGTTTCATTAAAAAAACAAAATTTGCCTTTTTGTTAAAGACTACGTCCAAATGGGATTCAGAATGATGATCAAAACATAGATGGAGTATAGATCGAGTTCATCAACACCCCCGAAGCTTCACAGTCGTTTCCATTTCATGGGTTCAACATTTTACAGTTTTGATTTATATGCTGTTTAATGTTTGAAGATCGATTTAATTTACATTTACATAAACGATCTTCAATCATTTGTTTCTTCTTCTTCTTCACCTGTGTTTTGATCTGGAGATTTTGTACTATTTCTACCGTATAACAGTGAAAACATAGATAGCCAATAGATTTCACTACCAGTGGACTAGCCTAGACAAAAATTCAGATACTCAGAATTAGGAACATGTGTAGGCTGTGTTTCTTTGTTTTTGGTTCTCCCCTGTGACCTAGGCTGAATCCGAAATCACCCCCTAAACCCTCATTTACTATTTCCTACGTTAGTCCACTAATACTGTTCACTTGAAGGAGTGAATAAAAACGAGTGAGTGAATTCAGATAGCCGTTGAGCGTACATCGGTTGTACACTCGTTATTGCGGTGCAATGTGGGATTGGATGAGTACACTCAATTGGTTTCGGACACCACTACAAATAGCTGTCCCCTCAAATAACGCCATTTGAGGGTATAGGGGGCGATTTCAGACTCAGTCCTAGTTTTCCTACTGTGTCTAATTAGTCATTATGTTCACCTGTTCTGTCAATCATCTTGTTAGTTCTCCTGATTATTTAAACCCTGCCCACTGAGCAAGCGACGTCTGTGGATGTACAAAACAGGTTGATATCAAGTCCGCCCGTCCAGGCCATGATCTGAACGTCCATTGACAGCCAGAATTAGTCGATTAATGACACTGAGAAATTATGTCCAATCTGGCCATAATCTAAACGTCTACTGACAGCCAGAACTAGTTCAGAAAAGACGTTCATACTGACTATAATCTGGACGTCCGTTGACATCCAGAAACAGTCCATAAATGACGTGAATAAAGATGTCCAATCCGGCCATAATCTAAACGTCCACAGACAGCCAGAACTAGTTTAGAACAGACGTTCATACTGACTATAATCTGGACGTCCGTTGACATCCAGAAACAGTCCATAAATGACGTGAATAAAGATGTCCAATCCGGCCATAATCTAAACGTCTACTGACAGCCAGAACTAGTTCAGAAAAGACGTTCATACTGACTATAATCTGGATGTCCGTTGACATCCAGAAACAGTCCATAAATGACGTGAATAAAGATGTCCAATCCGGCCATAATCTAAACGTCCACTGACAGCCAGAACTAGTTCAGAAAAGACGTTCATACTGACTATAATCTGGACGTCCGTTGACATCCAGAAACAGTCCATAAAAGACGTGAATAAAGATGTCCAATCTGGCCATAATCTAAATGTCCACTGACAGCCAGAACTAGTTCAGAAAAGACGTTCATACTGACTATAATCTGGACGTACGTTGACATCCAGAAACAGTCCATAAAAGACATGAATAAAGATGTCCAATATGGCCATAATCTAAATGTCCACTGACAGCCAGAACTAGTTGAGAACAGACGTTCATACTGACTATAATCTGGACGTCCGTTGACATCCAGAAACAGTCCATAAAAGACGTGAATAAAGATGTCCAATATGGCCATAATCTAAACGTCCACTGACAGCCAGAACTAGTTGAGAACAGACGTTCATACTGACTATAATCTGGACGTCCGTTGAAATCCAGAAACAGTCAATGACTGACAGCCAGAACTAGTTCAGAACAAAATGACAAACAATATCTGTAAATTAATTAACTGACTGTTACGGACTATATCATTAACTGTTAAATTGATCTTGCTGGTCAGACACCAACAGGGTTCATGATGCACACATGGCACTTTTAAGTCCTTCTGGGAAGTTTGTATTCATGAGGTTTTACTTTTTTTTTTTTTTTTTTTTTTTTTTATGTTTTAAATTAATTTATGAAGCCACTGTAAAATGTATCATTAGCCTACATGTTATATTGTTATACTATAACACTGTCATATTTTGTGCAGGCATTAGCTTACTTCATCGTAAATAGAAAAGCCTGACAATGTAACTGCTAAATACCCAAGTATTGTGGTATTCCACAATGTTTCTCACTGACACACTCATAACTCGAGATTTGTCCTTAGTTCAAATTGGGTATTTAATTATAGCTCTTAAAAATGTGCCTTAGAAAAAAAAAAACATTACTGGCGTGCATCTTGAGACAAAACAATGGCACTGCCATAAGATACTGTATGTCAGTACAAGTTGCTTTCAGGTAATACAGCTCAAACATGCATTTTAGTCTGGGACTACAGGCTTGCCTGTGAAGTGTGAAACCCGGGGTATTATGTTGTAACTTGTATATAATTATGCCAATGTTACCAAAGTGTTGCGTTGGACAGAGGATTAACTCTAAACCAACAGGTTGTGTACCAGTGCCACACAGGGTGAAAAGGGATGTTGACATTATTAGGCATAAGAGTGTTTCTAAAGGAAAGGTCAATAATTTGTGAAAGTGTAAAAGGGTCATTATGGGTCACATGAATGTAACTGTCACCACCATGATACCAATTCATTAGATTTCCATATAGATCTACACACAGAATTGTATATGAATATATGCAGTGTTTGCTCTGTTTAATATACTGTTTGCTCTATTAAATTGCACTTTATCAGAACAGTGGTAAATAAATATTATATATGGTCAGTTACTGTAAGTTCTTACAGTATTTTTAATCTTTCATTTTTATTGTTGAATTTTTAATCATGCACTGCAATGAAAAAACAATTTAACCAATTGATTAAATATAACAGCCAGCCTACAAATACAACCAAATAAATAGCACATAATATATATATATATATATATATATATATATATATATATATATATATATATATATATATATATATTCATATTCATATTTTCCTGTAATTGCAATGTTGCCACACTATTGGCTGTCTCTCCTAGCTGTTTTGAGCATGATTGGTTATTCTCTGTTTATTCTGACTGTCATCCAGGAATCTAGCCAATGACGAGATTCAAGTTTGAATAAACGTCAGTTGAGTGAGTCGGTGTTTGCTTTGCTGCTGCGCGGGATCTTCAATATTTGCCTATTCTGTGGGTTTTACATCGTTTAAAACATGGATTATTTTTCATCGGACTGCTAAATGTTTATTTTGAGCGAGTTGCTGGGTGTTGCTGGATGTAAATGAAGAACAAACAAGGAATATGGACAAAGAATTTTATCAACGGAAATATTGCAATCTACGGAAGGTAAAACTTTATTTTATACAAATTCTGCTACATCAAGATATAGTGTATTAAATTGAGAATCTAAACGCGATTAGAGCAATATTGTTAGTGCATAGGCTACGGTATTCCAATGTATTAATGTTATGTGCTGCTAGCATGTGTAACTTGTCTAACTTAGTTTATGATAAAATAAAACTCAGCATGGGAGCTTACAACGAGTGAACTGAGAATATATATTGTATCTTTAGACAGAAAGGAACTGTCACAGTCTTATACTATAATAATCTGCAAACTAGGCTTATGAATCTATTGATCGCGGGATGGCTAACCGATCAGTTAAATTAACGAGTCGTAATAATATGTTTTGGAGCTGGTGAGTCAATTTAGCAAGCTTTTGCAAATGTCTCTGTAAGTAAGTAAAACAAATAACTAATATTGATGTGTATGTGTGTTTCCTTCATGATCCAGGCATTTGGGGAATCAATATTATCCAGCCACACGATGTTCAGATGCGGTGAGTATTGTCATAAAATACACGTGAAATAGAGGCAGAACATGTGAATCTGCTCAAATGCACTGGTTCAAACCCTCCAGACAAGCTTTATCTTCTTGAGTTTACAGGCCTAGCTGACCCAAAAATAGATGTCTTTCAAAATGAAAGTATTTTCAAACCTGTATAACTTACTTTTGTGAAACACAAGAATTTTGGGAATAAAACAACTGTATGCATTGTAGCCTATGACAAAAATAAAAGGCATTTTTCAAGATATCTTAATTATGGTTCTACATAAGAAACTCATACAGTTTCAACATATGGGTGAGTAAGCTACATAATGAGATAACTCAATTTTTTTTTTTTTTTTTTTTTTTTTTTTTTTTGGATGAGCTGTTCTTTTAAAGGATTAGTTCACCTCAAAGTTGAAAATTCTGTCATCATTTACTCAACCTCAAGTTGTTTCAAACCTGTATGAATTTCTTTCTTCTGCTGAACACAAAGAAAGATATTTTGAAGAATGTCTGTAACTTGGGTCCCATTGACTTCCATAGTATTTTTTTTCCCTACTATGGAAGTCAATGGGACCCAAGTCTTTCTGGTTACCGACATTCTTCAAAATATCTTTCTTTGTGTTCAGCAGAAGAAAGAAATTCATACAGGTTTAAAACAACTTGAGGGTGAGTGAATGATGACACAATTTTCAACTTTGAGGTGAACTAATCCTTTAAGGACATTTGCTAAATTAACCATGTTTTTTATTATAGTGTAGAAACCATGTTTTTATGGTGGATTGATTACAATAATTTATTGAGTATAGGAGCAGGCTTCACTGCATATATTAATAAACTTTTAGAGTGCTGGCCTGGATAATTGTAATACGTAAAATAGGAAAGAGGCCGCACTATGCATAAACTTTTATTTGCAAAAATGCGTTTCGGCGCGTGCAAACTGATGAAGGCACGCGCCGAAACCTGTTTTTGCAAATAAAAGTTTATGCATAGTGCGGCCTCTTTCCTATTTTAATTACAATAATTTATTACCATTTGGTTAGTGTCGCAAAACATTGTTAATTTTTAGTAAGGGTTCTCCAGATTTATATAACACTTATGGAACATTAAAAAATGGTCCTATGTTACGCGATCAATAATCCTATTAACACACTTTTTAAAAAAAAAAATATTTTTAGATCAAGCATTGGACTTACGGAGCAGAATAGGCACCAACAGAGAAACAAGTCCATCACTAGTAAGTATCAACTGCAGTATCTGGTTACACTTTATTTCGATAGTCCACTTTCACTAACATGTCAACTAACTCTCATTAGAGTATTAGTAGGCTGTAGTAGACAGTCAATAGACTGGTAGGTTAAGTTTAGATGTTAGGATTCGGGTTAGGAGAATAAGTTGACTTGTAGTTGCCAAGTAACTTATAGTCAGTAGAATGTCTGTTGGGGGACCAACAAAACAGAGTGTTAGCAAATATTAAGCAGACAGTCTACTAATACTCTAATGACAGATAGTTGACATGTAGTTGCAAAGTTACTTATAGTTAGTAGAATGTCTAAAGTGGACTATCGAAATAAAGTGTTACCCAGTATTTAAATCCGCAGTCAATTTTAAAGGCACAATGCACTCCGAAATTAAAAAATTATCTCTTTTTTTCTTCTCTCGTGCCATTCCAGATATATATCTGACTTTCTTTCCACAAAGATTTTGTGAAAAATTATCCATTATTGTAAGCCAATATAATGCAAGTGCATACGCCAGAAACTTCATACAGCGTACTCACAGCTTGCTGTGTTGTTCACACAAGATGTTTTCTGCACTTATCATGTGAGCTTTACAATGCTCTTGGACTTGTTCGACCTTCAGCATTTTGGTGTCTATTCACTTGCATTATTTGACACACAAACACAAGAGATGGATAATATTTCTAAAAGTCTAGTTTATTTTTTCTAAAATATGTGTTTTCATCTGAAGAAAGAAAATCATTTACCTTTTGGTCGGCATAAGGTAGATAAAATGAAGGGGGAATCAGTTTGCTCTCCTTTACCTAGTATTATTTATAAACATTACATGTGATTTAATAAATGTACAATTAAAGGGGTGTTTGAAGCAAACATCTAAATCCCTTCACAAAGAGCCCTTCCACAAAAGGGTTAGCAAAGGGGGACATGCATCCGATGGTAAATTAACTGAAGTAATTTTATCTTATAGTAATTTTATATTATATATATGGTAATGTGACCTAGGATGGCAAGTTCCTGTGTTTCATTTTAAAGTAGATATGGTGGAAGAGTTAAATTTAACATAGAATAATTGAGTTGTTTGTTTGGGTTTGCTATATTACACACATTTTCATCATACCGAAGTTCCATAGGTAAAACTTTTATTAATAGATGCGTTAATGTAACTACCTGCAGGCTTAAAAGAAAAGACGTCAAGAACACACAAACTTAAGGAACTTTTACACATCAACAATGTACTAAAAACGGAAGAGTTTTTTCTTTGTACAGATGACAATGTTATTAAAACGATTACCGTTTGGACAGATCCACTGTGTTAATCTACATGTTCCTTCTTTTGGTGATGCACATTTTTCTATCAGACATAAGTTTTAGATACCAGACAAAACGAATGAAATGTGACCCATGCTAATTAATTCCCCCTTTTACCTCTCTCTTTTATCTTTCTGTGGCCAGGATCCGTCATTCATCAGAACAGCTATCAAGAGAAGTGAGTATTCGTCCTCTACCTCCTTTGTCTCAATATACAATGTTATTTCAACACAATTGGTCTCCAAAGTACTATATGTATGTGTTTATATTAGGGGTGTAAGATTAAGAAAATGTCATAATTCGATACAATTGCGATTTTCGATGCAAAAACGATTCACAGTATGTAAATGTAGTTACTTTTCCTATGTAGGTATTAGGGATGTGCATCTCCATAACTGAGGCCGATACGATACGCATCTCGATGCATAGCCAACGATACAATACATTAATGATAAGCAGCTGCCAGCTACCGATGCAATGCAATACGATTCACTTTTATTATGATCCGGTGTGATTTGATTTCGATTCAATGCATTGCAAAAATATGATGCTATGCAATTCAATATGGTATAGATAGTTAACTTTTATTTCTTTTGTTCAGACATAGGGAAAATCATAAAGTAGCTTAAGTGCCATCTGACTTTTAACACATGGCTCTCTCACAATCAAAAGATTTGGTTTCCACAAAAAAAGCAGGTACTGTAGGCTAACTGACCAGAAAGCAGGTGCTGTTATTATGTGCTTCACGGGCCGTTTATCAGTTTGGACCAGTGCAGCGCGAGCCGATCTTGATCAATCGACACTGTTACTACACGGCGCTAAGAGATCCCCACTGAAGTAATAACATCGCTGCGAGATCTACTGAGAAGCATTCATATATCTCTGTTATTAACGGATCAAACAGCGCTGACGTGGAAACATTGTGCCATGAATCAACAATCCATTGTCCACAGATCAGCAACATTCACCATGGATTTACTGTAGTAAAACAAACTGTAACCATGGAAGTTTGGCAGGAATAGTAGGCTATAATGCTTTCAAGTTACATTACGTTGGTTTTATTTTGACATGAATAAAATTACTGCCCTCAAATGTTAATCTGAACTAAAATAAACCTTTGTTTATAACTACAATATTACATTACATTTTTTTTCAAGGAGCTGTTTTACATGCTTCTAAGAGTCAATTATAGCTTCATCATTCCTCAAAGTAAAAAAAAAAAATCATACTTTATGATGTTACGTTTAATAAAAAATAAAAAAAGTAAAAAATATTAAATCAAGGAAATTTCTCTGGCATTTCTTTCTTTTTCCTGTATCGAAAACGTACCGAACCATGACACAAGTGTATCGTATTGAACCGAACCATGAATTTTGTGAACCGTTAACTTACACCCCTAATATGTGTGTGTGTGTGTGTGTGTGTATGGGGCTGTTTAAACCTGGCCACTTGATGCGTTTTTTCAGATCGGATAGCTATCTGTTTTATCACAACAATTCCATTTACACCTGGTCACATAAATGTGTTTTTGCAAAACGGATATAAATCAGATCTTCGATTCCCTCGCTATGCAAATTTAATGGCGTTCACGTCACCGAAAGCAACAGATATGAACTGCATTTTATTGATCATCCGTTAAAATTTCTAAATCAAAGACCGCAATAGGAGAGAGCGCAACAGCCCTGGTAAGATCATTTCGTTTCTTTACTTTTAATGATGATAACTGTGTGTTAAGCATCGGGGACTTACTTTCACTTTAATTTGCGATAGTTTGCACGTTGGCTTGATGAATAACGTTAGATGGTCAGCGGCGATGCGGCAGTAGCGTCGTCATAACTTGCTATAACATGACATATAGCCTATAACACGCTCTCACAACTTTATTTTAGAGCGTTTTTGGGAGGAGTAAAATTTACATGTGGTTTCAACAACCAGATGCATTTACACTTGTCCAGTTTCTTCTGGAATGCGGCCCAGACCACCTCCTGAAGTGGTTTGAGCAATCAGATTCAAATGCGTCACGAATGCGTTTCGGAGGGCATTTACACCTGGTCTTTTCAAGATCATATAGCTATCCGATCACTAAAATCGAATGAAGTTGTAAATGGCACCTATATGTGTGTGTGTGTGTGTGTGTGTGTGTGTGTGTGTGTGTGTGTGTGGAATGCCTTATATCAGGCTTGATGTAATACTTGATTTGTGATTTATTTCATTTAATTGATTCGAGTACTCAAATTTTCAACTATGTATCTCTGCTATAAGCTAAACCACAACAGTGGCATTTGTATTTATTTATTTAACATGTGGATTTTTTTGCTTTGATTGTAGCTGCTGTCATGAAATGGGACCCAGCTGCAATAGAGGCCCAAATAAAGTCTGTAGCCGATCATCTGAAACTGCTTGCTGCTATAAATGAAGCTTGTGAACCTTATAGCAGCCATATTTTGTTAATTGTTATGTTATATTGTTTTAACAACATTTTATAGATTATTTAAAGGGAAATTGTGTTAATTTACAACTTTACTGTTCAGGCTTTTAAGTTGTATTGTGTTAATTTATACTTTAGTCTTTCGGCTGTTAAGTTTTGGTCCAGCAGAACAAAATAGTAATAAAAATATATTTTGAGATTTAAATAGTTGATTTCTTGGAGTGATTAGTTTGTTTTACAGGAAAATGGTAAGCAGTTTATTACAGTTATATTGTTAAGATATACAAATGCAAGTATATACACTACACAGTTATTCAATTGAATATTCAATATTATCAATATTCTTTAAAATCTTATTTAGGTCTATGGTCTGTGTGTCTGCAGTTTCATGACACGACAACCATTAACATTGAGTAACTGGGTTTTTCTCAGTGAGAACTAGCTCCCTCACTGCCACTGTTTTGTAAATATTTGTAAGTAAATATTTTTTAAAGTTGGATCCTTGAAAAATGCACATATAGGATTTCCATGTCAGTATGGGTCTTTAACAGTCTTTGACATTTCTACTACAGAAAACACGTCTAATACAACTTTTATTCTGACTGCCTTTAGATGTCTAACAATTACGTCTGTAGCAAGTCTTTACTTGACATCTATAGAATGTCCAGAAAAGACGTAAAAAAAACTTTCATTCTGGCTCCTGTGAGGACGTCTTCTGGATGTCTAAGAATGACGTCTTTAGAACGTCTTTAATTGACGTCTATACAATGTCCAGAAAAGACGTATAAAAAACGTTCATTCTGGCTCCTGTGAGGACGTCTTCTGGATGTCTAAGAATGACGTATTTAGCACGTCTTTAATTGACATCTATACAATGTCCAGAAAAGACGTATAAAAACTTTCATTCTGGCTCCTGTGAGGACGTCTTCTGGATGTCTAAGAATGACGTATTTAGCACGTCTTTAATTGACGTCTATACAATGTCCAGAAAAGACGTATAAGGGACTGTTCGTTTTTTATTTAAGGGGCCACAGGAGGAGTTTTGAGATCTGTTGTCAAAAAAGACATGACCCTCCCTTCGCCAGCAATACATTTTTCTATGACCATCCAAAATGATTGTGAAAAAAGGCATGACCCTCCCCGATAATTTATTGATTAGCCTACTTCTGTACTGCGCTTGGCAAAGATGTTCAGATAGCCATTGTTTGTTTGTTTTTTAAAACCATAAACTCTTGCTTTCTCATCTTACTATGGCTGTAACGATAGACCAAACCAACGATTCGGTTCGTATCACGATTTTTGATTTTAGATTTGAAAAAAATCATGTTTTTGGTGCTGATGCGGTGTGACTCGTTCAACATGTGGGTGGCGCTGCCAACAAAGCATCTAAAAGCTGTCACAAAGAACCGGCAAAAGTAATTATATGAATATGTCAAATATAGCAAGGAGACATTTTAATTGTTTATTAATAAACACGTGTTTTCTGTGTCGACTGCAAAGATGAAGTTGACGATGCGTCGCGATCTTCTCAGAACGCGCCAGAGAAATGCACATTTCATAAGCAGAAAGCAGTCTGTTTTCCTTCATTTTGAATTGTTCTGTTTAAAAGTAGACATTTCAAGCTTTCTATATATTTCTCAGGTCTGTGAGGCAAGTAGCCTTACGCTGAGTTTCTGTTCATTTATGAGACAAGAGTCCAGTTCTCGCCCGCGCCTCCGTGTCATGATTATCTATTTTCTACTATATTTACTTCTTAGGCTATTTAAATCCAGATAAAACATTGATTAAAATTAAGATACAATTAATAAAAAAACGAAATTCACTTTAAAGAAAGGCTTTGTGCTTTCTGTTTGAGGTCTCTGTGAAATTTTTAAAGTCGCTTTCAGAGCAGTCATGTCCGTAATGGAGAACTGTCATGCCCGTAACATTGTTTTGTTGTTTTTTTCACATAAATGCGACCACGAAAAATAAAATAAAAATAATACGTTATGTTCTGTGGAGGCCGATCTTTATTCATCCGGTGGGTATATATCTTTTGGTTTGCACAGTGTAATTTATAGAATTACTAAAAAATATTTTGCCACCTAAAAGTTAAAGATTTTTTGTGTCACGTCACATGTGTATTTCCCTCATATTAAATATAAAACGCATGTGTAGACTGATATTTTTCTAATGTCTTGACTCCTTTCAGACGTTTCAAAATATTGGTATTAAATGCATTTTCTGAGAATTTATATTTCAAGTATTGACTGCAAATGTCACGTCCATAACACTGGAATCGCCCAAGTTTAACGAATTTATCCTCAACTAGTTTTTGTGGTGTAGGTCTACGTATTTATGTTAACTTAAATAAATCTAATAGTAATTTAAAGGTGGTAGCCCTACATCTTACACATCGTGGAAACAAAATAAGAATGGAAACTAAAATATGGTAGTATGCGCCTCAGTCCCAATACTGTAAAACTCGACGTAGGCCTACGTTCACAACATGTTAATGCAGCGGTAGAGTTACACTCACAGGACACTGTGCACTTATTCGCAATCACAAAAGTTCATTATTTGCTCGTGCTTTAAAGCTTTGCCGGGTAAACATTTCATTGGCGTTCTGTTCTGACATTCTAAGCGCGAACTGAAGTGCGCGCGCAATGTCAAACAGCGCCAAACTGGATTTTTGTTGGGTCAGACCCATCTGATATCGAAGGGGGGCTGATACCGCGAGATCAACATCGACCTAAATGGAAAAAAAATAGCACCAAACAAGCCACTTTGAAATGTTGCTGTTTTCATGAATATAAAAGTTGGGTGACCCTCCCCTAGACTAAAAAAAATTGGATGACCCTCCCCTCAACAAAGAATAAAAAGACATGACCCTCCCCTATTTTCCTCCGGTGGCCCCTTCCATAAATACCGAACGGTCCCTAAAAAACTTGCATTCTGGCTCCTGTGAGGACGTCTTCTGGATGTCTAAGAATGACGTCTTTAGCACATCTTTAATTGACGTCTATACAATGTCCAGAAAAGACGTATAAAAAACTTTCATTCTGGCTCCTGTGAGGACGTCTTCTGGATGTCTAAGAATGACGTCTTTAGCACATCTTTAATTGACATCTATACAATGTCCAGAAAAGACGTATAAAAAACTTTCATTCTGGCTCCTGTGAGGACGTCTTCTGGATGTCTAAGAATGACGTCTTTAGCACGTCTTTAATTGACGTCTATACAATGTCCAGAAAAGACGTATAAAAAACTTTCATTCTGGCTCCTGTGAGGACGTCTTCTGGATGTCTAAGAATGACGTATTTAGCACGTCTTTAATTGACGTCTATACAATGTCCAGAAAAGACGTATAAAAACCGTTCATTCTGGCTCCTGTGAGGACGTATTCTGGATGTCCGAGAATGACGTCTTTAGCACATCTTTAATTGACGTCTATACAATGTCCAGAAAAGACGTATAAAAAACTTTCATTCTGGCTCCTGTGAGGACGTCTTCTGGATGTCTAAGAATGATGTCTTTTAGACGTCTTCTAGACGACTTTTTGCTCGGGTGTTCTCCTCCGTTCTTGTCAATGTATGCATTAATGTCAATGCTGTTTCTACAGAGTATCACATGCATGTTAGATTATTCTGTGTATTCATCATCTTTGTGAGCTTTGATACCATGTTATGTGACATTTTCCTTATAAATCAATATTTTCAAACAATGTAAATATATGAAAGGGGAGAGCGGGGCACAACCTAACGTTTTTTTGACTTTCTCAATTTGTGTAAATCTACTTAGGGTTTAGAGTATTTATCTTTTCCCTCATTAATTTCCCACGTCTAGTACAATTATGTGGTTTTGTTTCATTCATACAGTGTATGCTTTTTCTTGATAAACTCCGAAAGAATGGAAGTGAAATGTAACAACATGCCCCATAGGTGGGTACATTGTAACATGTGAGGGGCACATTGTAACATGACCATATGACAGCTTAAAATGCTATCTGATCTAATAAAAAAAATATATACAAGGCAAACTAAAATATTTTCTCAATAAAATACAATTATTAACTTTTTCATAATAAAATAATGCCATTTTTTAATAATTAATGAATGAACACACCGGAAAACACAGCTATACAACATAGATCAAAACATAATGATAATTAATAATTTCTGAACATTGACTCTCAGTCTTTATTCACCTTTTTCTCATGTTTTCTCAATAGATTAGTATAGAATAGAATAGCATAGTTCTAATAGAGGCACATTGTAATGCAGTTTCAACATGCCCAACTGCACAACTGGGATTTAAACCCTGCTAGTGTCTTCTGCTGGTTAGTGAAGCATTAAAGAACTATCTCAACTGTTAAATAACATATTGGAGATTAAAATAATATCAGTTTTGTCTAATTTAAAATAAATGCCACAAATAGAGATGAAAAATTTACATAAGAAATACGAAACTGTTGCTATGGTTAAATAAATGTTCAGTGATATCTTCCAAAGATTTCTGAATTTTGGCGCATTTTTTTTCTCTGTATATAGTATTGATATGGCAACTAGTAAATATACTAAGTTTCGTCATGCTAGCATGTGTGGAAGTATTTAAAACAAGGATGTTACAACTAGCCCCGCGTTAGGTTGTGCCCCGCTCTCCCCTATTTACAAAAAAAAAAAAAAAGTATAAAGCTACTCAATCAAAAGAGTAAACATGAACGTATTCTACTTGGTCAAATCACATTCACCCTTTGGAGGAGCTAAAAAAAACCTACAAATGTGCATGACAGTTAAGTAGATAGGTTTGGATAAAGGGGTTTAAGTGATTAATAATCAGTATTTTACATGATAAAAATATTTATTTAATATTAACAACATCTGCAACATCAACTTTTGTAAAGATCCGTTTGGCCATCAACTTTTAAATGCATCATTATGCAAAAATATGAGGAGAGTTCTCCGCATGTAAGACCCATGACTGGCAGATCAACGTGTTATTTCTTTACTTTCCAATACGGTAGGAAATTAAAAGAAATTAAAAGTGGAGGATGTTAACAGTGACAAGATGATTTAAAGGCCAGTTTACGGTGACATGATGCATGTAATGCGACAGATCATCTGTTAAAGACGCAATTTTATGACGTGATAGTATGTCCCAAAGCGAATTGGGACTGAGCTTAATACTCAAGAACACAAGTACAGAGGATGCATGAAAGAACCTGGATGTGTTTTTGATATCAGAGATGCATCGGATGCAGATGTGTGGTGCTTCTCATTTCTTATTTGTGCATCCTCGTTTCCTTTCCTCTCTTCCTTTTCTCATGTCTTAGTTCCACCCCCATGCGAGGGAAGGATACAACTGTGATGGAGGAGCGAGGAAACAAGGAAGCAATAAATTTGAGTACTGGGAAGCACCCTTGAGCGAATCAAACCATTAGAAATTCTAAAAGTCATTGCGATTGAACAACGTACTGAAGCCTGCACGTTTTTAACTTGTTCGGTAACACTTTATTTTAATTCAATTCAATTCAATTCAAATTTATTTGTATAGCGCTTTTCACAATACATATTGTCTCAAAGCAGCTTTACAGAAAGTGCATTTAAGAAATGTACATAGAAAAATACAGTTAGTTAATCATGCATTAATTTAGGGCATAACATATCGCCGGCGTCGAGTCGCCTCGAATTTAGTGATCTTAAAGGGATAGTTCACTTTGAAATTAATTTTTGGTATGTTTTAGCTTACCTCAAGGGCATCCAAGATGTAGGTGTCTTTTTTTCCGCAGTAGTTTCAATTTTGATATTTTTAGGTCAAACCGTTCTTGTCTGTCAGTCATATAATGAAGGTCTATGGTCACGGTCTCAAAGAGCATGCACAGAGTCCAAATTAAAACAATTCCCCGTCGTCCAAATTAAACAATTCCCCATCGTAAGTACACATTGATGGCCTAAGACACGAAACGAGCGGTTTGTGTGAGAAAACGAACAGTATTTATATCGTTTTTACCTCTTATACGCACGCAGCCATGTCCAAGTGATCTGATCTGACGTGCACGCAGACTGGTGCATAGATATATACACTAGATGTCGCCTTAAAGACATTCGTTCCAATGAACTGCCGTAGACAAGGCGACATCTAGTGTGTATATATCTATGCACCAGTCTGCATACACGTCAGATCAGATCACTTGGACATGGCTGCGTATAAGAGGTAAAAACGATATAAATACTGTTCGTTTTCTCACACAAACCGCTCGTTTCGTGTCTTAGGCCATCAATGTGTACTTACGATGGGGAATTGTTTAATTTGGACGACGGGGAATTGTTTTAATTTGGACTCTGTGCATGCTCTTTGAGACAGTGACCATATACCTGCATTATATGACTGACAGACAAGAACGGTTTGACCTAAAAATATCAAAATTGAAACTACTGCGGAAAAAAAGACACCTACATCTTGGATGCCCTTGAGGTAAGCTAAAACATACCAAAAATTAATTTCAAAGTGAACTATCCCTTTAAAGAGCGCGATGGATTGTAGGGCGATAGAAGTTCTGTTAAATACCCAGGAGCTAAACCATTTAGGGCTTTATAGGTCATTAGTAATACTTTGTAATTGATACGGAACTTAATAGGTAACCAGTGTAGAGATGATAGAATTGGTGTTATATGATCATATTTTCTTGACCTAGTAAGAACTCTAGCAGCTGCATTTTGGACTAACTGTAGCTTGTTTATTGAGGATGCAGGACAACCAGCTAATAGGATATTTTAAGGTGTCATTGTTACAATGTAATTATACATTTAAGTGCTTAAGTAATAATAATTAACAACATGTACTTACTATAGGATTACGGTAAGGTTAGGATTTGGTTGAGGGTTAGTTGCATGTAATTATGCATAATTTACTGTTATTACTATGGCAAGTACATGTAACATATGTAACAAGGACACTGTAAAATAAAGTGTTACCACTTGTTCTTACTTAAGAGATTACATCTGCAAGCTCGCAAATGTGTGATGGCTCGTGAGAGTAAACATTTGTTTATGTAAGTTATAAAGACATGAAGAAAGCCTGTAGTACTTTTTATTAACATGTTTAACATAACATCTTTACATTGACAAGGCATAGGTAACATCAACGTCTCGGTTACGACTGTAACTATATGGTTCCTGAAAAGGGAATGAGATGCTGCATCAGGAAGTTTACTGCACTATGGCAACGTCTCTGCATGATTGCGTCTTTAAGCTTGTATGAAATCAGTCCAATGGCGTGACGGAACTTCATAGGTGGGTGTTGTCATGACCAGGAAGCTATAAAGCAAACTCAGACCAAACAATGTTTGTTAGGCTAAAGCAAGTTGGTCACAGGCACGAAACTATGGCAGAGTGACGTAGCGTCTAATTCCCTTTTCAGGGAACCATGGTTACAGTCGTAACCGAGACATTCCCTTTCAAGGGAACTAGCGCTGTGTCAGAAGTTTATGATGCTATGGGAACATTCATGCCCACTCCGCCGTAATTACAAGTGCCTGTCTTGTGTGAATCGAGTGAGCACAACTAAGACAACAGCACCTGGGACCCTAGGATTACCCACCGGCCTGTGAGCGAAGCATCCGTCATAAGCATTTTGTGATGACAAGGAGCTCCCAGCACAGGACCCTGGGACAAGAAGCAGGGATTCCTCCACATAACCAAGGTACCAGGGGATCTGATCGTAACCTTGATCATGCAAAACGGGTCGCCCCTCTGGGAAACCATTGGTCTTGAGCCGCCACTGCAAGGGTCTTGTGTACAGCAGGCCAAAAGGTATCACGTTTGATGCTGCTGCCATCAAACCCAACAGATTCTGAAACTGCTTGACAGTGCGTGACTGGCCCACCTTCAGTTCTTTCACGACTGTGAGGATCGAATCGATACGTGCAGGGGACAGACGTGCCAGCATTGTTGTCGAATCCCATAATACGCCCAGGAATTATTCTTTCACTGTGCTGGAGAAAGTTCAGCCTCAACCCTAGCTCTTTCATGTGGGTAAGAATGACATCTTGATGTTGAGCACTTGAGCCAAGTGCTTCGCCCGCGAAAGCAAACCTAAGGAACTTCCTGTTTTGTGAATGGATGGATACATGGAATTTTGCGTCCTTGAGGTCTATCAGGACAAACCAGTCCTCAGACATGATTTGAGACACGATTTGCTTCAAACGTAACATTTTGAACATGAGCTTTTTGAGCGATCGATTTAGATGGCGCATATCTAAAATTGGATGCAACGCCCCATCCTTCTTTGGAAGGAACACGTTCTATGGCTTCTTTACTCAAGAGTCTTCACCCCTAATAATAATAATAATAATAATATCAATTGTTGTAATCTAATAAAAATCAATTTAATAATAACAATAATAATTTTAAACATCATTTACATGTAATCATTTAGCAGATGGTTTTTAAATAAGTAAAGGCTGCTTATCTTGTACATTACAACAATGTTAGCAGTGATGCAGTGACAAACCAAAGACAAAAACCTACAAATAGTTGTTGTCAGCATTATTATTATTATTTTGTATTAATTTTTAAGTGTGAGCACCTAAATGTAGTTATTTGAAACCTCTTTAATCTTTCATAATTACTTATGAGCTGACCATTTAATTCTGCTTTTATTTAGATTTAATCTGCATGCGATATTGCAGGAATGTCAGCACCATGGGAAACTATTAATGAGCACATAGAAACATATTTTTTTATTTAACACTACAGCCTTGTACATTTCTTTAATTCATGTTGAAACAGCCAAATGCTATTCAAAGCATTTGATGAAGTGAAGTCGTTAAACAGCTTTAAAAAACTGCTTTATTTTTATATTTATTTATTTATTTAGTGGGTGTGGATGTGTAATGAACCAGTTTGCTCCTTTAAAAAACTTTTCACAAACCTTTTAAAACATGATGGAACAATGCAATGGGCCCTATTTTAACGATCTGAAACGCAAGTATCAAGCGCAAAACGCAAGTAACTTTGTGGGCGGGTCTTGGGCGCTGTTGCTATTATACCGGCGGGATAAATTACTCTTGTGCCCGACGCAAATCTAAAATGGGTTGGTCTGAAGTAGCTTCATTATTCATAGTTGTGGTTTGGGCGTAACGTGAAATAAACCAATCAGAGCGACATCTCACATTCCCTTTAAGAGCAGGCACGCTTGTTCTATAGCGGATTGCTATTGTAACGGCGGATTTGCCAGGCGCGCGCCAGGAGCGCTTCACAGCCGAGGAGACCGTAAAAGAGAGAGAAGTTACATTGGGGATGGAGAAACACACCCAAATTAACTTCGGTTAAACAGGCGTATGATAATTTGGGTAAATGTGTAAGCTAGATGTATGCTTTTATAATAAATTGTCTATCTATCTATCTATCTATCTATCTATCTATCTATCTATCTATCTATCTATCTATCTATCTATATATCTGTCTATCTATCTATCTATCTATCTATCTATCTATCTATCTATTTATCTATCTATTGTAATAATGTATGATTTGCAAAAATGAAAACTGCTGCTTCTGTGTAGAAGAGAGAATCAAAGTGTGTGTTTTGTGCTCACGCTACATTGATTATGGCCAAGCATGCGCCATTAAAATAGCATATGAATAACATGCGCAATGCACCACTGACTTTAAACTAGTTTTTTTCTGGTCAGGGGCGGAATTGTTTTCTAAACCTGCAAAATAGCATCAGGGAACGTTTGCGCCGGAACACGCCTCCTCTTTGCGCTGAACCGCCCCCGGGAGTGTAAGTGTATTTCCTAGTTTACCGACGTGCGTCTATGGAGGGAAAAGTCCTCTGTGCGCAGGTGCAAAATAGGAATGATACATGCGTCGGTGTACAAAGTCAGTTGCGCTGGGTGCAAGATAGGGCCCAATGTCTTACATCCATTTGACTAACTGCTCTACTTTCAATGCTGGAGCAGTTAGTTATAAAATTTGCTGAATATCAGTTCTTTAAAAAAAGAACACTTTTTATTTTATAGTCCTGTTTCGCATGTACATACTACCCAGCAAACACATTTGCGTTGTGGCAACGTCGCTGTCTACGTGCTCGCAACATTGTAACAACGTATAATTGTAAGACGCGCCAGGGCTGTAGCAACGTTATTGCGTGACATTCAGCAACTGAGAGACGACGTTCTGGCCATTAGATAGATTAGATTAGATACATTAGAATAGATATAGATATACCCCATTTAGCATGTTTTGTGGTTAATTTTTAATTAGTCATATGTTAAAAAATGATATACTTTTTAAATATTGTTTATCCCTATTATTATTTATGGGCCTAACAGTAAATTCATTATAATCAACATCTGCAAGTGTACACTTTGAAGAGTAAAAATGACATAGAAGGTTACCTAATTCAACTTTATTAAAACTGCATATGGTAATCAAATTGCACTTCCAAAAGTCATACATTTGTGAGAAAACAAAACAGGGAGTGGATTAACGTTAACTAGCATGAGCAGACATGAGAAAATTTAGCAAAGAAACGAATGAGATGACAAATGAAAGGAAAAAATAAACAGTTGAGCGAGCAGTTAAATCAATTTGCGCTGAAATCAATTACTCATCATTAAAGTCATTTTGGCTTCATACTTTTGGCATAAAGTTGTTAAATATTTGTCATACCTGACCAGAAGATGTTCAAATAAATGTCACATTAGACAAGGAAGTTGTAGGTTGTGTTTGAATTATGTATCTTATTTAGCTGAGGTAAATTAAACGCAATTCTCATGTATGGATTGCTCTATGAAGAATGAAAGACGGCCCAATGGTCAGTTGAAATTTAAAAGGCTGATTTTCACGCTTCAGGGCAGTGACGAGTACATATGTCGTCCAGTGGTTGTCCAGACACCCCAGGCACAACTTTAAGCAATGGCCCTGAACGGTGGTTCAATGTCAACATTGTGACAACGCTGTAACAACCTTCACCACACAACGTAGTATTAGCAACCTTTTGGCCATGTTGTTATAACGTTGTTAGAAGGTTGGGTACGTTGTGCCAACGTTCTGTGTTTGCTGGGTATGTACTTATTGTAGTAATTACAATAACTGGTACTAGCTCCTAGCCTAACCTTAAACCTAATCTTAACCCATGTAGTTAGTTACCTTATATCTCTAAGTACTTTCCTGGGTAAGTACACTGTAAGTACAATTAATGTGCACATACCGTAAAACAAAGTGTTTGAAGTAATCATTTTAGTGGAACTTTTTACAGTCAGATAGGCATATTGCTCTATCGTACAATGTGAGTGTTTTCAAAATCAAAACATGGATGTCTGTTTTTGCATACACCCCAGGGCTTTCAGAGAAACCAGACATCAACCAGGAGCCAGAGTGCTGTGATGTGCGGTGGGACCAGAAGTCCAACAACCGTTCCCGCGGCACTTTAAAAAGAACTCACCCTTCCTGCCAGCACACATCCGTGACCTCCTCTGGGACTCCACGGCTCGGGCAGGGCCGGCTGAAACTTTGCTTGCTGGTTCTAGTTCTTCTCCACACTGTGGCTACCATGACGGCTAATCAGAACTCGACCTGCCTGACCGCCATCTTTCCACTGGATGACAACGCCCCCAGAGAAGAGTAATTGGACAAGGCTGGGCTGGACAACTTGTTCCAACACATCTCACTTCGGGCTTGTCAGTAAAGAAGCCCCTCACTCAGAGAGAAGCTCAGTGTACCAGGTCTAAGTGAGGCTAACATTCTCAATCAGAGAACACTTAACCACACTTGTCATCAGCACCTTCTGGGGTTTGGGGAAAATAGTGAACGGAACACAGGAATAGTAGCAGACAAAAGATGTGTAATAGGAAGAGTCAGAAAATGCCCCCACAGAGACTCATTCTCTTCTTGAACACACTTTGTGGGACACACACACACACACACACACACACACACACACACACACACACACACACACACACAAAATGTCATTTCACTTTGCACTAGGAGATTATCTGACCTTTCCCTTTTAGTTTCAGCTGTCTTTTTCACTTCAAGATGGTTTTGACTTCTGTTCAGTGGTTTCAGAGCAACCTGGAAAGTGACTTGAGTGTCCATGTTCCTGTCAAATTCTCCTTTTATTTGTTGTGTGCAATTATTTTGTGTATTTTGAAAGTGAGTGTCATATCACAACGTCATCATCACCATTAACTACATCATTCAGACAGGCTACAGGTAGAAGTTTCAAGTCTCTAAAATCCATAATTTTTTTCATCCTGAATAATATAAAATAATGATAAAGACTATTTTGAAACTAGATGTATACAAAGCCAAATCTTAGAGAGTCATCTAATCTGTAAATTAATATTTTTTCCTCCACCTTCCAAAAAAAAAAACCTTGATATAACCACCTCGCATTATTTTAGAAACTGACAATTTTTCATGTAATTTTATTCAACTGCATGCCAAATCCTCATGCTTGGTGCAGTTTGCTGTTGCTAAAGTCTCAGCTACCAAGTTATGAGATAGATCGATTTATTATAAGGTCTTCATCACCATATCATGCACATAACTCACTACTGACATATTGGGACTATAATTTAAACACACATGTATCCTATAGCATGTAAGAATAAACCAATTAACAGGGCTTACACAACTGTAAAGAAAGAGGATGATAAGTATTGTCATACATATTTAAACTTTTATTATGCACTTTTAATAATGTGCTAAAAGCCTTTCTGCATTAATTTGATCTTAGATGTTCTATGAAAGCATATTTTTTTCAGTATGTGTTCCTTTCATAATCCTTAGCAGCAACAAAGTTTATATTTTGATTCATTGTATGACATGATCAGAAAGCATTTACATTACACCATGCATTTAACATGATTGTATGTGAAGCTGGTTTAACTAAGGTTAACTACTACAGTTCATGAGCGAATGGAATTGAAATAGCTGAACAGAATGTGCTGTTCCATCATAATCACACACAGTTTCACTGTAATTTTAGCATAATTTCCCAGTCAAAAATATCTATCTATTGTGTAAAGGGCTTAGCAAATAGTAGTGTGTGGAGAAGGAGGTAAGGGCTTACTCTACATTTCTCCTTCAGTGTGGTTGTTGTCTTCAGTGTTTGAGTGTAATGGCTAATACAGATTTTGTGCTATTTTGCCTTTGTCAAGACCTTATTTTATAACTATCCTCATATACACCTGTGCATCAAACATGTTCCTTTGGACATTATTTGTGTGTGTGTGTGTGTGTGTGTGTGTGTGTGTGTGTGTGTGTGTGTGTGTGTGTGTGTGTGTGTGTGTGTGTGTGTGTGTGTGTGTGTGTGTGTGTGTGTGTGTGTGTGTGTGTGTGTGTGTTTACAGAGTAAATTCACTAGCATTAAAATAATTCTTGTAAAATTAAATTAGAATTACTAAGAGCAGAGACATGCAGAGTGGCTGGTGACTGGCCCAAATGCTTTATTATAGACAATTCTATTAGTGTTTTAAGATATATATATATATATATATATATATATATATATATATATTTTTTTTTTTTTTTTTTTTCATAAACTGAATTAAACTTAACACTAGTTAATGGGGGGGGGGGGGGGGTGTTTGTAGTATGTGGGCTAATTCAATAAATATCAATGCATAATACTATATAATACTTCATAAAACAGGAAACTAAAATTCTGAAATCACACAGAGATGTATTGTTAAAACTTGTAAAGCAACACAAGCTACCACTGTTTTGTGTGCAGTATGTGTAATCCTGAAGAGTGCATATTCTTTTTTTGAGCCATTGTCCACCAAAATGGTTCTGTATGGCTCTGCTTCAAAGCCAATTTAATTGTGCTGCTAAATAAATGCTATTGGTTTTACTCTATAACTTCTCTGTCCGTGTTATTAAGTTGTTTGAGAATCTGTATCCCTCTTTATTCCACATGACTTTGTTCTGTTGTGTCCTTGAATATTGCCTTTATCCACTGTTTTCACCATCAAATGATGTGCAATGCTAACGTAAAGATGTCAGTTTATTTCCCCAATGATTTTGTTAAATTATAATGATCATTCAATGGAAATATTATGCCTTCACCCTGTGTAATAGATATATGTCAAACATACAAAGAACAGCATGCCAAAGTTTTGCATAACTTGCATTTTTCTTTTCTTAAATTTTACCAAATTACTCACTTGAGTGATGAAAACATGAGCACCATTGACTTAAACCCTTATTTAGATTTTCCTAGTATAATATTAACATAATGACACAATATCTGTCACACTAAGTGAAGGCAACACCAACTCCTGAAAGATCATTATTTTTACACTGCTATACAAAGGCAACACACAGCAACATAATTATGACTACAATTGGGTCTAATAGACTGACAGAACAGATGGCTTAACTGTACTAAAACAATTTTTTTTGAGAAAAATTATTGTTTGAATTTATATAAAATCTAATTAAATAACAATACAAATTAAGCCTTTTTTTTTCTTTTTCTTTTTTCTGTAGTTACTGTATTGTGCCTTTGAATGGGATTATGAGATCATATATTTAAGTGAAGATATCAGGCCGAGAATGCTCACAGGTCATCAAGAGACTGCACATGTATGAATGTCCAGCTTGGAAGAGCTGCATAGAACATATTGTAGTCCATCTGATGCTGTAGGGCATCTGTTAATTACCAACCTGTTTCATGCTTACTTCAGGATCAGAGATTTCCTTTTTTAGTTATCCCAAATGTATTCTCTATCACGGTGCTGTATTTCATTTCATTAGTAACGTCAAAGACTGCTCATATAATCTAAACCTGAATCTGGCCTTCCTATATCCAGTTTACCATCTTGCATCAGTCAGTATTTCCCAGATATACCTCTTTTTTTTAAACGACTGGTTCCCCATGAGCAAGTCAATTTAATTCCCTCATGTCATAAGTCACATGCCTGATCCTCATCTCATCTGTCTAAATCATCTGTTGTTCTTATACAGATTGTACGATTTATTTGAATGTAGCCTGTCCTCTTTGAGGTTTCACTGTGCTTTAATTGTTTCTGTTGTTCAGTCACTTTTGTTTATTATGTTTAAAATATTTTAATCACTGTTCAACACAGATGAATGCTCTCCTCCTCTGGAATGGTTGCAACTTGAACCTGCAGTTTACAGAGTTTCAACATAGCAACGAAACAGACAGACATACAGTATATAGAAATAACAGCGATTATTATAGTGTCATATTGTCATACAATAGATGCTTTCGTTCAGTGATTGTTTTTTTTTTTTTTTTTTTACACAAAGACTTTAATTAATATTTATAAATCAATTTCACTGGTCATAACCTTTTTTAAAGGTAAGATGAAAATACTACATTTATTAAAGATCTGTTCTAAGGGAGAATAAATAGAGATATAAACTATTACGAAACTGCTGTCTGTTTTTTTAAAGTCTATACCTGCCTAATGCAAACTGCTTATGATAAAGGAAAACATGCAAATGCGTAATGTAATATCACACATTTGGTTTGTAGAATCAACTCATTAAGGATTAAAAGTGCAGTACAGTGATTTTCCTTATTCACAGTTGCTGAACATAACAAGTTCAAAATTTCAGACTGTTCCATGAGAGCTAAAATAAATGACTTAGCAGCCACAGATATGGAAATTACAAAATAAAAGACGATAAAAAGAATTCAAACAAACTCTAAACTTTATTAAAAATCTGGCTCATGACATCAGAATAGTTCAAGGGTTAGATGTGATACAGAGGTATCACATAAGTGCCTTGTAGCCTATGCTCCAGTGGATGTGAAAGCACAGATTACACACAGCATTATACAGTATGATTTAGTTATATAGTGTTTAATTACAAAGCATTATGATAACATAAAACTATGTTTATTTTATTTTACCTCACAAAACTTAAGGGCTGTTTACACAACATCGTTTTCAACTAAAAAGTAAAACCTTTTATGCGTTTTGGCCATTCATTTACATGACAACAGCGTTTTGGGTGCCTGAAAACGCAAACTTTTGAAAACGGGTTTCAAGAGCAAGTTTTTAAAAACAGTGTCCGTGTAAACAAAAAAAATCTCTGGAGACGATGACGTCATGCACATGCATATTACGTCTTCAGTCTATAGTGTTTCATCGCCATCTAAGGGCCTGGCAGCAGAATACAGCGTTTTTAGTTGTTTTTGCGGATCCGTGTGAATGGGGATCATTTTGACAATGGTGTCGTCTGTATGCAGAAAACTCAAAGGAAAATCTTCTCTTTTTTAAGCATAACGTTGTTTTGTAAACTCTTTTTTGAAGATAAAAATCAACTATCCAAAGCCATTCGGTTAGTTAAACAGTTTTCATGTGCTTTTAGGGGCTGTTTACACGACACCGTTTTCAACTAAAAACATAAAACGTTTTGGCAGTTTGAAAACGCAAACTTTCGAAAACGGGTTTCAAAGTGCAAGTTTTTGAAAACGTCTCCATGTAAACTAGCCTGGTTAAAACCAGACCCTTCTCAGTTGAAACTGAGTATAGGGTCTGGGGAAGCTATGTAGACAAATCATTTCCAAAGGGGTGTCACCAACCGACGTAGCTCAAATTCCTCTGGGCGCAATTGGATAGTCATAAAACCAATCAGATCGATGAAGGAGATGACGTATGCTTCGAGTGTTGTTCTTTGCTCCGGTTTTAAAGGGATAGTTCACTTTGAAATTAAATGTTGGTATGTTTTAGCTTACCTCAAGGGCATCCAAGATGTAGGTGTCTTTTTTTCCGCAGTAGTTTCAATTTTGATATTTTTAGGTCAAACCGTTCTTGTCTGTCAGTCATATAATGCAGGTCTATGGTCACAGTCTCAAAGAGCATGCACAAAGTCCAAATTAAAACAATTCCCCATCGTCCAAATTAAACAATTGCCCATCGTAAGTACACATTGATGGCCTAAGACACGAAACGAGCGGTTTGTGTGAGAAAACGAACAGTATTTATATCGTTTTTAGCTCTTATACGTAGCCGCGTCCAAGTGATCTGAGGGCGCGCGCAGTCTGCGTACATGTCACACAGCAGGATGCGCGCGCGCCCTCTATCCCTTTAACGAAAACGGTAAGTTTAAATCGCTCAAAACAGACGCGATAACTGATTCGTTTATATACTGTCTATGATTCGAACGACTGATGTTCCACGGCGGCATCCATCTTTGTAATGAAATCTCCTTCAGCGTCGCTGCGCTGTCGTCATCATGTAAATCCCTCCCCAAACGTTTCTGATTGGTGCCGCGATTTCGGCGGCACAGAAATGAGTTTGAATGGGCTCTTCTCCAGACTATCCTGGAGAGAGAATTAAAATTCGCCGGAAGTAGTCTGGGTTTTCCCAGGCTACATGTAAACACCAAAAACGTGAATATCTGAAGACGATGACATCATGCACATGCGTATTAGATGTTCAGTCTATAGTGTTTCATCGACATCTACATCTGAATGCGGAAAACTGAAAGGAAAAACTTCTCCGTTTTAAGCATATCGTTGTTGTGTAAACGTACCTTAAGACCACATACGCTTAATAAAGCAGTGAATTCCAATAGCAGAACAGATGGTGGACTTAAAGTGCAACATTTTCACAATATAAACACTTTTCGATTTCACTTTATTTTGATGGTCCCTTTAAAGGGGTCATCGGATGCCCTTTTTCCACAAGTTGGTATGATTCTTAAGGGTGTTCATGTAAAGTTTGTAACACACTTTGGTTAAAATTCCTCAATTGTTGTGTAAAACAACACGCTTTTTACCTCTGTTTACAGCGACCCGTTTCGGTGCATGTCTCTTAAAATGATAATGAGCAACTGCTCACTCACCCCTCTCTTCCATGGGGCGTGTCGACACAAGACAAGTAAAGTGCTGCCTTGGCAACCTGCCTTGGTGGACATTATACAAATGGCTGAGGGCGGAAATATGCTAATACGGGACAGTCTGTCAGCGGTCGTGGGCGGAGCATGAGCAATATGACATCATATTGCTCAGAAAATCCAAACGGCTTGATTATTGAGAGTGTTTAGGCTTTTTGAGGATAAAAAAAAAAGGAGTGAATGGATTGTTTTCATTGTATGGTGGTTGTGTTTAAATGCAAACACCATATGTGACCCTGGACTACATAACTAGTCACATGGGCCAATTTTTTTAAACTGAGATGTATGCATCACCTGAAAGCTGAATAAATAAGCTTTCCATTGATGTTTGGTTTGTTATGTTAGGACAATATTTGACCGAGATACAACTATTCGAAAATCTGGAATCCTAGGGTGCAAAAAAAATCTAAACATTAAGAAAATCGCCTTTAAAGTTGTGCCTTTATGTTCGCGATTGTGCTGCATTCACTATAAAATAAATGTTTTATATATTTATGGTAGGAAATTTACAAATCATCTTCATGGAACATGATCTTTACTTAATATCCTAATGATTTTTGGCATAAAAGAAAAATCGATAATTTTGACCCATATAATGTATTGTTGGCTATTGCTACAAATATACCCGTGCGACTTGTGACATATAAAAGTAAATTTTGCATTTGATGACCCCTTTAACATGTTCTATTGACTATAAATAACGTTGCACCTCTATTAGTATTAGTAGACTAGATTAGAAGAGTATTAGTAGACTGGTAGGGTTAGGGTAAGAGTAAGTTGACATGTAGGTGCAATGTTACTAATAGTCAGTAGAATGTCTGTATAAAGCAGACAGTCTACTAATACTCTAATGAGAGTTAGTTGATATGTAGTTGCAAAATTAATTATAGTCAACAGAATGTTCAAAAGGGACCATCAAAATAAAGTGTTACCTACTTTGCAAATAAACTAGGTTATAACATGTCTGATAAATTCAAAATGCTATATATTTTTTAATCCCCAATCATATCTTTAATAAAATTGGAGGCCTTCCTTAATTTGAAAATGTAACTATATTCCTAATAAGGCGCTGGTTACAATATATCATTTTTAGCAGAAGGCTCTTTTTGCCTGGAAGTTGTTACATTCACAGTAGAACCACATATAACTTTTTTGTGGACACAAGTGTTAGGAATTTTTTTTTTCTTTTTTTTTTTTTCTGCTTGATTCAATAGAGAAATGAACACATGGAGACTTGGAGGTGACTTGAAATAGACAAGGAGGTGACTTGGCGAACATTTAATGGAATTGGTAGTGATAGACGATTACGAAACACTGCTTCATGATTCGAGGAAAGTTTTGAATTGGAAGCACTTCCACCAAGCATGACACAATCACGTTGATACCCAAACCCAATAAAGATAAAGAATGTTTAGAAAATTGGATACCATTTTCCCTCTTAAATAATGATTATTAAATGTTAGCCTTCATTTTTTTCAAAAAGAATTAAAGATGTTCTTAACTCTATTATCAATGAATCACAACCAGGATTTATGGAAAAAGTCACAGGACAAATAATATACAATTAGTCTTAGATCTATTACGTTATGAGGATCCCACCCCTAATGACAATTACGTGATTTTCATAAGCTTGTACAAAGCCTTTGATTAACTTATTCCATAATTTTTCACAATTTCATATTTCAAGCTCTTGCCAAATTTTGGTTTGGATATTCGTTTTGTAGAGCCATCAGGACGTTATACAGACACTTGATATTTAATCTTATTAGATGATTAGTTAATTTTGATCCAATATATTTTACTTTCAATAAAGCATTTGCAATTCGTGTTTTTATGCATGTTTGGCCTGAGTTTTTGTTGCATTTACACTGATCTGACCAGCAGGAGTCACCAGCGTGTTGCATTTAAAAACAGTGAATCATTTTGCAAAACAATTGGTTATCACCAGGGGCCTGTTTCAGAAAGGAGGTTAAGTGAAAACTCTGAGTATGTTAACCCTGACATGAGGGAAACTCTGGGTTTTCTGTTTCAGAATGGATATGTCAAACCTGAGAAAGCAGAGTAAGTCAAGCCCGTTTCTGAAAGATTGGTAACTTATACTCAGAGTCAGTTACCATGGTAACTTACTCTGTGAACCTAACCTGGTTGGGAGCAGGTTTTCTTTGGTAAACCCAGAGTTTCTTTCGGTCTCCTCCCCTTTTTTAAAGAGGAAGCGGTGTTTAAACATCTCTTTTTTTTCGGTACATTTATTCATTGCTGTTTTTACTGCAGTTTTTTACAGTTTTTTTAATAAGATGAAGTCTATATAACTCCTTAACTGCCAACTGAAAATACAGTAGTAGATTAGAATGAATGTAGTTCTAAACAAATTCTACAGAATTAAACTGTGGCATTTACTGAAAATCACTGAACTGTGTTCATCTGTGCAACAGAAGTTGATGGACCCTCCTCCTGCTGTTCTTCCACACTCTGGGGGCGGGGGAGAGATAAGAATACCCGTTTATACTTAGATTTAAACTTAGATTCTATAGGCTACTCCACATAAAAATTAGAAAAAATCTGAATGTGTAGATTGTTTGATGTGTAGACACATAATATTAACATTACCTCTGTAGGCCTCTCTGTGCCAGCAGAAACTCTTTATCCCCATCGTCCTGTGAAGATGAGCATTTGGTTGAGTACACTTTATAACACTATTTGTCATAAATTCTGGTGTATTGAGTAGGCTACTTACAACTGCCTGGGGTTCTGTTGGGACAGGATGCTCCAAAAGACAGATATTACCATTAGAATCTGTTGGGACCAACAAAAAACCCAACCCAAAGTAAAATAAATGGAAATATCAAAAATAGCCTATATAAAAAATAACACATATGTAAACCTCTTACATTTTATGAAGGCCCTTGGATCTTCGGGAGTGACTGGCTCTTAAGTCCCTCCAGAAATTCCCTCAGCCAAAAATGCTGCTGCACTGCTAGACACTGGATGCTATTTAGTTATTTAATATGTCAAATGTTTGTAAAGTCAGGTAGCCTACACCCATGATATGCTCAAGCCTTACCTGATTGAATTATGTTTTTATATTTAATTTTCAGCTGCTGCCATGTTCTTTTAATACCTTAAGGATTGCACCTATATGAAAATTAAAATTAGGTTGAATAACATACTCTTCTTCCAGTTTCACCTCTGATATTATAACAGTTGGGTAAGTTACTCTAAAATAGTTATTAATTACTAACTACAAATGACATCTTCAACAGTGTTATAAGATTAATGCAATAATGACTATCTTTAGAAAGTATTGGTCTACTTATTACTAATTACTAAATCCCATATCAACCTCAACCACTTGAACAATACAAGGAGAGACAAGAATCTGCACTTTTAATGCTTTCAAATTAATATACAATTGCATAAACTATTCTTGAATTGACCAAAGTGTGTAGAGGGCGAAGGTTACATTAAAAATATACCTTTTAAAAATGTATGTTAAATATACAGAATTGTTCTATAGTCTAATGCAATTACATCAGATTTTACTTTAAATTACAGAAGAATTAAGAGTAATCCTTTTAATTAAATTACAGTATTTAGATTACTTTGTAATTAATTACACCCAACTGTATAACAGTAATTAATATGTAAACTTACGCATTGACTCAAGCAACTATTTTCTCCCTAGCTAACTCTGTCCTTCGCTGCTGGAGATATAATAATAATAAAATAATAATATGTGTTCGTATTCTCCATATGCTTGCAGAAGCACATCCAGTTCTGCTGGTGAGCAATATGCAGACCTCTTTTTGTCTGGGGCTGTTGCCATGGTGACTCATAATATCTGCGCTCCATTGATAATGGCTTTTTATAGTTGTGGTGCACGCGCTTAACTCAGAGTCAGTCAACTCAGAGTTGATTGAACTAACTAATTTCAGCTGTTCTGTAACCGAAAACTCAGAGTTCACTTATCGGTTGGTCACTCTCGACGTACGTCGTGACCGACAGATAGGAATCTCGCTAGAGAGGCCAATCTACTTCGAGTGAAACTAAACGAGCCAATGCATATTGGCATGCAATCATTTGCATCAGCTGTGCAGCCTCGCAGCGCGGGTATTTAACGAGCAGCTGGTGTGATTGCACTTCATGCAGTGATCAAACAACGAGCAAGCTCTTCAAGATGATCTCTCGTGTCTGGTGCGGGCAATACAGCGCAGCAGCGGGATCGACTTTCTTTTTCTCTCTCTTTTATTTTTGTGTTACTGAGCAAAACAAAAAAAGCTGTTTTCACAGCTGGTAACGGTGCGCCAAGAGCGCTGAATAGCCGTTCTTACGGCTGGTAAGACCGCCGTGAAGAGAGACAGTGCACGACAGGTTGCATATTTCCTGTCTGTGTCCGCTGTGACCGTTCCCCTGCGTGCTTCAGTACCAAGGAGAGTATTTCCCTGAAAGAGCTTACATGGGTGTGAGTTGCGTCTTTCTAAAGATGACATTCCACCCGTGTGTTTCTGGTTGCGGTCGTTTCCTGTCCTCTCTGACGGCCACAATCACTGTCTCGCATGCCTGGGAAACATGTGAGACTGTGTTCGTGGGTGGTTCATGTTTTCGCATGAGAACATGACCACGTCGGCACGCCAGTCAACTCTTCTTTCTCCGGAAAGCTTGAGTCCCCTCTGTTGTTGGCTAGCCGCTGCTTGTGTGTAAAAGCACAGCTGCAGGTCTGCTCGACACTCTGGGAGACCGTGGAGATCGGCGAGAGCTTCCGCCGGGCAAAACCCGACGGGTCTCTCGCTCCTCAGCGTGTCGTGTGCCGTCGAGCTGCCGGGCTGCAGCGCGGGTTGCCATGGCAACCCAGTGCTCTAGGTGCGCTGTCTCCTTGTCTATTCTCCGTTGTAGCGCCCTCCCTGGTGGCCACCAGGAGAGGTCTACTTCAGTAGAATTGCTTGGGTGATCTGAGAGCTGAGGGCTTCTCCTTCAGGGAACCAACCCCCTAGGGCCCCTCCCTCTCTAGTGCATCACATGTTGTGCAGCTTCTGGATGGGATTGCTGGTCCTTCAAAATTGGAGGAACCTAGCGTTCCATTCAGGGCTCCAGCTGAGGGCAGATGTTGATTGCTGCATCGGAGAGAGGGCCTGTTTTGTTCTGGAAATGAGGGTGATGCTGAGTTCCCACTGTAATAGTGTGTGTGCTTATGCTGAATCAGATTCAGAACTGACAGCCATGGTTTCCTGGGTCTTTCTTGGATGTGCATTGAAAACTTAGCAGTAACTTTGCCCTAAACGGGTAGAAGCACTTTAAGTACCGGCTCTGTCGGCTTGCTACATCCTACTGCGCACCCTTATTGCTCCAGAGTCAAAACCTGTTGAGTCCTCCAAACACCCTAGGCCCGGACATGGCGGAGCGTCCGGTGCCAGGCCTTTATCCGCTGAATCCTTGAGAACTGGGTCTAGGCTGGGTCCCATATGTGTGACCCTACGGGGATCCCATATGTGTATATTCTCCACGGCTGCTCCTAAACGGAAGCCTGTGTCTTTCCCTTGGGCTAAGTCACCCACTATTCATATGCAGTAAAACCCTCGGGTTAGTCCATATGTATATTCCCACATAACTCTTTTAAGAATGTGGCTTCTGCAGCGTTCCCCTCCCTCAGATCAGGCACGCTTCCCAGTGTTATCCAATAATCTCACTGTATGGGTTATCATGGAACAACAGTGACAAATACACTGTGTGTAATACAATGTGTAAGCCCTCTCCTATCATCCTTCCAGGCAAGAAGGTGTAGAGGCTTGTTCAGGGCGCTGGATGGGGTGCAGCAGCTGTGGCGCTTTGGTAGGGATTCCTATCTGTCGTTCACAACGTACTTTGAGAGTGACCGACCGATAAGGGAACGTCTCGGTTACATACGTACGACCCGTCGCCACATCTGCTGCGACCTGCCGGGGCAGCCAGCTCACCGGCTCGGCTCCTTTGCAAAAAAGTGCAATCGCACCAGCTGCTCGTTAAATACCCGCACTGCGAGGCTGCACAGCTGATGCAAATGATTGCACGCCAATATGCATTGGCTCGTTTAGTTTCACTCGAAGTAGATTGGCCTCTCTAGCGAGATTCCTATCTGTTGGTCACGACGTATGTCTCCGTTCCCTCCCTCAGGGAACGAGGGTTACCCATATGTAACCGAGACGTTTCCCATCTCAGGGTAAGTCAACTCAGAGTTCAAGTTTTAACTCAGAGTTGGTTGAACCTCCTTATTGAAACAGGCCCCAGGCGCTGGAAAGCACAATCGGTTTCTCAGGTAAGAATTGCAAGGTAAGTATCCAGGTAAGGGAATCTGTATCACTTGACGAAGCCAAACAAAGGCTGTGAATGTGTGTCTGCTTTATAAGTAGGGCTGATTGACATGCTGATGATCGAGGGACAGGTGGAGGTGATTAGTATTCTGGAGACTGAGGGCTGTGTGAGTGTGGAGGGAGAGCCTGGTGGGATACTGTGTTGTATCAACCATTGGACAGACTGAATATAGGTCTATTTGACCTGTGCAGTGTGGTTTTGTGTGTGGTTTTGTGTGTGGTTTTGTGTGTGTGTTTCTGTGTGTGTGTTTCTGTGTGTGTGTGTGTGTGTGTGTGTGTGTGTGTGTGTGTTGTATCAACCATTGGACAGACTGAATATAGGTCTATTTGACCTGTGCAGTGTGTGTGTGTGTGTGTGTGTGTGTGTGTGTGTGTGTGTGTGTGTGTGTGTGTGTGTGTGTGTGTGTGTGTGTGTGTTTGTGTGTGTTTGTGTGTGTTTGTGTGTGTTTATGTGTGTTTGTTTGTGTGTGTGTGTGTGTGTGTGTGTGTGTGTGTGTTGTATCAACCATTGGACAGACTGAATATAGGTCTATTTGACCTGTGCAGTGTGTTTGTGTGTGTGTTTCTGTGTGTGTGTTTCTCTGTGTGTGTGTGTGTGTGTGTGTGTGTGTGTGTGTGTGTGTGTGTGTGTGTGTGTGTGTGTGTGTGTGTGTGTGTGTGTGTGTGTGTGTGTTGTATCAACCATTGGACAGACTGAATATAGGTCTATTTGACCTGTGCAGTGTGTTTGTGTGTGTGTGTTTCTGTGTGTGTGTGTGTGTGTGTGTGTGTGTGTGTGTGTGTGTGTGTGTGTGTGTGTGTGTGTGTGTGTGTGTGTTTTTTTGTGTGTGTTTTTGTGTGTGTGTTTGTGTGTCCTGTATCAACCATTGGACAGACTGAATAAAGGTCTATTTGACCTGTGCAGTGTGTTTGTGTGTGTTTTTCTGTGTGTGTGTTTCTGTGGTGTGTGTGTGTGTGTGTGTGTGTGTGTGTGTGTTGTATCAACCATTGGACAGACTGAATATAGGTCTATTTGACCTGTGCAGTGTGTGTGTGTGTGTGTGTGTGTGTGTGTGTGTGTGTGTGTGTGTGTGTGTGTGTGTGTGTGTGTGTGTGTGTGTGTGTGTGTGTTTTTGTGTGTTGTACCAACCATTGGACAGACTGAATATAAGTCTATTTGACCTGTGCAGTGTGTTTGTGTGTGTTTTTCTGTGTGTGTGTTTCTGTGTGTGTGTTTCTGTGTGGTGTGTGTGTGTGTGTGTTTGTGTGTGTTGTATCAACCATTGGACAGACTGAATATAGGTCTATTTGACCTGTGCAGTGTGTTTGTGTGTGTGGTGTGTTGTGTGTGTTTGTGTGTGTTGTATCAACCATTGGACAGACTGAATATAGGTCTATTTGACCTGTGCAGTGTGTTTGTGTGTGTGGTGTGTGTGTGTGTTTGTGTGTGTTGTATCAACCATTGGACAGACTGAATATAGGTCTATTTGACCTGTGCAGTGTGTTTGTGTGTGTGGTGTGTGTGTGTGTGTGTTTGTGTGTGTTGTATCAACCATTGGACAGACTGAATATAGGTCTATTTGACCTGTGCAGTGTGTTTGTGTGTGTGTTTTTGTGTGTGTGTGTTTGTGTGTGTTGTATCAACCATTAAACAGACTGAATATAGGTCTATTTGACCTGTGCAGTGTGTGTTTTTGTGTGTGTGTGTGTGTGTGTGTGTGTCTTGTATCAACCATTGGACAGACTGAATATAGGTCTATTTGACTGTGCAGTGTGTGTGTGTGTGTGTGTGTGTGTGTGTGTGTGTGTGTGTGTGTGTGTGTGTGTGTGTGTGTGTGTGTGTGTGTGTGTGTGTGTTGTATCAACCATTGGACAGACTGAATATAGGTCTATTTGACCTGTGCTGTGTGTGTGTGTGTGTGTGTGTGTGTGTCTGTGTGTGTGTCTGTGTGTGTGTCTGTGTGTAAAATTAGGTAGAAAGTTAGGTAGCAGCAGAAAGTAAGGTAGAACAGTTAGCCTATGTGTATTAGTATGTAGATACAATGGGTTATCCCACCGGTCACTATTGTTGCCGCTGACATGTTTGTGAGTTCTATGACCACATTAAAAAAAGTTGAGTAATTGCAAATGCATATATCAATACTAGACACCTTAAACATGATGTGTACCAAAAATGTATGTCCTATCTTTATGTTAACATACTTTACTAACATATTCTTTGGGAGCTTTCTTGGTGCCATCCTCTTCTCTGGCGCAAACAGGAAGTAAACAGCTCTGGTCATGTGATAATTTACAGTAAACATGCGACACTGCACATATTTCATTGAGACCCTTTATTATTTCAATATCTGCTGGAAATGCATTGATAGATCATTCAGTAACATTTTTATAGCCTTAGAAATGAAACATTTTTTTACGGTCACTATTGTGACCGGTGAGATTATTACCATTGTGTCTGACGTTGTAAAGAGGGATACATTCATACATACATATATATATATATATATAAATTAAATGTAAAAAGGCTACATTGTCACTACAAAACAACTATATTTGGCATGACAAATCAGATGCAAATATTACCAGGCACATCCTCGGGTGGTCTGCGCTTTCTTTTAGCAACAAGGGAAGGCCGCGAAGTGCTGTCACTTTCCGGTGTGCCACTATAACAGTGTTCTGTAATGTACATCTGTAATGTATCAACAAAAACAAATATTTTTTATAAAATGTACAAATATATTTCAACAGTTCACCTTTTATGTAGTTATGTTTGTTAAAACCTATCATACATTTTAAAATTAAGAAGTAATTAATGTTATTGTCCAAAATAAACAGGATATCTGTTCGTCAAGTTTGTCTAGGAGTTTGTTTGGATGTCTTTTCCCAGGGCTCCACTTCTTGATCTATAGAGCTTCAGCAGTCGTGGAGCAAGTGAATCCAAGGAACCAAGAAAGGTTGTCAAGTCAAGTCAAGTCAAGTCAAGTCAAGTCAAGTCAAGTATATTTGTATAGCGCTTTTCACAATACAGATTGTATCAAAGCAGCTTCACAGTATTAAATTAAAATAATACAACAAAGTTTGTTTCAAGAGGAATTTATTGATTGATAAAATTAAATGAAATATCCCCAAAATAATTATCTAGTATCTAGTTGTCCTTAGATCAACTCCAGTGACTCAGTAGAATTCTGCACATATCTGTAAAATACATATATACATGCCATACAAGAACATGGTTAATTAAAACAATACAACAATTTAAACTTTTTTTTCTTGTAGGATTAAAATGTAATGCTTTTGAATGCTATTTAAGGCCTTAATTTTCGCAGAATCCATTTAATGACTTTTAGGCCTAATGCTTTTTTAATGGCCCGCGGAAACCCTGAACTTAGCACCGAGCAATCACATTAACTTAACAGAATTGTGCATAAGGAAGAGCATTTCAATTAAGAAAGTACTTTTTTTTGGTATTAATTTTAATTAAATTAAAAAAAAAAAATTAATCAAAGCACCCCCAGAACTTGAATTATGTTGTCCAAAACTCAAAGCCACCTACACAATTGTACAAAATGAATGCATATTGTAAGCAAATATCATTCAAAATCTATCATAAATTAAATTAAATAACAAAAATTACCAAAGTGACCACACTTCACCTAAACCAAGGATGATTGGGTTGTGTGGAGAGTGAATGACGAAGAGACGTGTTTGTTACAGTGTGTAGAGCTCCAACTTGTAGAATCAGGTCAGTGGTGGTGTACTGTACGTGGCCGGTCCCCAGGGGGCGCCCGTCTAGTGCGGCCACTGCCAAGGGAGAGTCGCAAAGGGTTAGTGGTATCTTATACTGTCGGGCTAGACTTTCATCAATAAAATTGCCTGCTGCCCAGAGTCTAGTAAAGCCTTAGTGGTGATAGTTTTAGACTGACAGGTTCATTTAACTGGTAATTCAATGCAAGTATTGGTTTGGATGGCAGAAATCAGCAAACTCACCCTGCGGTTGTATGTCTGAGGGGGTCGTGTCGGGGAGTTAGCTCTTCCTGCTTGGCCACATAGGCAGAGACGGTTTATGATGCAGCGTTCACATTCCTCTGTGGAAAGATGAGTTAGCCCAATTTGAATGGGTTCAGTGTTGTCACTAGGTTGATACATTTGGCTGAAAGAGCATAGGTCGGTTAGGTCTCCGAGAGCGAATAAGGTTGTCGAGGCGAATGGCAAGGTCAAGGAATTGATCCAGGGTTTGTCTTCATTGCGACATGCTAGTTCTGACTGCAAATCAGCGTTTAATCCATGGCGGAAGCAGTTTTAATGTATCCTCCACCCACACAGTTTGTGCAGCGAGAGCGCAAAACGTCAGAGCGAATTCAGCTGCAGTATATCTTCCCTGACGAAGTGCAGGCAGTTGTTCCCCAGCATTCCTTACGCCTTCAGCATGTTCGAACCAGGGGGGCAGGGTTTCATTTTGTTTTGAAGTAGCCCCGGGCGCCGCCATTGGCTAGCGGACCATCACCTGCTGTTAGCATCCCATTGACTCCCATTCATTTTGGCGTTACTTTGACAGCGAATAACTTTACATCTGAGGCGTTTAAAGACTCCATTTGTCCATTATTTATTTCTAAAGAAACACGAAAATGTATAAAAGGCTCCATTACCTTGTATCTTACGTTATGGCCCCGTAGAAGCAGTTTTTGTAAAAATAGGCTAACGATTGCGTCATAACCACTCGACTCTCTGTCGCACAGTAGAGAGATTACCGTATGGACAGGAGGAGAAGCTCGCGCGCAATCGGGGGGACGTGGAGGCAAAATGACAAAGTAATTAATCAGAATACTTGGCAAAAGTTTCTCCTGCTTCTAGCTCATGGACACCTCCTACTCACACTCTCCGTCTCTGCAAGTTTCGGAAGGGAATGATTCAGATTTCTCTCGGCACAGCTACTAGTAGATAGACGGGTTGCTCACGTCACATCTATGTCGTCAAGCTCAGTTTGAGTCTGCGCAGTACGCTCGACCATCAGGAAGTTGGTGCTTCTATTTGACTTCACTTGTCTCCGTTGAATCCAATGGGGTCGCTGTGTCCAGTTTATATACTGTCTATGGTTCGAACATCTCTCTTAAACGTTGAGTAAAGTTAGTGTAAGTTGTACGATAGTCCTTGTCAGAAGTCAGTTGTAGTTCTTGTGTTTCTGCTCGTCTCTTTTTCTGTTCTCTTGTTTCCTTCAGTGATTCTGCTTGTTAACAGGCTTATTAAGGCTGAGATGACTCCATAGTTAGGCTAATATACACAGATTTTGTGGCTCAGATTTTGCCCTTAGACTTTAGTACACACGTCAAACTTAGAATTGCCTTATTGTAGAATTTATTGCCTCCGAATGTTGTTTTAGAATGTCGCAAGTTGTGTAGTAGCCTAATTCCAGTGAGGAAAACAAAGTCATGTCTATTCTCAGAACAAACATAAAACAAACACAACAGAACAACTAAATATCAAGGCTATTCACATGAGCACGTTTAAACTAAAGAATTTATACTTTCATTAATTTAATACGCTACTCCACATATAGGAAAAACAGACATGCCAACTAGTTACTGACCAGATGCAGACACAACACTAAACTGACTGATAGCGTCTTGGTCTGGAGTGAGGTTTATGTAATGTCACGTGAAGATAATCCATGCACTAAATTTTAATGTATTTAAAATAGTTTAGAAATGTTCAAAAACATTTGTTGCAGAATGCTGAACACATTTACAATTTATTATTTATTATTAATTCAGTGTAGCCTATAGAGGTTTATGTTTGGATGAATATTTACACGAGCCACAGCTGCCCTAAAATGTGCTCCTCCAAATGGAAAACAGAAAATGTGTTGTCATTCATTTTTTCTCCACTAGATGCCAGCAAATTTCTTTAACGTAAGAGGAGCACAAGAAAAATACTTGCTGTTCACAGACAATGGCTCAGATATTTTCTGTAGCTAAGGGTCAGTAAAATCCAGAGACCTGGTAATTTTGAAGAAGCAACAAAGATTGGTAATTTAAAACCCAATGGTCTAATTTGTATGTCTTTTTAAGTATTATTAATTCTTAAAACTTATAGACTCTGACTATAAGTAGTTCTTAAAAGAAGTTAAACGTGCGTGGGGAGAAAAAGCAAATTGTAGCCGGGTGGGAAGCAGGACCCCCAATACGAACAAAAAATATACTTGGAGGGTTCTGTTGTGTTGAAGAAGTTACTGCCCTGTCATGCTGTGATTTTTTTTTTCTCATTAATTTTAATTAGTTATTCATTACTGATTAGCTATTAGCCTGAAATGTCATGGTCATGTGGGCCACTCACAGTTTTGAAGCCTTTACAGAATGGACTGACACTCTTCTTCATATTTATATGCAAAAATGATTAAATCAGAAAACACTATACTTAATCATCATGATGAGATGTATGTAGACTGAATGTATAGACAAATCGGATTTTGCAAAAATGCAACACATGGAACATTGTGGCACATGTAGGGAGATGTGCAAAGTTAATGATACACATTTACTTTTAAGCAAACTTTTTACATTTACTTTTAAACAAATTGCATCAATCAGTCAAATTTCATACATTAGATAAAAGCTGTTGAGTAAACATTTGCTGAGACAGGTGTGTACATTATGGTAATTGATTCTCACTCTTGAGAACACCTGTAGAACAAATGTTAGCATTACATAGCATAATTTACCTTCTGCAATTTGTTTGGAAAGAGATGTCCTAAATGACAATCATACACCTGAAAAGCTAACAGTAGCCTTAGGGACTTTGGGTAGCATTGACATTCTTTATACATCCTCTCTTCCAGATGCCAGGCAATAAAAATGGTACATAGAGGAGCCCTCAAGGTTATCTAAAAAATTAATGACTTAGTGGCTAAAAGTAATGTGGGTCCCATTAAAGAATCAAACAGTTCAGGACCCAGCTGGGTTCATATTATTTTTAATGAAAACTATAAATATTAAATATGTATGATTTGTAAAGTGTCCATTTCCCAGAGTGGTAATTATCTTTTATCACTGAATTGCTGCAGTGAAAGAATAATCTGTACAACAGAATTAACGTCAGTGACTGCTAATCTATTAGTGCCATTGTGATGATATATTTGTAAAAAAAAAAAAAATGATATCTGCACACTAAAATTACAACACCAGAAAGTTTGTTAATAAAACAGCGTATTTTGACCAGTCAGATCTTCATTAAGCACCTGAAGACCTGACTGGTCTAAATATGCGGTTTTATTAACAAACTTATTAACAAACAAAAGTTGTTCGGACCAATCAAATTGTCAGGGCGGGCTTTATACAATGATGGACAGATGGTCAACAGTAACGTCATCCACGTCACCAAAGAGCGCTTGGGTTGAATTCGTTTACCTACAACAAAGATGACTGCCGCTGGAGAATTGAGATTTCACGAGTTCACACTTACAAATAAGTCAGATAGAATAAATGCATATTTGGCGTGCTGTCCGAGGAGAGGCTCCAGGCTCGGTATTCGGCCCGAAACCAAAGTACTCCCCCCATATTCCAGGCTGTGGAAGAACAAGCCGAGAGTGAGTGGAGGGATGCTGAAAACTGTCAAGGAATGTTAGGTGAGTTGACAGAGTGAATAAATATATGCTTCCTCTCATGCTGATAGGGTAGACATGGTAATTGTTTGATGACACGTTGATTGGACTGATTATTTGAACGTGCTCCTCCCGAACTTTGTTTATAAAACATCATGTGTAGATTCCACCATCGCATCTGTTATAGAAGATATCGACCACGATCAAGGCATTTGTCGATCGGAAAAATGAATGAAAAACATACGTCACTTACTCCGTTGCT